>NW_004624739.1:17524077-17536175 GCF_000247695.1 Heterocephalus glaber
ATCATGTTCTGGTACAAGCACCCAATGATAAATGTAAATGTATTTTATACCTAAAATGTACCAATAAATATATATATAAATTTTTTTAAAAAAGAAAGAAAGGAGGACTTAGACTTGGCCACTGGGTACGGTAGCAAACAAGTGCTTATTGACTTCAACAAGAAGAGTTTGGTGGGGAGCAAAGCCTCCTTACGTAACAGTTCAGGAAAGCAGGAGAGGAATACTGGAACTGGGGACAAACACAGCTATTTTGAAGGTTTTGCTATAATAGAGGCAGAAATGAGAGAGATGCTGGAGGTAGTTGTGAGGTCAAAAGCGTTTCTAAAGTCTAAGTTTCCACTGTTTCAAGAATAGGGACATTACGGCCTACCTATATATACCAATAGGAATGATCCAAAAGAAAGGAAAATGTTGGTGAGGTAGGAAGAACAGCGATGTCTTTAAGTAGAGCCATGCTTTAAGTAGAAAAAGAGGAATAAGAATGGTAGAAAAGTATACAAAAATGTTTGGTCATTGACATTTTGAAACTAACCGAAAACTCCTAACTAACCATTCATTTTTATTCATCAATTCAGGTTTCTCACCATGGGCTCAAGTATTCATGTATGTTTGTGTGTATGATATATACAAGGAGCAATGAAAACCAATGGTGAGTGTTTAAATTTTAAAAATGTTTATTACAGTAAGACAGATTGCCATGAATCCCCTCAAAATACTCCACTTCACTTCATACACACTTATCCCATCATTCGTGCCACCTTCCGAAACAGTTCTGGAAATCCTCTTTCATGAGTGTCTTTATGAGATTGATTGAAAGTGCAGTGAATGTTGCTGCTCTGTGCCATCTAGGGGAAAGGCAGGCTCATACAAACATCATGGTAGGGCTGGGGATGTAGCTCAGTGGCGCCACACCTGCCTGGCAAGTGCAAGGTCTTGAGATTGATCCCTGGTACCGGAAAAACAAAAAGAAAACAAAGGTAGACATTTATGTAGGAGGAGCTGCTTCCAAGGCACTATCTGCTCATGATTTTATGAGACCTTCTCCACAAAAATACATATGGTTCACTTTCTATGTTCCTGAAAGCATTTAAAACACTTTATGCATACTAACATAGTTAAATCCTGACAAAAACCTAGAGTCATCCTCATTTAACAGATGAGAAGATCGAGCCAGAGAGGTTAAACCTTGTCCAAGGTCACACAGCTAGAAAGTGGTGGCGCCAGCATTCACACTCAGGTTGTCTAACACAAATGCATGCAGTCCAAGCCTCTGTTGCAAATGACTGCTCACCGTGTGGTGAATTTCAGTCATTACGGAGCTGAGGAGAGGTGGGTACATTTGTTGGAGGGGATATGTTAGGAGTGTGGAATGAGGTGGGAAAAGTGTTTTTTTCCTAATAATCCTGAATCCCATGGGCCGGGAATTTAGCTCAGTGGTGCCACCGCCTGCCTCGAAAGCGCAAGGTTCTGAGTTTGATCCCAGGTACCGCCCCCCCAATCTTACTGAATCCCACCATAGCAGTCTTACAAGGGAAATTCATACCAGTGAATATTCACATTAGGAAAACAGAGTGAGCTCAAATAACCTGATGCTGAACCTCAAGCTTCTAGAAAAAGAAGATCAGGATGAACCCACACCTCATACAAGGGAAGAAATTATAAAGATCAGAGCAGAAATCAATGCAATGGAGACTAAGAAAACAATACAAAAAATCAGTGAAGCAAAGAGTTGGTTATAAAATGGAGTACTACCTAGCCATAAAGAATGAGAAATTATAGTCATTTATAGCTAAATGAATGCACACTGAAGCAATACTCTTAAGTGAAATAAATAGGACACACATGTGTAAATACCGAATAGTTTTTCTAGTGTGAGAAACTGAAAGTGTAAATAAGGACTAAAAGGTATAATAGATAATGTGAAATAGGAAGAAAAGGGACAAAGGGGAAGGGGAAGGGGCAGGGGTAGGAGAAAAGAAAGAAGGGAATGAAATTAACATGAGAAAAGGAAAAACGGAAACAAAGTCTTTGTAAATAGGGAGGTCAGGGAAATGGGGAAAAAAATAAGAACCAAGATATATTATGTAAAGGTACAAATTTTCAATGATGAATGTCATTATATTGTATACCTAAAATGTACCAATAAAATAAATAAATAAAATTTTTAAAAAAGAAATGGGCTCTGGGAATGAGTTTTTTCTGTGTGACTTTTTTTTTTTTTTGAGACTGAAAATTGAACCCAGTGATATAGGGCAAATACATGTAACTCCCAACTTGCTAGATGTCAGATACTCCGAGTTTCTGTTCCCTGAAGTCAAAGACTGAATTCTAAGGAGCAATGGAGGTTAAGAGGAGGAAATTTTATTGAAGAATAGGGAGTAAGAATGGGGGATAGGGGACAGCTCCTGAGAAAAAGGAGGGGTCCCGAGTAGGTTGCTGAGGAGCCCACTTTTCTGAGGAAGTTTTATAGAGCAAAGTACTGAGGGCTGGGTACAACATGGGTCAAATCATAATCAACCAATGCAATTACAAGTACAGCCATTAGCTAACACTGATCCAGTAGTAGCAAGGGCGTATGGATGACATCAGTAACCTTGGTCGGTAAGCTATAGTCTTGGTCTTTAGTCTTAGTAGTCTCAGTGGGCGGGAGAAGGTGGCCTACCCCTAATGATGGCTTGTTTAAATAGGAAGTCTCAAAAGGGTGGTAGCAATAACCTCAGTCTTTGTAGAGAAGTATGTAAATCTGGTCATTGTGGCTTTAATCTTCAGATGCACCTACAGCCAGTTTTTGTTGTGTCCTCATCTTCTGCACTGACTCTCTCGGGGTCTAGCCCTGTATGACTGCCTAGAGTATTTCTACCTCATTTAGCTGTCTACAATAACAGAGCTTCCACACTGAGACACAACCTCTGCCCATTTTTAATTTTTAATTGTAAGATGAGGTCTTGCTAAGTCACTGAGTTGCCCAGGCTAGGCTCGAACTTGTGATCCTTCCATCTCAGCCTCCCAGAGTGCAGGGGTGATAGGTGTGCATCTCCACTTAATGAGGAGAAATGTCCATTATGAGAAAGAGGGATGTCTTCGTTTCTGTGACCTGGGAAGGGTATTAAATCCCTTTCATGGCGTTGTTCTTTTCCTCCCACAAGCTTTCCCGCACCTGTGCAGTGCACACAGAGCAGACACAATGTGGCGGCGGCCTGAGGGCCCCAGGGACTCTCTGGGCCTGAGATCTAGGCCATGGGCTCTCCGGCCAGGCCCTGCAGGACACGGCTCCGACAGTCCTGTGACCCCTCTTCCACTCAGACACGCCGGCATGTAGAAAATGTTTACCCTTTCAGCGAGGAATTTTGAGAATGTCTAAGGGACTTTCATAGCCAAGCCTGTTGATAAAGTTTTATTTTTAACTGCCTTGTTGAGGTCTATTTTATATACCATAAAATTCACCATTGCAATGTGCAGGTCAATGGTTTCTGATAAATTTATAGAGCTGTATAATCAGTGACAAAACCCAGTTTCAGGGTTTTTGTCACACCAGAAATCTCCCCGAAGTCCATTTCCAGCAAAGCCCCATTCCCACCCTCTATCCTAGGCAACTGCTGATCTTATTTCCATCTGTAAAGCTGCCTTTTCTGGACATTTCCTAGGAATAGTTCTGAGGTGGGTGTGGCTTCTTCCCCTTGGCCTGTTTCTGAGGTTCATCCTTGGTGTGGCATGCGTCAGTATTTTGTTTCACTCCCTTGTTGGAGGGTATTTCAGTGGGTGTAGATTTTCTTATCCATTCGCTCCTTGATGGACATTTGAGTCGCTTCTACTTTTTGGCTACTGTGAGCATTGTTGCTATAAACATTACCCCGCATGTCGCTGCATGGCGAGGTTTTCATTTTTGTCCAATAGAGATTTTAAATGTACCATTAATCCAGTGGCTTTAGTGTAGTGACAGAACTGTGCAACCATCACGACTAGCTAAATCCAGAACATTTTCATCATTCCAAACAGAAATCCCATACCCATTAACAACCACTCCCTATTTTCCCTTCCTTTCATCCCCTGGAAACCACTAATCTATTTTCTATTTCTATGGATTTATCTATTTTGGACATTTCGGATCAAAGAAACCCTGCTGTATGTGCGCTTTTGTGGCTAACTTATTTCAGTAAGCACAGTGTTTAGCATTTTCAAGCTCCATCCATGTCGAAGCATGTTACAATACCTTTTAGTGCCAAATAGTCTTCCCTTTAATGTATGTACAAACTGTATTGACTCATCAGTTGATGTACATTGGGTTGTTTCTACTTTTTGCCTATTATGAATAATGCTGTTATGAACATCTGTGCTCTTGTTTTTGTCTGGACATGTGTCTTCAATTTACACTCTACTTGGTATATACATATCTAGGAGAGGACTTGCCAGATCATATACAAACTCTGTGTTTTACTTCACTCTTTAGTTGTTGTTGCTTTTTGAGACAGGGTTTCACTATGTAGTTCAGGCAGGCCTTGAACTCCTGGTAATTCTCTAGCCTCTGCCTCTGGAGCTCTGGGACTACAGGCGTGGGCCACCATGCCCAGCTCTATGTTTTACTTTTTTTGGTACCAAGGATCGAACTCTGGACCTTGCACTTGCGAGGCAGGTGGCAGCACCACTGAGCTAAATCCCTGGCCCTCTATGTTTTACTTTTTGAGAAACTGCTGAACTGCTGAACTTTTTCAGTAACTGCACCATTTTACACTCCCACTGGCAATATATGAGGGTTCTAATTTTTCCATATTCTCAGTAATACCCACCCCCCTTTTCTTCCTTCTCCTCTGGTAATGGGGATTGAATCCATGGCCCTGCATATGCTACAAAGTGCTCTACCGTTGAGTTACACCACTAACCTTTTTTATTTATGCATTCTTTCTTTCCTTTTGGAGGGGACAGGGTCTCAATAAGTTACTCTCTCTGGGCTCTAACTTGGGATCCTCTTGCCTTAGGCTCCTGAATAGGTGGGAGGACATTTGTGTGCCTCTGCACCTGCCTGAAGTTCCTTCTTTTTTCCTACTACTACTGGAGATTGAACCTGGCCTCATACCTGCTAGGCATGAGCTCTGCTACTGAACACACCCACAGCCCACCAACACTTTTATTAGTGGTAGTTTTACTTAGCGGCTATCCTAATACATGTTGAATACGATTTTGATTGAGGTTTTGGTAAAATTAAGTGAAACCAATACTTCCAACAAGAGAAAAAAAAAAGGAATGCCCAGGATGATAGCAAAGTAAAGAAAGAATTCTCATGTGGTACATATTTGACTGTAAAAAACATTCCCAAATAATTGCTCCATAGACTCTGAAGAAAACAGTCGCATTACGAATGTGGCTTTCAATATGACTTGGAAGTACAACCCTAATATCTCCCACTTATGGGATTATCCAGAGAGCTTTGGGGATTATATACAGCACATATGAAGACAAAATGGCACGACCCCTTTGGAGTACAACTTAGCTGGTTAGTTTCAGAAACCTTAGCCCTAATAATTTCAGCTCTTAGAATTTATTCTAAGAGCTGGGGATTTAGCTCAGTGGTTCTGCTGCCTGCCTCGCAAGCGCAAGGTCCCGAGTTTGATCCCCGGTACCAAAAAAAGAAAAAAATTTTTATCTAAGAATCAGAGATATAGTCAAAATTTATTCACAAGGATGTTCATCACTGTAGTGTTTATAAAGACAGTTACTAAACACTGAGTCCTTAAATCTTCATTCTTGCCTATACTTACCAAATATTTTATGGTTCCTTTGTATAACTAAACTAACTCAAAATAGATGTTCTTTCTTTAAAAATGCTATTCAGTCTTGAAGGTCTGATCCAAGGCTAGGTCTTTATTGGCTGTCTTTAATCCTCTCGTGGTTTCTCCTCCCTTGGTACTTCAGGTACATGTACGGCTGGGTCAGGGGGGAAAGAGGGGCTCTGAGAGGGCTTGTTTGTCATGGCAGAGATTTATGAGCAAGAGTAAGTCACTACTATTATTAGTGCACATGGGTTATTCCAAATAATGGGTTTCATTTGGACATGTTTGTACATGCATTTAACATGCTTCAATCATTTCCTCCTTTGCTCTGTTGCTCTTTTCACCTCTTGATACTCTTGTCTTCTCTAGTAGTCTCTTTCTACTTTCATGTCATGTATCTCTTTTATTTTTCCATGAATGAGAGAAAACATGCCATATTTCAAAAGTAACTTTTTAACTAGGTTTTAAACATTCTAGAAGCTATTACCTTCTGTATATTTAAGAGCTGTTCCTGAGGTGACGGACACATAGGAAGAAATATTTTCTTTTCCCAAATTAAGCTGGGAAATTTACTTCTAACTAGCCTGGAAAGGGGTTTACTGTACCTAAGGTGCTTCCTAAGGACCTAAGATAACAATGTTCCCAGGTAGAGACTTCAGGGTTTACTTCCGGTTTACTCCTGTAACTGAGGAGATAAATGGCTACATGCAGACTGTGACCCATGGAAAATCTCAGAAGAAGCCTCTTCTGTAGAGAGCTAATCAAATAATAACAACTTGCAGTAATAGTTACTCTACCGCAGTCAAACAACTTCCCAGAAACTGCTTATTAAAGCTCAGGGGATTACAGCTACTCCATGATTTCCCTACCCAAATGAACAGTTTCACTAACAAATGCTATTGATAAGGTAGAACTTTTGCCTCTTACAGGGAGGAAATCTGTCAAAAGAAATCGAATGTGTATGAACATTTATACATGCATAGCACTGTAGAACTGGGTATCATTTTGTCATCTGCACCGAAATGCTTAGGAAGACAGGCCAGTGCCTCACAGCATACTTGCTTTCAATCCAAATAAATAACAACAATACATGACTTTAAAAGAGTTAATTACATTGAATTATAATTAGTAGTATCTGAGTATGAGGTTGTTATAGTCTATATTTCATGTGTTGTTCAATCAGCTGCTTTAATTACACACACATATATATGTATATGTATATATATACATGTATATATATGTAATATATATATTTATATATATATATATATTTTTTTTTTTGGTACAAGGGATTGAACTCGGAAACTTGGGCTTGCAAGGCAGGTGGTGGAACCACTAAGCTAAATCCCCAGCCCTTTAATTACAATTTGGATTATGTTTTCTACAATAATAAAAGAAAAATTTTACATGTACCACTGGATTAAACCAACAGGCATAATAATGTTAAGAAGCAATGAAACTTTGAGTGTAAAATCATTTAGAAAGTTAATGCATACCGTAGTCTGAGAATATTTGAGAAAATATGACATAAGCACATATTTGAACGGATTCATAATAATAGGCAAATACTACCAAACAATCCAAATAGTTCTCTAGCTGATAAAAACAACAATATAATGTCAATTAGCAAAATCATTACAAAAACCCTTATGAGAAAAACATACTTGGAGAGAAAGTCAGCAAGAGAAAGAGAAAAGGGGAAAATCAGAAGGACAAAATTCCAGGAATCTGATTCTGAAATGAAATGATCTTAAAAATGTTCTCCTACCCGGATATGCCTCCCAGCTCATATTGTTATTAACTTTTGTTAGCACTGTTTCCTTTCCAGCAGTACCGGGGATTGAACCCAGGGCCCTTTGCACTGAGCTACATCCCCAGCCATTCTTAAAAAAATTTTTTTTTTTAGGGCTGGGGATTTAGCTCACTGGACCTGCACCTGCTTGGCAAGCGCAAGGTGGTGAGTTTGATCCCTGGTACTGAATAAAATAAATTTTTGCTGTTGTTTTTTGAGACAGGTCTCACTAAGTTGCCTAGGTGGGACTCAACAGTCCTCCTCCCTCAGCCTCTTCAGTAGCTGGGATTACAGCCATGTGTCATTACACTTGCCTTGTTGTTATCTTTTTATTCATTTTCATTAGTAATTGGTATTAAACCTTCCTCTTCTTATTATATTGAGTGGTACTGGGGAAATGTTAGCAAATCATGCCATGGGATGTTATGTCTGAGAATTGACCTGTTCTTGGCAATCATGTCCACGGAGCTGGAGTCGGGTGACTATGTTTAGAAAGGACAAAAATGTTCCCAAGGTCTTCCTCAATTGACAATATTTTGTTGTTGTTGTTTTTGCTTTTTTGATACCGGGGATTGAACTTAGGACCTTGTGCTTTTGAGGCAGGCAGCAGAACCACTGAGCTAAAACCTTGGCCCTCAATCAACAAAATTAATCTTGTGTGTTATGTACCAGGAGCACTTCCATTGTCTTAGTTACTTTTCTCATTGCTGAGACAAAATACCCAACACCTACAAGTTAAAGGAGGAAAGGTTTATTTCAGCTCATAGTTTATAGAGGTTTCAGTCCATAGTCAGCTAGTTCCAAGGCAGGGTGGCATGGCAGAGGGGCATCGCAGAGGAGAAAGAGTCCATGGCAGGGCAGACAGAAGGCAGAAGGCAGCAAGCAGCTTCAGCAGCAGCAGCAGGTCTGGCTTTCCTCTCTCCCTTTACATTCCATCCAGGCTGTAAGCCTATTGATGGGTTCCACTCAGTTTATCCACACCCTTAACCTCAGCATCGTACTCTTAATCTCAATAACACACTCTTAACCCACATTCACATACCCTAATCCAGCCACCTTCAAACTCCCCACCTATGACCACATGAGGCTTTGGGGGGACATCTAGATACAAGCTACTACATCCATGCATAAAGATAGGGAAGGACTGGGGATATGCTGAACACAGAACAAAGTTGTTTCAAGGTCCAAGTTTTAAAGAAAATAAACAGGAAAACAGGTTATCCAGTTTAGTTTCTTACAGTCATCAAGGCCTAAAGTTTAACCAATCTCAGAACAAGGTTCTTTCCTGAAGTCAAGAAATGGGATATCAAAATAACAATGTCCAACATAGCACATTGTACCTGCACTCTAACCTCATGTCTGGCATAAGGAAGGAAGTCCAGGGCTAGCCTAGGTCTTCCAGTCCTATCTCTGCCCCCTAAAACACAAGCTTCTCTTAGACAAAGGTATTACGAGGGCTCCATCCTGATGACTGCTTAAACTAAGGCCTCTTATGAGAGACATAAGTTAAGCTTCCTGGCCATAAAGCTGTAAGACTTTTCTATTAGAGATACCTATATGTGGGACTTGATGCCTCATCTCAGGCTAGAGTTTGGGCAGGTGGGACAGAGATTTCTTTACATTCTCATGCAGACTGATCAAAGTTGCTTGAGAAGTGGCCTCTTGCATTCCTTCCACCTTCCCTTGACCCAGTATGACTGACCTTCCTGGTCTTTCACAATAGAGACATCTGCATTTTGGTATCTTTGGCTTCCAGGCCAAGGAATACAGATGTCTCAACCATCTGTAATTGCAGCATAGAGGTAATAAAAAGACCTCAGAGATCAAGCCATGTTGGGAACAGCTTAGATGATCAGGAGACCCCATGATTCTAAAAGATTCAATAAATTTATTTTTGAACTAGTTAATGTCCACTATTATTTGCCCAACACTGATCAAGATGCTATGGATACAGCAGTGCACAAAAGAGATGAAGGCATGGTGGTGCACACCTGTAATTTCAGTACTCAGGAGGCTTAGGCAGAGGATTAAAAATTTGAACCCACCCTGGGCTATATAGCAAGACCTGGGAGAGGCAGGAAAGCAGGGAGGAGAGAGGGAAAGAAGGGAGATTCCCTGTCAGGTAGGGCAGAAGAAGAAAGAAGGGGATTAAAAATAGTATGGGAAGATCAAATTGCAAAGTATAGGCCAGAAGCCGATCACAGCCTTTCTAGGACCTGGAACTGAGACACCTTGGAAACAACTACTCAGCAAGGAGATAGAGAAGGAGAGGTCCAGGAATCAAGAAAGAGCTAACAGGAAAGCTAAAATCACATATAAACAGAAGATAGCCTAGAGAAAATGAAACCATCCGAAAGGCTAATGCTGGCTCCCAGGTAGGGGGATCTCTCTCCACAAATTGGCCTAGAGAGGGTCAGCAGCTCCAAAGAGAAACAATGGACCGGCAGCTCTAGCCCCAGGAAAACCCCATGGCTATTGTAAACTGCAAATACAGCCTAGGGTTTTACACTGAAAGTGACTCCTTCCTCTAGCAGGCTAGCTTGGGAGAAGAAATCCATTGCAGCACCCGCCATATTCAGGAGTGACATAATCAGAAGCCACTTTGGGAAAGGGTTTTTTAAGAATGGGCTACTCTGAGAATTGGAAGCCACAGAACAACCACACTTCAGGGTCTCTGGGGTCACCCTAGCACAGTGGCTGGGTGGGAGGAGCCCACAAGACAGTTGTGGGGAGAGGGTGGGCTTGTCACAGATGCCCTGAGAAGTCCAAGCAGCAAGCTGAGGTTGTGGAGGACATGGTGATCCCACCCTCTGTGCTGAGAAGCCAGCTGGCCCTGTGGGGTTCTCTGCGGACTTGAATCTTAGAGTGATGAGACTGAGACCAGTAGACTGCTTGGCTACCCTCACTGCCTCCTTCTGGCATGAAAGTCTGTTTGTTTTCCCCAACTGCCAATGCGGTCAGGGATACACCTCTGCTTGGATGTTTGTCACATCCCTAGGTTCAGACAGAGGGACTCCTGGAGAAAGTAGGGAACTTCATGAGCCCCTAGGCTGCAAAGTTACTTGGGGCAGCTGTGGCTTAGGGTGTAGAGAAAGATATAAATAAACTCTAAAAGCCTGTGGAGCAAATACAGCCCTGAGACAGATAACGGATTATTGACTCCACTCAGCAGGAAAAGCAAGGCAGGACTCAGCATTTAGGCAGGAAAAGCTTGTTAAGTGAGAAAGAAAACACAACAGGTTTCAGTTGCAACTTACCACCCCACCCCCATCTCAGGGATTCTACTGCCTTAGGTCTTAGAAAGAACCATCCAAAGGCCTTGGCATGAAGGAATATTTTGAATCTCTCTCTCTCTTTCTTTCTCTTCTTTTTTTTTTTCGGTTCTGCTTCCTTGTCTTTTTCTTTTCTTATGATCTTTTCTGTTATTTTTGCTAATTCTTTTTATTTTTTATTCTTTAATTGAATTTTTATTTCACTTTTCTTCTCCTCTTATCTTAATTTTCTTTTCTTTTTACAATTTTGCTTCTTCTATTTTCTTTCCCCACCCCTCCATTTTGATTACTAGGACATTTATCTTTTTAAATTTAGCCTTTTAGTTTACTCTATATTACAATTGCTGGTTTCTTTTCTATTGTTTATGGTGGTATAATTATTGTTTTTAGTTGGTTTTTACCATATGCCAATATGTGATTTGTCTTTGTGTCTTCCTCATTATTGTGGTTTGTTTTCTACTTTCCGTGTGGTGATGAGGATCAAGCCTCAAAATAAAGCTGAACACTAACGAGACCCTTAAACAAAAGTGGAAGAGATATCCATCTCAACAGATATACAAATCTCAACATAGAAACAACAACAAAAAATAAGAAAAACATGGCAACAAGACTTCCCCAAATGTCTACAATTCATCAATCACTAAATGCAAAGACACTGAAATGGATGAATGCCAAAGAATTCAAAAAACCAATTTATAGAATGATCAATGACTTCAAAGAGGATACAGATAAGCAGCTGAACAAATTAAGAAAGACAGTGTGGGTATGAAGGAGCGATAGGCAAAGAGAGATTTTGAAGAAGAAGGAAACAAAAGTTTTGGAAATGAAAAGTGCAGTAAGTCAAATTTAAAACTCACTGGTAAGTCTCATCAGTAGACAGGATCAGGAAGATGACCCAAATTCAGGACTTTACAGTAAGATCAAGGAGTTATAACATACATATACTAATAAAGAAAAAACAAGATCACCTGCCTCTCAAGCGCAAGGTCCCAAGTTCAGTCTTCAATACCAAAAAAACCTCCAAGAAATTACGAAAAAAAATTCAAGAATTCTGAGACGTGGTTAAAAGATCAACTCAGACTAATGGCATGGAAAGTCTATTAAATGAAATAATAATAGAAAACTTCCCAACTCTTTTGAAAGATATAAACATCCAGATATAGAAGACATTTTTTTTGTATTAAATTCTTTTATTGTTACATTGTAGGTATACAACACAATTACATTTCTCATTGGGAATTGTACCTTTACATAATGCATCTTGGTTCT
>NW_004624739.1:17539710-17572705 GCF_000247695.1 Heterocephalus glaber
TATGAGAAAGAAAAAAAATGGAATCAAACTCTGTGTAAATAGGGAAGGGTGGAGGGGTAAAGGGTGCACAGGTAATGGGAGAAAAAATAAAAACTAAGATACATCATGTTCTGGTACAAACACCCAATGATAAATGTACATGTATGTTATACCTAAAATGTACCAATAAATATATATATATATAAATAAATAAATATAGAAGGCATTTTAAACCCCAAACAGACAGGACCTGAAAATAACGTTTCCTATTCTATAGTTAAAATGGCAAGAGTACAGAACAGGGAAAGAATATTGAAAGCCACAAGAGAGAAAAGCCTAGTCTTTTGTAGATTTGAGGCAAACCCATCAGAAAACTTCACACTTCTCTACAGAGACTCTAAATGCCAGGAAGTCATGGAATGAGGTATTTCATGTTCTGAAAGAAAATAAGTGCTAACCTAGATTACAATATCTAGCAAAACTATTCTTCAAAATTAAAGGGAAAATAAAGACCTTCCAAGATAAACATAAACTGAAGAAATTCATAATCAGTTGCCAGCATTTCAAAAGAAGAGAAAGAGTTGATAAACTATTGAGAATTAGGAAATAACAAAATAATAGAAAAACAAGAAAATGTCAGGAATTAGTACATACCTTTCTATAAAAACACTTAAAGAATCTTAATTCTCCAATTAAAAGACACATTTTGGTGTGTTGAGTTAAAAAAAGACCCAACACCCGAGTTTGATCCCTGGTACCAAAAAAAAAAAAATGACCCAACTTTTTTCTGCTCACAAGAAACACATCTCACTAACAAAGATGTACTTACACAAACTAAAACTCAAACAATGGAAACAGTATTCCATGAAAATAGAATGAGAAAGCAAGGAGGAGTAGTTTTATTCATATCTGAAAAAGCAGATTTCAAGGTAAAATTAGTCAGATGAAACAAAGGACATTATATATTGGTAAAGGAAGCAATCCACCAAGAGTCATAACAATTTTAAATACATATACACAGAACACTAGTCCACTCAATTTCATAAAACACTGCTGGAAACATAGGACACAATACTATAATAACTGGTGACTTCAATATTCTACTCTCATCATACGTCGGTCATCCAGATCCGGCCCCCCGCCCCGCCCACAGTCAACATCAGATGACTACAGAACATTCTATCTAACAACTATAGACTGCACATTCTTCTCTGCAGCCCTTGGAATATTTTCCAAAATAGACCATATTTTAGGCCATAAACCAATACTTAATAAATAAAAAAATTGAAATAATATTTTGCATCTTATCAGGCCATAATGGAATGAAACTAGATATCAACAGCAAGAGAAATCACAAAAATTATACAAAAATATGGAGATTGAACAGTTCACTTTTTTTTTCTTTTGAGACAGGGTCTCTGTTATGGTTTGTGTCTAGATGTCCCCCCAGAGTTTCATGCAGTCATAGGGCTTTTTCTGAGGTGGCTGAATCTACAGTGTGTGATGCTGGTATCAAGGGTGTGTGATTCCTAAATCAGTCCACTGATTGGTTAAGATTCTCTGTTAAGATTCTCTTGTTGCTTTTGCTGCGGTGTAGGTGCCACGAACAGTTTCTCCTCTGTGACGCCCCTCTGCCATGGGCCACTCTGCCTTGGAGCCAGCCTCCAAGGTTGGACTGAAACCTCTACACACTGTGAGCTAAGTAAACCTTTCCTCCTTTAACATTGGGTGTCAGGTATTTTACTTCAGCAATGAGAGAAAAGTAACTAACAGTCTCACTATGTAGCCCAGGCTAACCTCAAACTTGTAGTGCTCCTCTTGCCTCAGCTTACTGAGTGCTGGTATTACAAGCTTGTGCCACTATACCTGGATAAATATTTCACTTTTGAATCAATAGTTGAGTTGGTCATTGAAGAAATCATGTAGAAAAATTAAAAAATTCCTAGAATCAGCTTACACATACTGGTTAGCATAGTAATACTCCTTTTCTACTCTCTCCCAGGCCAAACACAGTGTCTGATAGAAATTTCTTACCAGATCCTCAAATTCATGCATCACTTGCGGGAAGCACAACAGAGCCCAAGCCAATTAAATTAAACAGGTTGAAGGGATAAGCAATATCTCTGGACAAATAAAGCCAAAAGACATTGCTGGAAAACAGAACCTACCTAAAGAGAGCCCTACATCAACAACAAACTCTTTTCACTCTATTTAACCTCAACCCTCAACAAACACACACAAAAAAGGAACATGAATAAACAAGGCAACAAAATCCCCCCAGAAAACTATCAACTCTTCTGAACCAGACCCACGGGGAACCAGAGGAGAGGAAAGCAGAAACTAGACAGCCACGTGGTATAAAATAATTAAAGAGGAAGTAAAGAAACTCAGCACATAACCCAAAAGGTAGTGAAACTGTCCTGCAAAATGACAAATGTGGTTATGGGAGAAACAAATAAAATATTAGGAGAGCTGATTAAAATGGCTCAAAACACAAATGACAAATTTACCAAAGATGTAGACTCCACAAAAAGGTGCCAAACAGAAATCTAGAAGACAAAGAATTCATGAATAGCAGAAATGATCTGTGTGATAACAGAGTTTCAGAAATCAAAGACAAAATGGAAATATGTGACAATTTATCCAGAGAAGCCTTAAAAGCAATAAAAGAGCAAGAAAAATTCATCCAACAGCTATAGATGATGCTAAGAAGACTAATCGAGGCTAACTGGAGTTAGAGATAAATTAGAAGACATGGAATAAAATGTCTGTTTACAGAAGTCACAGCAGAAAACTTCGCAAGTATGAGGAAACAACTCAACATACGGTAAGTGAGGCTTATAGAATGTAAAAAAACCACAATTGAAAGAAGAAACTTCCCATGATACATCATAGATAAAGTCCCAGGTGCCCAACAAAGAAATAGAATCTGGCTGGGGATTTAGCTCAGTGGCACCATGCCTGCGTCTACAAGGTCCTGAGTTCAATCTCCAGTACCAAAGTAAAAGGAAAACAAGCAAACAAAAAACAGAATCTTAAAAGCTATCATAGAAAAGCAAAAAATCATCTATAAAGGTTAACCCATTAGGACTACAGCAGACTTAACGCAAACTTCAAAAACTGGGAGAGCTTGGAATTAAGTGTTTCAAGCCCTAAAAGAAAACAACTTCCAGCCCAGACTAATATATTCTCAAAAGTTTCTTTCAAAATCAATCAAGAAACAAGAACATTTCATAACAAACAACATCTTCAGAGATACATGAGCACCAAATCAGCACTCCTAAAATATTCAAGAATATCCTATACAGAGACAAGGAAGCTAGCAATGCCAAAAAATCAGATGGAATGAATACATCAATATGTGAATGAATGAAAATAAGCCTTTCCTCCTTTTAAGTTGATTTATTTCAGATATTTTGCCACAGCAAGAAAAATTTGACTTACATGTGTGTCCATACTCTATATCCAATGGTAAAGAGGCTTATGACACATAAAATGGTCAAAGAAAAAGGAACAAAACCCTGGACTAAAAGGAAGATGCCAAATTGCTCTATTCCTGGGATTCCTTCTCTCCTACTGGAGATACCTTCGGAATCAACAGAGTGCATTAGGCAGCCACCTGCTGGAGGCGGCCTCCAGGATGGCACCTACTTAGTATCTCTGGCCAATTCAAAGGAATGACATAATAACAGGGCATCTTCTTATGCCCACAAGGTTTAGGTTCACTTGGAGGTTAAGACATAGCCCTGGATTATATCTGGCCTGGGATGCTTTTGGCCATGGGGAAGACTTCTGAACTTTTGCTGGTTCCAGCAAGTGCTGCAAATCCAGGAAGCTCCAGAAGAAGTCTGATTCCTGGAAGAAATGATTAGAAGCTCATGGATTTTTCTAGTTACAGCATTGTGCAAAGATCTTACAGTGTTTTTCAAGAAGCCACCATGTGACAATGTGTCATATGCAGGGTTACTACTAGTACAGTCATGTACGTTATTGAAATATTAAATGTTCTTTGGCCGTTTGTAAATACCCACTTGTTGTAGCTGCTTGAATACCCACTCCACCTCCATATACCCTTGTCTTAGGGAGCCCCAGTTCCCAAAGTGGAATAGCCTTGGAAACGGCCAAGTCTTCTGCGCATCCTATGCCCTTGTGTGATTCTTCCTCCCTCCACCTCCTACCCTCATTGCTTCTAGAGCAATTTTAGACACCAGGATTCCTAGGATTGCCATCCTATAGGAAAACATGCCCAGTACCCACCTGGTTACCCCACACTGCCTCACCCTGCTACCTATCCCTTTGGAGAACTGTGGAATCCACAATGGATCATTCAGTTCCAATATTTTTAATGTCTCCAAGGTCACAACTATCTTACCCTGCCCCTAAATCTCTGCCATTTTCACAGAGAATATACCAGGGGTTATTCTTGCTGAGATGCTCCTGTGAGCGACTGAAATATTGTTACCCTACCGCCTTGTACTGTCTGTTTGACATAGGTGAATTTCCAACCCATTAGAATCTTACTTATCTTTAAAGACCGGAAACCCATAGGTCAGAGTTTCCTCTTTATGTGGGTTAGCCAAAACTGGTTGGATCTAAGATGTTTGCCAGTGAGCACCAAACAACCTCTAACTTCATTAGGGTCCCATCCGCAAGCTAAATGCACCCACAATGCCATGAGTGTTGACAATTGCCATGGCAGAACCAGAATGAACCACAAAACCAGTGAAAAGTAGTGGTACCCAAATTCCTGGAAAATCTTCACCCATACTCAGAAAAGACACAAATACTCCTCCTCTTGATCAGCCTATCCCCCTCATTTCTTTTATACCATATCTGTAACCTCCAGACTGAGAATAGTTCAAGAATCTCCTTTGTGAGTTTAACTCTGCCTTCTATTCTTGGTCAAGAGTAAAATTTTCAGGACTCAGTCTTACTGAGAGGGAAAAAAGATGCAGTTTGGGGTCCAAAATTGGTAATAATAACACTTCTTCTATTACCAGCCGATGAACTGGAATTGATAAGGGCAGGTGACAGTGCATTATGGGAGAGGCAGCTCCTAGATGCTTTGCCTCCCTGAACCAACTCCCCGCAGGGGCTCAAACACTGTGGGCCTCAGAGGCTGAGGACATGGCACCCTTGCTCATTCCCTCCGAGTGCACATCTAAAACAACCGGCAGTCACTGAGATCTGGTAAACACCATGTACGACATCCTATCCCCAAGTGGGGTGCCTTGTTTCAGTTTGAAAGCACTTAAGAGGTAGACAGCCTTGTGAGAAAATCAGGTAAAAGTTTGGACATTTCCCCATTAATACAAGGAGTCCTACCCAAACATTTTCTGCCATCTTCACAGGCTGGCATGTTACTTCCAACCCTAAATGGCGAACAATGCCTTTGAACATCACTCAACAATGAAATGTATGATGGTTTTTGTGGTGGCTGCTGGGCTGTTGCTAATGGCAGCCTGGTTGGACGGCCAGCTGGTGGAGCTTTCCTCCTCTTGCAGTCGGCTGGGCCCTTGGTGTGAAAATAGCTGAGTGGATTTTCTCACTCTACCACTTTTGAGCTATGCACCCTGGGGAGCCACTTGGGATCTCCAGTCCTCAGGTATTTATCTGAAACACAGTTGGTGTGAGTTTAATAGGAAGGTAAGAGGCTCAGCCTCATGACTAACATTTAACAAGGACCCTGGTCCTTTATTATTCTTGATGGGTTTTTTTTTAATGCTCTTTGGTATTTGACTCATCAAGGGGCTGTATCTAAGCAAAATGATGGGGTTCTGGGTGTGTGCTTGGAATGGTATAGGGAAGGTTCAGCTTTTTAATTATTGAATTGTGCGTGAATTCTGTTTAGAGAGGCATTCTTTAATAACTTTTTAAAAAATGGAAATACCTCTAGGGGTGTACTTCATTCATCCATTAGCACTAATTCCCACTGATAGGATACATGTAATTGGGACTAAAATGTAGCAGTGAATGTCTGAACTTCCCCTCCTCCTGCGATTGGCAATGAACATAGAGTGAGAAAGAAAGAGGTGGTCAGACAGACAGACAGACCGACAAGAAGCGATTGGACACTGTGACAGGACTCTGTCCAGGAGCATGGTGATTCTTAGCCAGGTGGGTGGCAAGTCTGGGGATTCACTTTGAACGGTGTGGCTTGTTGGGGGGAAATGGGCACTTTGGAGCAGCACTGAAAGCCTGGAGCAGTTATTTAGGAAAAGCTTGAGAAAGTGGGGTGAAAGAGACCCTAGAGGGTTGCGCTGTGGTCCATGTACTCCCTGTTTTAGGTTAGATTCTCCAATAGCAAATGCTAAAACAGAGCTTGGATTGCAAGACCTGGGTTAGTGAGCTACACCTAGGACCAGAAGTGGGCGGAGAGGAAAGCAGAGCCACGCAGGGCTGACAACACCTCACGAAATCTGTGTGTGTTCTGGCACAGTATCTGTCTCTCAAGGGGGCCCAGCAGGAAGGGGAGCAGGTCACCTCGGTGGAGCTGTCTCTGCAGAGCTGAGGCCGATGCTGAGGAGCTGACAGCTGGGATCACCTGCAGACTGCGCACCCTGAGAGGGCCTGGGGTGGCACCCACATTCTCAAACCCAGCTGGGGTGCAATTCATTACTCCACGGGCTTCACTTCTTAAGGCAATATTTGTCCGAGGGAGCAAACTGCACCCACATCTGCTGTGGTTGGTTTTGGGGAGTAGTCATTCTCTCCCTCTTTCACTGGCCTTTCTAAATTCCCTTCGTCCTCTGCTGGCCTCATTAGCCTACTTGGAGCCATGAGCCAGACAAACCTATACCCCCCAAAGACCTGAGGCCTTCCCCCTTGGGCTTCTTTACTTGCCTGTTAGCGGCCACAGTTGAGCTAGCACCTGTACTCCACCCCACTTCTTCCCTGTCTCCACTGTAGCAACAGGCTGCCTCCTCCTGATGATCAGAAGCCATTACTCCTGCTAAGGTGTTCAGTTCTCGTCTTCCTGCTGGTCCCCGGACACAAGGAACCCATCCTTGCCTGAATAGAAGCATGGCTTATAATTCAAGGGACTCTTGCTTTGTTCCTTGGCAAACATATTTGTCCTTTGAGTGCCAGGTCTTCTAACCCTGCAGAGCCTAGAACCGAACAAACACAACATCTCTCAGTATCTGGGTTACTGAATGGCTCCATTCTGCTTCTATCCTCATCTCCCGGTCCTACCTGTTTGTTTGTTTTTGTTTCTGTTTCTGTGTTTTTCTGGGAGGCAGAGTGCACAAAGGTCTCTCATCAATGCTCAGACTGCATCCTCAAGAATAGCAGCCTTTGACTCAGATGTGCCCAGGTCTCACACTCCCCCCATGGCAATCTCTGGAGGGTGCAGTATGTGCTACAACTACTGGGCCCCCTGGTTGTGGGCCACTCCTGAGCTTCCTTTGCTGTGAAGTGGGTCTGGTGCAATGGTATGTGGGCTCTCACACCAGTGGATCCAATACCCTGCATGGCCTTGGACAAGAATATCAGCTGAGGGTGCAGGTTGGAAAGGTGAGTCTGTATCCAAACTGTGAGGATGTTCATGAAGTGCTGCCTTTCCCAGGATTGAAGGAATCCATTTGTTGCCAAGCTGGTCAGTTGTTTTTTTTGAAGGATGGTACCATGGCATGAGTTTCCTGCTGGTCTCTGTGGCTGGACATTCAACAATGGTCATTCCCTTAAGCCATTTCTTTTTCCCCTTGAAGTAGATGAGCAGTAGCCAGGGCAGGTTTGGTGAGATACCACGCTGCCACTCCATCTTTCACTGTGGTCACTTTGTTCATGTGTCAGCATTGGGATAGCTGATGACAGAGGCTGGCTGATATCTACTAGCCTGGGTATTTTGCCTGCTTGGTTGTTTGTTGCCCCTTCTGTGATGGACATTGTTTGAGGATCTTCACACTTCGTGTCCATTTTTCTAACCACATGCTCTCCCCTAGAGATTTCTCTCCCTAATATTCCAGGACCCTGGCCAGCGGGCTGGCTAATTGGACGCCACCTGCGAATCCTTCAATATTCTAATCCTGAGCCATTTCTTTTATCAGACAAAGTGGATAAGCAGATGTACCCAAAGTTCTGCCCATGAGGAGACTGTTCCTTTGCCACTGTCTTTCAAGGCCACCTGGAGCGAGGCTGAAGAGGCTGCTGTGCTCTCCTACTGAGCTAACCCACGCATGAATAAATTTGAGCTCTCTCTGCCTCATTCCGGGAGTTGTCCCGGGTCAGCCACATAGTCACAGTGTGGGTAGGGTCTGGACAGGACGGGTGCTGGTGCCAGAAAGAAAGGGACCACTGGGGGCCAATCCACCTTCTCAAACGACTTCTTATGTACTCAGATCCTATTTCAGTTCAGTCTAGGAGCCACCTTTTTTATTTTGTGAAGGATTGTTACTGATCTGATCTGATATTATGACTTGGTGAGTTCATCCAGCTTAGATGGTCAGCTGCATAAGTTTGGTCACCTAGGGTTAGGAAATCTGTCTCTACCAGAAGCCAGGGGCATGCCAGCAGTTGTTGATGGAAAGGCATGGCCTTGCTGCTGAACCTCAAGGGCCCATGTTGTGACTGCCACAGGCTCCACGAAGCATCTTTTCCTGCCTTGGAGGCTGCAACACCATGGGATCCTGCGACCCCTGAGGAAGGCTGTTCTCACCCTAGCCCTTCACCTTACTGAGCACGTAGATCAGACAAGTATTTCTTTTTTTTCTTAATAAATTTTATTTCCATCCCCGCTCAAGCCCCCTCCCTTCCCTATGTATAAAAGCTTTGTTTCTTTCCATTTTTTCCTTCTATTTGCACTTTTTTCTTCTCCCTCCCTTCCTTTCTCCCTCCGTCCTCCCTTGTTTCCCTTCCCATTTGAACTCTTTCTTTCCATTTCCCAACATCCATTATACAACTCAATCCTTATTTCCATGTACAGATCCTCACACCAGAGAAACAATGCAGTATTTAAATATGTGTGCCCGATTTATTTCACTTAAGAGTATGGTCTCAAGGTCCATCCATTTAGCTATAAATGTCTGAAGCTCATCCTTCTTTACGGCAGAGTAGTACTCCATTGAATAAAAAAAAACCCACATCTTCTTTATCCACTCATCTGTTGATGGGCACTTGGGCTGTTTCCAAGATTTAGCTATTACAAACTGTGCTGTTATAAACATGAGTGTGCATATATCGCTGCAGACAAATATTTCTAGCTGTAAAATTTGATGCCTAGGGAAACCAAAGAGCCCCATTAGAGATCCTTCTTCATGGTAAACAATGCAATTATTTGTCTTTTCCTTAGGAGGCGCTGCCTAGCATGGCCCTGACCACTAGATTATATCATTTTAATGGATGTAGTAGGCCCTTCTACATTCAAAGAGTTTACCTCTCACCTTCTGGAGCATGTGTCTTACCAAAGCCTCTGTCGTACTAGTTACATCTTACTCCCCTGGTCCTATCAACAGAATGCTCCTTATGTAATAGATCAATATCATGTTCTCCGGAATGCAAGATACCCAGAGCTTTTCATGGCATATCACGTCAGAGGACAGAAGGTTACACTGCTCTGGGGCAAAACTGAAAATCTATACTGTTGTTCACTTGATGTGAATGGAATCCATTTCTGATCCCCTTTCTTGACAGTGATATAAAGAAATGTATTCACTAAATCATTATCCACACACCATAAAACTGCATCCATGTAATTTCCTTAGCCAAGACACTGTATCTTGTCTGATGGCTGTAATTGGGTCTATTACTCAGTTGCGTTTGTTGTAGTCTAGCCGGGGGTCAGCCTGAGAACCAAGTCTGCTTCTCTTTGTAAGCAATGTTTTACTGCAACACAGCCACATTTTTCTATGACTGCTCTCCTGCTACAACAGCAGAGTTGAATAGTTGCAACAGGAAACTCTACAGCCTGAAAAATCTAAAATATTTACTATCTGGCTTTTTATGGAAAAAATTGTTGCTGGATTACCAAATGAAAGAGAGATATTCTGGGGTCTAACTCCTCTGCGTCCTTTTCAACCCTAGAGTAGCACCAATCTCTGATTCTTATCTCAGGATATCACACCCTTGTCTTGAGATGAGAGGCAAGAGAGAGTTAGAGGCTTCCACTTGGCCTTTCCTGCTGCGACAGCTCGCAGCCCACAGGAAGCAATGTAGGAGTTGTATCAGCTGCCCATTATGTCAACTTCAGCTGTACATCTTGGTGGCGATGCATTTGATGGGTCCCTGGTCACAATAAACCACTTGGCCAGAGTTTGGGCAGGAGTTCAGTGATGACCTAGTCTCCAAATACTTTCGCTGTAACAGGCAGGCTCTGGTGATGCTTCTGGCTCTGGATGTCAATATTTACTCAGATCTTGTTTCCAAGAGTTCTTGTCTTCTTCTTTCTCCATTGCGCAGTTATCCAAGTCAATGTCACATGGCCCCATGAAGAGGGAGAGATGCTGACTTCTGAGATGGAGCTAATAGAAATGACTTTCTTATAATAGTGTAGGTGTAGTCCGTTGGCTCAGTAAGTTCAGAGAAGTCTAGAGAAGCAAAATCTCCAGGGGTCTTGGTTGAGTATTTAACTGTTCTGAAGCTGGCCTTCGGCTTTCTCCACCCTCCTAAAAGAGGAGACAGCTTCCTCATATGCATCTATAGAGGCTTTCTGGTTTTCATGCCTGGCTTTCAGTGGTCTGTTACTCACCTTTTGAATGTTCATGATCTTTTTGCTGAGCATCACTGGCACTTAGGAGGCGCCATCCAATTCCCTTATCCTTACAGCTGTGCTTTTCCCCATGCACTGCAAATGCCTGACATCCTTCTGGCTTGTTGCTTCTTTTCCACCAGTGTACCCTCCTAATTCACCACAGGTGATGGCTTTAACACCTGGGTGCCACTTAGCTGCAGCTTTGGCTTCCACCTTGCCACTTTTCCTTCCTGCTACCAGTGATGGGCTTCTTATCCTCACTGCCAGCCTGACTGATAACTGCTCCACAACCCGTCTGACTGCCTGCTTTCCTGGACCACTCCTGGCACCAATGCTCATAGCTGGAGTTCTCTGGAAACAAATGCTGAGATGGAGTCTGGAGGGCAAGGTATTTATTAAGAATTCACACCCGTGAAGGTAAGAGGAAAAAAGTAGGATGGGGCAGAGGAAGAGAAGAAGTTGAACTGCCACGCAGGCTCCACACTGACTTAGCCAACTTGGCAGGGAACTCCGGAGTGAGTGTTTGGTGCCAAGCCAGAATGAATGTGTCCAGTTTGGTCAGTTGCAGAGCATGGGCTGCTCTGGAAGGGAAGAATCCTCCAAAGCAGCTTTCCTGAAGGCCTCCCTTACACCCCCAACCAGGGGACCAAGTCCTTCCTTGAAAGGGGTTTTGGCAATGCATCTTGTACTTAACCACAACCCTCTTCTACTATTGGGAAATCAGGGAAAGAATTTGGGTCATTTTGAAATTGTTTGGCTTGTTAACTTGTGCTTCTTGACCATGACACCCCCTCGGAGCCTTGGATAATAGTTGGAACTCTGTGCTTGCTTAGTATGTGGGAGGCCCTGGGTTTGAGGGCCAACACCACCCTCCCAAAAATGCCTAGTGGCTGAAGAATTAAGGAGGGATCAGTGCTCTGGAGTTTGGGTCACAGAAGAGTATTGGAGTGGGGAGAGACATTGCTTGGAGAGGGCACTGCATTCTTGGAGGAAGACCTAGCTGGAACGGAGGAAAGCTAAGGGAAGTAGAAGGATTCAGGATTCAGACAGCCTATGGTACTCAGTTGCCTGTGTTTATAACAAGCAAACATAAAAACAGTGAATGGAGAGAAGTATAAGAATAAAGACCCATTGGAACTCACACACATTGCTGATGGGGATGTCATCTATTTCTGAATGCAATGTAAAATGGTGAAGTCACTTTGGAAAACAATCTGGCGGTTCTTCAAAAGGTTAAATATGGGTGTACCACATGACCTTGCAGTTCTGTTCCTACATATACACCTAAGAGAAATGAAGACATCTTTCCATACAAAAACTTGTATATGAATGTGCATAGTAACATCATTCATAAGGGCTAAAAAGTGGAAACCATAGGGAACAGGGAAAGGGGATGTTACTAGAATCTCTGCAGTAAGTAAGTCCTAGTCTCCTGTGAGCCATAACAGCACAAGGCAAATTAATTAATTAGAAAGAAAAGATAGGAAAATGAGACTTAGAGAAGAAGCTGAGCTTTGGGTCTGATCAGTGCTGCTCTGGGTGGCAAAGATGAAAGACCCTGAGCTTGCCACACCTTTATTTGGCATATCAGGAGTAGCAAATGTTAACAGGTGACTCAGAGGGCAGTGGCTGCGAAAATCCAGAACAATGGGGCACTTATGCAGATGAAGATTTTGTTCCTCCCCAGGATGTCTTCAATTGGTGGAATCTTGCCCTAGAGATCACAGCATCACCCAACCACTGAGATTTTATCTGTGACCTGAGGCAAAAATGGAGTTATGTCTCGACATGCCATAGCTGGCCTGTAGGCAGGAGAGCTAGGCCTAATCATAATTTAATTGTGAAATGATTTTTCCCAAAAATTATGTAGAATTGCTCCTGACAGAAACAATTCAAATGCCCTTTAATTCATGAGTGGATAAGCGAAATGTGATAGATTCATACAGTGAAATATTATTTGACAATACAAAAATAGAACACTGGTATATACTACAATGTGGGTGAACTTTGAAAATATAATGATAATTGAAAGAAGCCAGTCAAAAAAGAATATATATGATTTCATTTATATGGAGTGTCCAGCATGGAGAATCTAAGGGGAAAAAAACCAGACAAGTGGTTTCCATGATCTTGGGAAAGGAGAAACAAGAAGTGAATTCTAGTGGGCACTGGATTTCTTTTTTGGGTGATGAAAATGTTCTAAAACCCACTGTCATGATAGTTGCACAACTGTGTGAATATACCACTGAATTATATACTTTCATGGCTAACTCATTTGATGTATAAATTATTTCTCAGTAACATAATTAAAATAGCAAAAATATCTCAACCAAAAACAAGACAAAAGGAAAACAAAAACAAAAAGGCAAAGATTGCTTTGCATAGACCTCAAGCAAGACTATCTGTGAAAGGTGTTATCCGCTATGAGAATGTGGTGCAATTTCTGTCACTTTTTAGAATTAAACTTCTAAGATTTCTCTTCCAATATTTGAGACAGGGTCTTTTTTTTTTTTGGTACCAGGGATCGAACTCAGAACCTTGAACTTGTGAGGCAAGTGTGGTGCCACTGAGCTAAATCCCCTGCCCTCTCTTCCAATATTTGGAAAATTGCTTGAGATGAATACCAGCAAAGTACAAAAGCTATTGCAAAGAGGGTGGTGTCTGAGAGATATCTGTGGCTATAGATGTGGCATTGGCAGTCAAGCTTCCCACAATGTCAGGAAACTTCCCTACTTACATGCTATAAGCTAAAGAATGTGCAGCTCTCTGACAACACTGAGGCATGAGCTTATCCATCCATCCATCTTTCCTTCCTTCCACTCACTCATCAACCCATCCAATCATCCATCCATCCATCCATCCATCCATCCATCCATCCATCCATCCGTTCAGTTGACCTCTTGTTGTTACTGTGTTAGACCCTGAAGGCACAATGGAGACACAATGGACCCCATGGAGAATCTGAGAATAACAATTATTATCCTTAATAATGTAATGTAGTGGTGGGGCAGTCAAAATTAAAAGGTCACTGCATGACAATGTGACTTTCATGTGAAATGAGCATAGGGGTTAAACATGAATATAAGAATCTACTTTGATAGTTCTCTCAGTGCTCACCTCATCCAGGACACTTTCTGCATAATTGACCTCCTTCAGTTTTCTTTCTTTCTCTTGCTCCCTAATAATGACTTTCTCTTATCTAGTTAACTTTAATATATATCCCTTTAGTGAAAAATCAGAATATTAAATTCTTAGTCTATGTATAGTATTCTAATAAAGTCCTCTGGGATATTATAATTTTGCATCAGACTCTTGCTGCTGTATTGTAAATAGATGACCAACCACACTGTCAAAGTCATAGCTGCATGAAGGATCCAGAAACATTGTAGGGAGGAGAAACTCAAGTGCATTGAAATAATTGCATCAATTACATTCTCTTTGGAGACTTGGGATTTCTCTGCCCCTAGTAATTCTTGTTAGAGAACATTTTATTGCCTACTATTGTGCATCTGATTTAGATAGCTGGTTCAGATTTTTCCGTGAGCTCTGAGAAGTTCTGTGAAGTCGTTTATTGCTTCTTCAGTTCTGTTACAATTTCAGATATTTTGAAGGAAGGAGGTTTTGTTACTTGATCGCATTATGTTGCCCACTCCATCATCTATGTCAGTTTACTTCCGCATTATCAATCTCTATAATAATGATGAATTCTTTAAGTGTTACAGATGCTTGTGCATAATTTATTTTATTTTGATTCATGTCATTTTTCAATTTAAAAAATAAACGGCGTTCATACTTCAGGAAGACCTGAGAAAGTTCTGAGAATTTTAGTCCTTTGACACAGGACTGAAGGGAGGATTCTCATTCTAGTTTTCTTCATAATAGCTCAGCACTGTTGTTTTTGAAATGAGAAAAATTTAACAAACACTGTTTAGATCAAAATATTGCTTTGGGACATGAGGATAAGGGGTATTGAATGCTGGCGATTCATTGGATGGAATGAAGATACTTTATAATTACTGCAATAATGATCCCATTATAATGTTTGAATATGGTATGTAAATTTTTATGGTTTTTTTCCAATTTCAATATTGCTTTTAAAAGTTATTGACAATTCCAGTAGCTTCTGTCTCAGCAGAGCAGTTTCCTCAAGTTGAAACTAGGTTTAAAAAACCTAAAAACTTGAATTACCCAAGAAATATTGTCTAATTTGCTTTTATTGTTGATAGGATCAAATTATGTGAAAATCTTGATTATAACTACATAATTAGTGATTCTGCTGAATTGAAGACAAGAAAGGGGAGTATATAGAACAAGTATAAAATAGATTATAAATTATCTGTCTTTATGTTATTGCGCTTCTCAACATCTCTGGACTATGAACAGACCACCTAACATGCACAGTAATAATTTAATTCTAAAATGTTCGATGTTTTGCCAACTTTCACATCTTATACTTATCTTTTCTGAAGAAATTTTATGAAAAGAAGAGAACACATCTTATTTAAAGTCTGTTAGCCTTATTTATAAATTTTAAATGTTTAAATTTATAGAATGTTTCTCTCCTTTTGTACGTTGTGTGTTTATTGCCCCCAGGCTCCACAGCACGGGAGGAAAACCTACCTACATGCCATAGGGCTTTTCTTGGTACCACATTCACTAAAATTTAAAAAATATTCGCAAAAAGTCAAATAGTCAAAACCCTAATTGCTACTCTAACTCTGCCTAATTACATTCTCATCCTTTGCTGCAAACCATTCCCAGATGATCACATGTATGTATGTATGTATGTATTTAGTGGTGCTGGAGATTGAACCCAGAGCCTTCACATGGAGCTATCTTCTTAGTCTTTTTTATTTTTATTTCATAATTTTTTGGGGGTACCGGGGGTTGAACTTGGGACCTTGCACTTGCAAGGCACGTGGCGGAACCACTGAGCTAAATCCCTAGCCTTAATTTCAGTATTTTGAGACAGACTCTTGCTAAGTCACTAAATTGCCGAGGCTGGGTTTAAAATTGCAATCCTTCTGCCTTACCCTCCCAGAGCCCTGGGATTACAGGCATGCATTACTATGTCTGGCTTAGAGAATTGCATTTATTAAATCATATACATAAATAATGTATATATATATGATACTACACATACAGAAAGATACATATACATATATACATACATATATTTCTGTGTGAATGTGTGGTATGGTAGGTTGGCAATTTTCTCACATTAGTGAATGGAGCCTTAATTAAATGGCTGTATAGCATTCCAATTTGTGGATGTATTACAAGTTATTATTTAGTCCCATGTTGGGAAGAGCATTTGGATTATTTCCAATCTGTTAGTCTCAGAAACAACACTGAATTGAACATACTTCTAGATTCATCGTTTTGTTGCTGTGCAAGTGACTCTGGGAAAAACGAGGCGCGGCTGTCGCTGGGAGGGGGCGGTGCTTCTCTGCTTGGCCAGGCTGCGGCACCCACGCAGCCCAGCCAGTGCCATCACGGAGCTCTGTCCTGTCCTCTGTCGCTCTTCCAACTGCCTCTGAGCAGCGGGAACCACAGCAGTCTCCCACCATTAATATTTGTCATTTCATTTCTGTTTGCAATTGATTTGCATTTCTACTTGTAAGTTTAATAATATATTAATGTTCTGTGGTTGTTGGAACAAACTGCCACACACTTGGTGATTTCAAACAATGGAAATGTATTCTCTTCCAACTCCAGCTGCCAAAATTCTGGAATCAAGCTGTCAGCAGGGCCACCTGCTCTCCGGGGACTCTGGAGTGGAGCCTGCTCCTTACCTCTTCTGGCTCCTGGCTATACCTGATCCTTGCTTTGTGGCCACATCACTGATCTCTGCCTCCATATCAGTTTTATATAACTGCAGTATAATAAAATACTCGACACGGACTACTTACGAAGAGAGGTTTATTTGAGCTCACAGTTCTGGAATGCCAATGAAACGACACTGAGATACCATCTTACCCTGGAAAGAACGGCTATCATAAAAAAAAATCTAATAATAGCTAATGCTGGTGAGGATGTGGGGAACAAGGAACTGCGACATTGTTGGTGGAAATGTAACCAGTACAGCCACTGTGGAAATCAGTGTGGAGAGTCCTCAAAAACTAAAAGTAGAAATTCCATTTGACCTGGTTAGCTCCTTCTAGGTATCTTCCCAAAAAAGTTAAAATCAGCATATTGCAGGGATACATGCAACCCATGTTTATAGCAGCACAATTTATAATAGCTTGATCTTAGAAACAGCCTATATGCCCATCAACAGATGGATAAGGAAAATGTGGTCTTTTTATACAGTGGAGTAGTATGCTGCCAGAAAGATAAACCTGAGGCATTCATAAGTAAATGGATGCAACTCAAGAATATAATGTTAAGTGAAATAAGTCAGACACACAAGCTCAACTATTCTATGGTTTCTCTTATATGAAAAAACACTATAAATAGGAAGTAAGGAGAAGTTTAAATTCTTCCCCAAGTTACATATTCCATATGTATTTATATACATATTTACATACATACATATTCCATAAAATATTTCAATATATGCTAATTTGTTTCATTTATACTAATAGTTTATCTTAGCTTGTTGAAAAGTTTGTAAAAAAAAAGTAGGTTTGTGTTATTATCTGTTTGTTTATGTAAGAATTTTTGATTTATGTCTTATACCGAGCAACTATTTGAAGATAATGATACACAGTATAATAACTATTATTATTCTCTTATTATTTGGTTATGAAAATTTGTTTTATTTTTCATAAAATAAAAATAAATACAATTAAGTTAAATGGAACGGAGGGGCTGGAGGTGTGCCTAAGTGGTAGAGCACTTTCAGAGCATGCTTGAGGCATTAGGCTTGATCTTCAACCTTGCAAAAAAAAAAGAAAGAAAGAATAAGATTTAAAAACCAAAAGAAAAAAACGATGTCAAATTATAAAAATACTTTAAAATTTTAAGATTCAGTAATACATGCATATCTCTATTCATGCATTTATCAACAAGATCCAGTGGTGTTCAATGAATTCTGGAGTAGCAATGAGTGTAAATGATATTTTGAGAAATCTGCAATAGCTGAATGTGATAGGAATATTTCTGTGATTCCTTTCATCAAACCCAGTGGTAATTCTGTCAGGATTTGTTGCAATGGAAGGAAATGCTAAATTTTAGTTTGTGCAAATAAAGATGCATTTTCTTCCCATTCACAACCTCAGATCCCTTGGAGTCCACCGTGGGCTCCTTCAAGGAGTGTTCAGAGGCCCAGATGCAGACGTCCTAACTGAGACTGGAGCACAGGCCAGCCCTGTGTGTTGCCGTGTTCTTCTCCAAGACCTCCAGGGGTGGCCTTTCCTGAAGTCTAGCGTTGAAATCATACCAGCAACTAATGCCTGTTGGTGGACTGAAATGCATATCATCCAAGGACTCCCTTGGAGTGTGGTGAGGGAGCCCACATAAGTACTCTTCTGGTTTTCATCGTGGCCAGAATCATGAACAAGTTCTTGGGGAAACGGGAAACTCTTCTGATTGTGTATGTTCCCTAGGAAATACAGGTTGCCCTTGGGTCCACAGACTGGAACAACAGACAGCAAGGAACCAGGCCCTCAGTTAAGTGACAGTTCCTTGTGGCAAAGTGCAAGTCTGGGAGCAGTCATCAACCCCCTTGGACAGGCAGAGCTGACTGTGATGGGATCCATCAGCCATGGCGTCAGTGGCATGTCTTGGAGAATAATGGCTGCTACCCACTTCCTGACTATGCTAGTAAGAGTTATACATTTTCAGAGGCTGATTAATTAGTGCATGCATGTGTGAAAGTGTGTGTGTGTGTGTGTGTGTGTGTGTGTGTGTGTGCTGCTGGAGATTGAACCCAGGGCCTTCACACTGAGCTTCATCCTAGCCCTTTCTAGTTTTCTTGGGGGGAGGGTGTTATTTGTTCGTTTGTTTTGTTTTTGGTACAGGGGATTGAACTTGGTACCTTGTGCTTGGGAGGTGGGCGGCAGCACCACTGAGCTAAATCCCGGCCCATTTTTTTGTTTGTTTGTTTAAGATAGGGTCTTCCTAAGTTGCTATGTTGCCCATGATGGGCTTGAACTTGCAATCTTCCCACCTCAGCCTGCCAGAGTTGGGATTACAGGTGTGCACCACCACACTCAAGTAGGTTGATTGATTAATAATCATCTCTTGGTGGAAAGTAGGTCTGAAAACAGACCATATTTTAGACATGGACTTTTAAATAAAAACAAACAGCAGACTTTGACAATGACATGAGTGGCATAAACTTTTGCAAAATGAAATAAAATTCAGATTTGGTCATTGCCACTTACTATATTTAAATCACAGCCATTATTTCATGGAAGAAAGAAGTAAACAGCTTTCACCTTGGACACCAAGTAATGTTGCACTGGGAGAACATCAACACAGCATCCTGGAGCAGTTGCCAGTAAACGCTCAAATTCTTTGTGGCTCTTGCTAAGTGGCTTCGAGTCTCCAGAAGTGGTTGTCCCTGGAGGAAAGTGCATGCCAATGCCACCTCTGTGTTGTCAGCTCTCAACTTTTAATTCCTTCACCTCAGGTCTGCTCTGGAACCCTTCACAGTGTTTATTTGACTGTCCCATTCTCTATGCAGACATTGAAATTTTATCTCCCAGTGTGGCTTTTCAGAGTACAAACTCCACTGAGACTACCAAGCTCTGAGACTGTATAAATCACCAACAAGAGCATGGAGGAGTCCAAAGCTGGCTCTACACGAGCCATGGCTTTACCTGTAGACCTGCTCACTTCTACTGTCTGCCCACCAACTCGTCACCAAGGGACATGGATAAGCCCTCTTATTTCTTTTCTTTACAAATGTTTTTTATTAGTGTGTTTGCTATATAGAATAGTAATGTTTGTTTTGGGGAATTAGCACATGCATATAACTTACCTTGATAATTTTCAAACCTTTTCTCCCCTCTCCCTTACCCACAGATTCCCTTCCCCAACTCCAAGACTCTGTCTTCTTGTTTCCTATTCATTCATTTATTTATATTTTTGGTTTCTCATATAAGACAAATCACGTGATATTTAAACAAATATTTGGTTTCTCATATAAGACAAACCACGTGGATATTTCTGTGTCCAACTTATTCCACTGGGGATTGTGGTCTCAAGTTCCATCCATTTTCCTGCAAATGACATTTCATTCTTCTTTATGGCTGAAAACATTTATATATATATTATATATATAATATATGTATAGTATATATATAATATATATTCCATTTTCTTTAGCTATTCACCTGTTTTCAGGCAACTTGGCTGTTTCAAGAGTTTAACTATTGGGACAGGGATTTAGCTCAGTGGCACCATGCCTGCCTGGCAAGCACAAGGTCCTGAGTTCAATCCCTGGTACCAAAAAAAAAAAAAAAAGAGTTTAACTATTGTGAATTGTCCTACTATAAACATGGGTGTGCATGTATCACTATAGCATGATGTGTTTAACTCTTTCTGGAGTATACCCAGGAGAAAGAGGTATAGTTGGGTCCAATGGAATTTCTAATTTTATAGTTTTTTAGAAATGTCCATACTGGTTACTAGTTTACATTCCCACCAAGAGTACAAGGGTTTATTTCCTCCATATCCTCGCCAGCATTTGCTAAAGAAGCTATCTTTTCTCCAATGTATGTTTTTTATCTCTTTGTCAAAAACCAGACAGTTATAGGTGCATCCTCATTTCCATTCAAAACCCTGAATGTAGAACACGTTCTGAGCCCTTGAGACCTAATCAATTTGAAACCAATTCACCTTCACTTCATACCTGCCTATTTTGCACTTCTCTGTTTACCTGCCTAGTCAACATTCTTGCAAAATTTAAAGCCTTTAAAGAAAGAAAGAAATGAACCTAAATGAAATGATTGACATCAGTGTGCAATATACAGAACAGTAGGCTAGGAGAAAAGCTGCTGAATATAAAGATGGTGAAGATGGTGGTGAGAATTAAGTACCTCCTACATGCTGCAAACTTTTATTTCTGGGGTCTTTGTTCTATTCCACTGGTCCAGAGGTCTGTCTTTATGTCTAAAGTACAGTGCTTTCATTACTGTAGTTTGAATTCAGTAAGTATGAGATTTCCAACTTTGTTCTTTTTCAAGATTGTTCTGGCTCTTTGAGTCCCTGGAGATTCCTTTTGAATTTTAAAGTCAGTCTCTCTTTCTTTCTTTCTCTGCTATCATTACTTTATTATGATTATTTTCAAGGACTTGCTGCATGTAGAAAGAGTAGAGCAGAGATTGAATTCCACTGTCTTAACTTTGACAAGTTACTTAACTTTTCTGAGCTTCCCTTTTCTCATGTGTCAAACGAGAATAACATCTATCTCTTACATCACCTTAGTGTGGGCTTACCATCAACATTATTATATTATGCCTAAGTGATGTTAATGATATTTATGTTAACAGAATATCATATTGCTACAATAAGAGGAAATTTCCTAGGTACAGTTGTTTCAAAATTCTCTTTTCTACACATTTTGTTTCTTCTTAATTTAAAAAAGCTTTATAAGTTCGTGTTTGGAGTTCATAATGATTGCATTCTTTATGTTCACTAATATCCATTTTTTCTTTATGATAGGACTTCTGAGTTTGGGTTGGCTATATGGCTGCCCAGCTGGGGGCCGCATGTCCCAGTATACCTTCTGGTTAGGTGTGATTATCTGACTTATTTCTGTCCAATGAGGCGTGAGTGGAAGCGATTTGTTCACTCATGTGCTTTTGCGCACTTTTCCCTTGACCTCCTGGGTTATAAGTCCTATGCAGTGATGCCCATGTGGCCCTGCTACCCTGGAGCACCAAGACTGCAACAGAAAAGGCCCACAGACTCTCATTTAAGCCATGTGTCCTTGGGTCTTTTCCTTATAGTCACATAGCCTAAACTTTAGTGAATAAATACTTAGAATTTTTGTATTGAGAGTCCAACATAAAGAGATTCTTAAATATATATCCGAGACTAGAATATCACTGCATGTATATATGTTTCAATAATTGTTGATATCTGTTCATTTTCTTGCTGACTTTCAAATTGTGCTTCCCAACTCAGTACCTTTTCATAAAGAGTTTGGCACTGAGCTGTGGAAGTTAGGCATGTGCTTTCAGTACAAATGAATGCTCATCTTTCTACCTTCTTTTTACTGGTTCCTATGATCATCTGCTTTTGTTTATGAAGATGACTGATTGAAGTTGGGAATTTGACCCCAGAACCAGGACAGGGCCTGACCCATTGAGTCATCCTACCAGTAAGATTGTGGTCAACCTGGATACACCAGCTCTGACAGCTCTGGTAAAACAGTGTTGTATGTATTGGATGTTGATGACATGCTGATGTGCTTCACACTAGGGCCATGCATAAGGCTCGAACCTTATTCATATTGCTGTTGCCAATGACTCTTCCAGACACTCGGGCATCACAGGGTAGGGGTTCAAGATGTGATGCCTGAAATTCATTACCCACGTGTAAATTTCATGTGATACCAGAGCTATCCATAAAAAGGAAATATTTGGAACTCTCTTTGTGAACACTGACTTTTTAGAACTTTTTATTAAGGGAATCTTCAAACATATTCATAAGTAGAGAGATTAGTATGATGAGCATTCATAACCACAATGTTTTTATGGAGATGAAATCAAGTTAAAAAGAATATCAAGGGCAGCTTTGAAGAGGAAAAGAATTTTTAAAAGAACAAAGAGGAGTATGATAAAAGGGAGGGCCCCACTCAAAGGCTCTTTAGAATACGGCCAACATGACCACAGGTTACATTACCCTGGGAATATTACAGGTACCTCCTGAGGGACTTAAGAATAAATTAATCATAGTAAAAATTAACACTTATCGAATCTTTTGCATGTGCTAAGCACTATTTTACAAGTGTATGAACTAACCATTATTACTATCCCATTCTGTAGATTAGAAAATTGAGGCTTTGAGAAGTTTCAGCTAACTTTCTCCAAGTAACATGGCTGATGACAGGTATCAGAGCCAAGATTTGAACAAAATCCTGTTGACTCAAGAGCCTGTTCTCGTAACAAAATACCTGCATGTATTAAGTCTAGTCTACGGGCATTTGGACTCAAAATCAGTTGAGGCCCTAATTAAAAAGACAGACCCTCCCCAACACACATACACTTGACTCCATATCTCAGAACACCAAGGTGTGAAGTCTGGGAACATTGAAAGAATGTTTTAAGTCCGTCAAAGTTTGAGAACCATTGCTCTGTGATATATTGTGGAGTTGTAAATTCTAACCAAAGTTGTTTGAGCTTTTTGGATTCTATACTTTTGTCTGTAAAGTATATAAAAGTAGGTTTTCTCAATGCTTTCTCATTCTCTCTCCAAATTACACAAGGCCTTCCAGATGTGTGTGAAATTCTTTTTCTCACTAGCATGTCCCAGACACTACAATAACCTGGGCCATTCAAACATCATGCATACAATAATCCTGGACTTATGACGCAGCGGACCTCTATAAAATTCCTTTCTTTTGAATATTTGAAGTCTACAAAAATGGCCAGTTTATATGGGTCAAATATGATGACTTTAAAAGCTACAGAGGTAAACGTGAGCTGGCAGCACCTATCAAGCCATGGTGAAGACTGTCTTGGTGTCAGCTGGCATTAGACTTCCTCGAGTGGAGGTGGCAGAGCTGACGTCAGTGCTCACTGATGACATTTTTGCTTGTCATTATACTCTAAACAATTCAGCATCATAACTATTTATATAATGTCAACTTTGTATTACTATAAATAATCTAGAGATGATTTAAAGCACATGGGAGGACATGTGTAGGTAATAGGCAAACACTATACTGTTTTATATAAGGTCCATAGATTTTGGTAAACTTAAGGGGTCCTGGAACAAATCTGTCACAGATACTGAACGGCAATTGTATACTTGCTCTTTATATATCACAATTTAATATGCAGATACGATTAGTCTAGTGTACTATGTATTTTACAAATGTCACAAATAGAATCTTTAGAAGACTCTTCTTGGTATATGCACTTTTTAGAATACTGCTCTAAGCTGGGCATGGTGGCACACACCTGCGATCCTAGTACTCTGGGAGACTGAAGCAGAAGAATCACAATTTCGAGTCCAGCCTGGACAACTTAACTGTTTAGTGAAACTTTGTCTGAGAATAAAAAATAAAAATTATATAAAGGGTTGGGTATACAGCTCGGTGTGAAGGCCTTAGGTTCCTCCCCTAGAACCACACATAAATAAAATTTTGGCCTATAGTCAGTAGAATGATTTCTTCTGTTATGGACAATATGAATTTATTAAATTTATTATTGACTATTTGAATTTTTATTCTATTATATAACAAATATCAAGCTGGAATTAGCCCTGAGGAATTAAAAATCAGGAAATTTCACATAAAAATCCAGTTTTCTGACTTTTTCTGAAAAGTGCACTTGGCCATCTGGGCCTGGGTGTCTTATGTGCTGGCCAGGCTGCTCAGGGAAAAGCTCCAGCTGACAGAGCACCCTCCAGTCACTGCAGTCCCTGCCTCGCCCACCTCACTCTGTCACATGCACTACCCAGCTGGTGGGCACAGTGAGCTCTGACGTCAGCTCTGCCACCTCCATTCGAGGGCATCTAATGCCAGCTGACACCAAGACAGTCTTCATCATGGCTTGATATGTGCTGCCAGCTCACGTTTACCTCTGTAGCTTTTAAAGTAATCATACTTGACCCATATAAACTGGCCAGTTTTGTAGACCCCAAATATTCAGAAGAAAGGAATTTATAGTGGTCCGCCGCATCATAAATCCAGGATTATTGTGTGCACGATGCCCCAGGTTATTGTAGTGTCTGGGACTTGCCAGTGAGAAAAGGGATTTCATTATCCAAGGCCTTTAAAAAGCATGGTTGACATTGCCCTTGGTTTCAAGGGATATTAAAATTAGTGTTGTGACACTTTCTGAGGAAAAAAGTGCGTAAAGATGAAAGATATCCTATAAATTAAGCTCTTTCCAGAGCTTAAGTCACTCATTGATGGTGAGGTAGGAATTTGGAGAGACAAAAAAAAATATTTCACTTTTGCCTCAGAACTTCAGTGGGAAAAGGAGACACTAAGCTTTATCTTGAAGTTTGTTTTTATCCATTCGTCACCAAACTACCACCCAGCTGTCCTGTGGCCGCCATTTCATGGCACATCCAAGTGGAACAGACTTCACTCCTCGTCAATGGATCTCTGTGAGGAGTTTTTTCCTAGTCTCAATAAATTTTAGGAGATTAGCATCTCTACTAAAATCTACTAAAAGTGATGATAATGAAAATTTCACATTGAACAGTTGCTTGGAGATTTAAAAACGAAGATCAAATTGTCTCGATAGAGTTGAACTAGAAATATATATATATATATATATATATACACATACACACACAAACACACACACACACACACACACACCCAGGAAATTTTTGGTTTGTGTTTCTTTTGGTTCACGTTTCTGGTCCACAGTTGGCTGGCTCCACAGCAGGAAGGCATGGCGGCGGCAGGGTCTTGAGAGGAAGAACACTGCTTTTGTCACAGCAGCCAGGAAGCAGAGAGAGAGGAGGAGCTGGGGAGGGAGATGTCCCCATCTGGGACACATCCTCAGTGACTCACCATTTCCAACCAGGCCCCCTCCTAATAGCAAGCCAGCTATAATATCCCACAATTCAATCACCCTCCAAAAGCCCCACCTAGGCACACATGAGGCTCTTGGAGGAATTTGATTTAAACCATAACAGGGAGACACCTTGTATATTGTGTGTGGTACAATACATCCTCTAAGTCCTCTTCACCTGTGCTGACCAGTGTCCCCTCTGACCCCTGAATCCCTGACCAGGCTCTTTACCGCCTTGTGGGTCTCTCTACTTTCTAGTCACTGCCACTCCACACCAGCTTCCAGCCCGGGGCCTTCTAGCCCGGTCTGGCTTTAGTCTCATGGAGAGCAGCCTCCTGGGATCATTAGGAATGAAACTCTCAATTTACCTTCCTCCCTATCCATTATACAATGTTCTCCCAAAGAGGAGAGTAGGAAGAGACCAAATACAGTATTGCGTGTGGCACCCAAGCCCATTTTCAGCTGACATCCTGACCTGGCTCCACTTATATTCTCATTCAGTTGCTGAATTGGAAACTGCTCTGGCCACAGACAAATTGATACAATACACAGTGGCCTGGGTCAGTACAAGGAGATAATTCAGCTGAGGCCTAGGATGTAAAGAGGCATTAACGACATAAATAGCAGGGGCAAAAATATACGCAGAGCCAAACTTGCAAAAAATATTGAGGTGGGGAAAAGTGAGATTTCATATTTAAGAAACAGAAAGAGGTTGGGTGCCTGGACAATAGTAGGCACTCAGGAAAATGTTTTAGGACAAAGTTGGTCCTGTAAGAAGTTTAGTTGATTCCATGTTCACTGAGAAGCCACCTGTGTTTGCTAGGAAGTTTTTACTGCATGTATTAGAAACCCTATTTAAAGGCTTTTTAAAAACAACAAAGGGGATTTATTGGCCTGAGTAACCAAAAAGTCCAGAGAGGACTGCCTTTAGGTGGAGAATTCTGGCTTCTTTCTCAGAAATTCTCTCTGAAAGCCTGTGCCTATTTTCTCTCAATGTTGCAAGATGGTTTTGTTAGCATTCAAGATACAGGTTTTTTGGTTTTTTTGTTTGTTTTCACAAGGAAAGGCAATTCTGGCTTCTCTAGGTAATTTTTAAAAACAAACTTCCCTCTTGATTGGATCAATATGGGCCAACCAGTGACTAGGGGATTGCTATGGATTTTTAGCTGAGGTTTACTAATGGTCTATCCTTACATCAATTTCTGCAGTGAATGGGAAGTTATAACTCCAATTAGGACTCTCCCCTCCTTGGAGCTAGGGTTGGGGTAAATCTCAAATGGCACGGGTTGTGTTGTATGAAAGGAGAAGGTTTGCACTGCCCTTGCCAAGGGTGGAAGAGGCCCTCGGGCCTGACAACGCACATACAGTTAAGGCACTGCCTTAACCTTAGTTTCCAGACATCTAACCAAATGACATAGTTACTACTTACTTGGGGCATGGTGTTTCTCTAAAGAATTTGGAAATTATAAGGAAAGGAAGAAAAGGAGAGTGGACATTGGGTAAGTGACCAAGCAAGGCATTTATACCATTGAAAGGATGCATAAAAAAAATCACTGTAGCTCCTATGAGGATTGGTTGGAGAGGCCAGAGAAGAAAGGAGGCCTGTTAGGAAACTATTAGAGTAGCTCAGGCCATACAGGTGATAGAGACTCAGGTATATTTGTTGATATAATTGATGGGACTTGGTGATGTATTTGAGTTATGGAAGAGGCCTTTTTTTTTTTTCCAAAACTGGGGATTGAACTCAGGACCTTGCACTGAGCCAAATCCCCTGCCCTGGAAGAGGCTGATTTGCCCAGACCATGAGGAGGTCTCAAATGCCAACCTTTGGACTTTCTTTGTACCAATGATAAAGGTAGTGGGGTGGGATGTGTTTTGTGACAGCAAGAGATTAATATTTTTGTCTTTTACCTTCCTTTCTCCTCCTCTTCCTTCAAATCACAGAATTATTTTTAAAATTTATTATTTTGTTCTTCTAATACTTTCCAAGGAAAGAAAACATCAAAATCACAACTGTAGTTTTTAGTTTGATTTATTGTACACCTGGTATCCAACTTAATTGAGAATATCCTCAAAATTTTCTTTGTAGTCTAATTTTATTAGCCAAAAGGAAACAGCCTCGAATCTTAGAACATTGTGAAATTATTAATTTTGTGGAATGTTTTCAGTTTGAATTAACAGGCTTGCTATGTCATTCAATCTTGCAAATTGCCATGATCAGGAATTGAACGTTTTACCTTTTCAAAATATCAGTTACAGACATAAGAGATCAACTGCTGCCCATGCTTTAATCTTCTAATTATCCATCATTTAAAACTGTTGAAAGAGTTGATATTAAGCTTCCCGGATATTGGGTGGTTATTTTTGCAGGCTAAGCAAACAATAGCTGCAATTTGATGCCTTGGATAGAAGTGGACTGGAAAATTAATTAAAAAAAAGAAGTGCAGTGGATGTGCTAATTCTGCATATAAATTCTGCAAAGCACTTACGTTAAAAATTTATTCTTTTGGTACTGGGAATGGGACTCAGGACCTTGTGCTTGTGAGGCAGGTGGTGGCACCACTGAGCTAAATCCCTGGCCCAAAAAATTCAGTCTTAATCTGATTTCAGATTCTTCTTCATCCATTCAAAAATCACTTTTTGTCCATTCATTTAAAAAGTCCAAGGCTTGGCTTTGTCTCATTTTAAATTCCCATATAGTATTTGTAGGTTATTTCTTTGTTGTACTTCCCACCCCCGACATACTCCCCTTTTCCTAAGTCCCAGTCTCTCCAATTCTTGGTTTTCTCATTTTGTTTTTATTGCTGATGAGAAAAATTCCCGCCTGGATACCTTACAATATTGTATTTTGATTTCAAGTGAGGTGATACATGAAAAAGATGTGAGACACTAAACTCTTTGTGGCCACAGAATATCTAGAGGTGTAGTAGTGTTATCCCTGCTTGTATTTATCTTTTTTTGCATTGCAGCTTCATCAGTATTTGTAGGAGGACTTTACTGAGCCTCCAGACACTGCTAGACCAATGTGCAGGGCAGGCTGGAAGCACCGGGAATACTCATGAGAGTTGCCCTCAACCCATGACCAACGAGATTTGTGGATAAATACGTATGCTAGCTTTTTGGTAGAGGAAGGGAGGAGGGAGGACAACTCTAGAAAGTGTTCTGTGCAGTTTCCTGGAGGACCTCAGTGAGGTTGAGTCCCCAATTCCCATAACAGAAAACCTCTTCATTAGTGCACATTATTTTGTGTTCCTTGTATCTTTTACTTCTTCAGTGAACTAGTATTTCCTAGCTTACCTCCTAAGTAAATGAACTATGCTCTAATTTTTGTTACAAGTTCTGCTTCTGGTGGAACTCAAGATAAGACTGTAGTTCTACGTCCACTAGGTCACCAACGATATCCTGGCCATCGATTTCCTGCCTTAATTGCCTAATCTTAGTGTCACAGGGAATGAAATCTATTTTACTTTTGACTGACTGGACTTTAGTGGTTACACCCAAGCAGTGATTTCCTAGTAATCTTGGCCATACATCTCTTTCTTGATAGGCTGGACACCTTCTAGAAGGGCTTGTTGACAAATAGTCAAGCAGAGGGAGATGAAATATTATCTTTATTACTAATGAAGATGATATTGGAGAAAACGGCTCACAGTAGCGGGCAAATGAACTTGCTAGTAAGCCTCAAAATCAAGCAGACTACTGCATGGGCAGATAGTGTTGGACAATTTGTGGCCTTCAACTGCATGGACAGAGCCAGTAGCTTTAAAGTTCGCAGAATGGAGGGGCAGAAGAGGCTATGTTCACTCTGCAGACAGGCAGACCACAGAGAGAATGAGGAAGAAGCTGAGGCACAGACGCCCAGTTCCTGTTCTCTCAATTTTCAGTCAGAAAATGTATCCATCTCCCTTATAGGAAAGAGAAACCAGAAGTATTATATAATGTATTTCCCTTTCTCATGGAAATAAGATATTGGGAAAGGAGGTTTGTCCTTTCCAATCCTGATCATTTTTGTTCTCTTTGCTCATTGTGCTTACCTATTAAAATCAAAGATGGCCAGGGATTCAGCTCAGTGGTTTCGCTGCCTGCTGCGCAAGAGCTAGGACCCAAGTTTGATCCCTGGTACCAAAAAAAAAAAAAAAAATCAAAGCCCACCATCTCCTTTGCATATCAGCAATCTGAGTACAGCGCTGTTCCCGCCTTCATTAGTCCATCTTTGTATTAGTTGCAGTTCTCTGGAGGAACAGAATCCACAGAAATGTGAGTGTAATTATACAAGGGGATTACAGGGTGTACAGGATCAGAGATAGGAGTCCACAATGGGTGTCTGTGGGATCAGAAGCAGGACAATCTAGCAACTTCTCGGCCAAGATAGAAACTGCAGAATAGGGATCAAGGATGCAGCTCCATCTCAGTCAAAGGCCTTGAAGCTTGCTGGAGTCCTGACTCTTCTATTATGTTTTACTTTTCTTGCTGTCTTCATTTTGAATCTTAACTCTAAAAACTTAGCGGTGCTTCTTCCAGGTACAAGTGGCACTTGAATTGCTTTCTGTAATTTGAGTGACATCTGGAAACTCACTGAATAATTCCTTGGGTAATTTACTTCTGAAAGGCTATTGCTTTCCATTATGGAATTGCTTAGTGCTATGATTTGAATGTGTTCCCCAAAATTCATGTATTCAAAACAATCCACAATGCAAGTTGAGTGATAAGACCTTCACATCCTCATGAGTGCATTAAAGCTGTTACTAGGGAAGGGGGTTATAGAAGTAGGGTATCCTGGGAGTTCCTGACAGAAAGATGAGCTTGGCATTGTCCTTCTCATCGTGGGAAGCCTTTTCCATGTTATAATGTAGCAAAAAAGTACTGCCCAGATGTGGCTTCTCCATCTTGGACTCCAGAACATAAGGCAAATAAATTTATTATAAATTACCCAGATTGGTATTGTTACAGCAACACAAAATGGATGGACACTTCAGCTTGGGAAGTCTGTCTTCTAAGGGTAATTTCCCTTTCATTTCCTCATTTTTCAGCTAGAAAACATCCATAGCAGATTCCTGAACTGATACTTCTGAAGTGTTAATCTGTAGGATGAGGTTAAACTATGAGTAACAGAAAACTCAAAATAACAGGGGGAAGATAAAGTTTCTTTCTTACAAATGTCTAGGTCAGCATGCCAGGGCCAGAGCAGTCTTCCAGCAGCTTGTTGCTCTACCATGCATGGCTTTCATCCCATTGTCCCCTCTAAGAAAATATCCATCCTAGGAAACAGGAAGTAGGGACTTTTTTTTTGTATCGGGGATCAAACTTGGGAACTTATTCTTTTGAGGCAAGCAGCAGAACCACTGAGCTAAATCCTCCGCCCTGGGAAACAGGAGGTAGGAAGGGATGGAGAAAGGTACAGGGTGCTTGTGTCCAGTATCCTATTTTAGTATATGTGCTGAAGTGAGCACTGTGTCCAGTATCCTAGGGAAGACTCTTTAAAGCAGTCACATGAGACTTTCTGCTGACATCTCATTTACCATAATTTAGATGTGAGTATTCTGAACTATGAGAGAGGCTGCGAAATGTAGCCTTCATTCTAGGCAGTTATATACTACCTAATCTTTTTATCATTACTGGAGAAGAATGAATAGCATTCATGGCAAATGGGCTACAAACTGTTTGCACTGGGACATGGTGAGGGCAGATACCTCTACCAAACCCTCCTCAGCATGCCACTTTCTCTTGCTTTGATAGGTCTATGTGTCCTCTTTTCTGCCTTTTTAAAGCAACAGTTGATGTGTCCCTGTGCTTGACTTCCCTTCACAACCTCTACGGAGGAACAGCTGAGTTTGTCACAGTATAACTGACTTTCAAAGTTAATCCCTTTCCTTCCTTAACGTGAACAGGCCCAGTGCTATTTGTAGGATTTATTCATTTTTTAAAAAGCTTTTTTTTTTTCAGGCCCAGATGATTATCTAACATTTTGTTCTAGATTTTGTCTAATGACGTCTTCTATGATCAAAGCTAAGTCACTAGGTTTTGGTTGAACAAAAATAAGCATTGTTCAAAGAATTTATGTCCATCTCCAACTTTCTGAGTTAGATAATCCTAACTGGGATGCATTTTCTGATTGGACCTAACAGGTAATCCAGGCTTAGATCCCATTTATCACTGTCCCGACTGTTATATTTTACCTTCCTTATTATCTTCATTTTGAGTCAATTCTAAAAATTTCTCAGGCATGTTTCTTGGGGTACAAGTAGCACTTGTGTTGCTATCTATAACTTGAGTGACATCTGGAAACTCACTGAATTCCTGGAGCAGTTTACTTTCTTTTGACTAATGGTTCCCTCTTTGATTATCCAGACTTTCAAAGAACACTTGGTATCCCTGTCCCAGCCTGAAAGATGTTAACTGTGGCTCTCACCAAGGGGTCGTGGAATACTTTGCCCGTCTGGCCCACAGTCTTAATCTTTCTGGGAGAGGAAGTAAAGGTTTTCTGAGAATTTGCTTCTATTCTTATTAGATTCCATTTGGTCCACATTGCCTTTTCTGTCCTAAAAGACACCCATGAACATCTACCCACTCAAAATAATCTCTTACATGAATTAAGCCATAAGCACATCATCTTTTCCCTTTGACTGGTCTGTCCTTCAACTTCACTTTTTCTTTTATGTCTCGATGTTATCAACTTTCTCTCCAAAAAACTCTTTCTCAACCCTGTTATTCTTGGTTTACTTTGTTACATTCTCCCATTGCTCCTGTTCTAAGACCGAGGAAGGAACAGTGGAGAAAACACTCCAGATAGTACTTGATTTCCTGAACAAACCTGATTGTTAGAGACTGTTCTAGGTGCAGGACTCATTACCTTTTTTCTTTTTTTTCTATTTTTGGTACCAGGGATTGAACTCAGGACCTTGCATTTGCAAGGCAGGCGCCAAAACCACTGAGCTAAATCCCCAGCCCACTAATTGCCTTAAAAAAAAAATTAGCTTCAAAACAGTTTATCTTGTCTTTTAGTTAGGCATTCATTATAATAAAGGGACTCATTCCTCTGGTTGGTTTTAAGAAAAGCTTTCCATGGGTGTCTGCAGAGCTGGAGACCTGAAAATGTAAAGCCATGATCAGGGCTGATATGATTTTTAAGTCTGGTCAATCTAGGAACACATAGAGGGATAAAATGACTTCTGAATCTGTGGAGGGGCCATGTGATTTCAAGTTAGTTCCAGCATACCGACTACACAGGCTGGCAATAAAAACTGAAAATCAGAACTTCGGATTTCAGTGCTGTGCAGCAATATGCTGTATAAAGAACTTGTAAGGAAAGAATTACAAAAATCATCTTGTTACATCTTTTAAAAAGTAACAGATCAGGCAATAATTAACAGTTTTTACAATGATGGAGCAGAATGACAACATCTGACTCAGTGACCAATTCTTTATTTTTCTTTTGTTTTGGGGTGGGGTCTTGCTATGTTGCCCAGGCTGGCCTCAGTCCACATGCTCAAGCCTTGTACATATCTAGCTACACGTGCATGTCACTACACTTGAATGTACTGAACAATTTTGTCACCTCAAAAAGTGGTATATCAGATGATATGCCCCTGATATAACACAATGGGAACCACACAGAAGTATTCTTGCAAAATACATATATTTTTTTGTACTGGGGATTGAACTTGGGACCTTGTGCTTG
>NW_004624739.1:17574085-17624795 GCF_000247695.1 Heterocephalus glaber
TGATTATTTGAAAATAGTGTTCAATTTGTGCTTTATCCAGATCTTTGATCATATTCCTTTTCTTTTATGGCTTTTTTTCCTACTTCATTTACAATTTACAAATATGCTGCAGAAATCACACTGTTAAATTTGGGACTCACTGGATTAAGGAGGCCTGTGAGAAGGCTGAAACAACTGGTTACAATCAAGTTTATGAAGAGCTGAAACATTTCTTTGTGATTTGCATGACCTCCTTATAAATAATTATGAATTTAATGAAATGAGATCATTCATGATGATCATATAATAAAAACCTGATAGCCAAAATATTAAAAGTCTTCCTTAAAAACCCATTTATTTACACAAATCTATTTCACTAAGGACTAATCCTTTGCTGATGTTCAAATTTAAACTGTTCTGTGTCTGTTTCAGAAAACCATGAAGTCACTTCTACAGTTTCTTCTAGTTTTTCAAGGACTCTCGTAGTACAAATTGGTTCAAAATACTGCTTTGTTTCAAAGCGTGCAGTTTAGATGTGTCTTCACTGATGACGGGAACGTGTTTGTTATGGTCCTGAGCTGTCAGGTCACTTTCACTGTCAGAGAGTGTACACAGGAGAGTGTCATTTTCATAGGTTGGAAAATAATATCTGAAAATAAAGCACAGATATATTGATTAACCAAAATAAGGAACTGTCCAGAACATTTCTAAGTAGCTGAATGCACACATTACTATAATTATGCTAGATTTCCTTACTAACTATTTTGGAGAGTTTTTTTGGTACCGGGGATCGAACTTGGGTCCTTGTGCTTGCGTAGCAGGCGGCGAAACCACTGAGCTAAATCCCTGGCCCTTTGGAGAGTTTTATAAACATTGTATTGGAGACAGCTTTCTGAGTTATTTTCACTGTGTCCTTTACTATCTGATACCAGCCTTATGGGATCTAGTTTTGCTAGAAGGTCATTCAGCCTCTGCTTAATATCTTCCACTATAAGAAACATACTTATCTTCAAAGGCCGCCTACAGCAATTCTGGGCAGCTCTAGTTAGATAACATCTCCTTCATATGAAGCTAAATATGGCATTCCTTCCATTTCTACCCAAAAGTCCTAGTTCTTCCCTCTAAGTTAACAAAGTTCCAGATGGTTATTTTTCAAACACAAATTCTTCTAATACCTGATGAAAACAAAGAGTTTTCTCCTTGTGTTTCATTTCATAACCCATTAACCATTACCAGTTTCTTTACCTGTTACATCTAAAACAACAATTATAGAAAGAGGGTACCAGATCAGCCCAGGTATCCTGGATCTCACAAGTATGAGATTTTCTGAAGGAGAACTAGAGCTTTCTGGCTAGAATTCTGGGTGTCCTGATTTAATATTCTTGAGAACAGAGGAGCATCTGGGCAGCTAGAACTCCATAGACTCTCAGGGGTTCCTTCAGCTGAGGTTATCAAGAATGATATGAAGGTGGGTGTGATGGTGCACACTGGTAATCCAAGCACGCTGGGAGGCTGAGGCAGAAGGATCATATATTTGAGCCCAGTGACTCAGTAAGACCCCGATTCAGAATAATAAATGAAAAAGGACCAGAGATATAGCTTAATGTGAAGGTCCTGAGTTCCATACACAGTATAGCAGGAAAAAAAAAAAATGACAAGAGAACCAACCCAAAAGGGTAAGACTGGCAAAAGACAGTTGAAAGTCTGACAACACCTTAATAGGTACATACAAGGTGACCAACTGCTTCAATGTTTTTGAAGTACTAATATGTAAAATATATATCAAAAGCCCTAGCGATATGCAAAAGATGTAGGCACACAGATATTTATTGTATAACTATTTATAATAGAAAAAAGTAAACCTAAATATCAACAAATTAGGTTATATCCATATAATGGGATATTTGGTAACCATTAAAAATGATGTAACAGGGCTGGGGATTTAGCTCAGTGTCGCCATGCCTGCCTCCAAGTACAAGGTCTTGAGTTCAATCCCCAGTACCAAAAAAAAATGCAACAACTGGGTGCACACCTATAATCCCAGCTATTCAGGAGGGTGAGGCAGGAGAATTTGAGGCCAGCCTGTGCAACTCAGCAAGACCTTGGCTCAAAACAAAGACAAATAAATAAGTAAATAAAGGGCTGGGGATGTAGTTCAGTGGTAGAGCATTTATTGAGCATATGCAAGGCTTTGGGTTTTTTCCCCACCCCCCAAAAGATGTGACATATGGGTATCAGACAGGCTTGTAGCCCAGATGGCATAAAAGGGAAAGGGAGGCTTGCTGATTGGTGCTTTCTGCCTGCCCTGCTATGGACTGTTTCTCTTCTGCCATGCTATCCTACCTTTGAGCCAGCTATGGAATGAAACCTCTACAAAGTGTGACCTAAAATGAACTTTTCCTTTTTTAACTTGTGGGTTTTGGGTACTGTGTTTCAGCAATGAGAAAAGAGGGGATTACTTTAAAAATAAGATTTTAAAAGTGTTTTGTTGTTAAAGAGATTCTTGAAAAAGGGATATAAAAGGAGACAACCCAGAAGTTTACATCTAGTTCAGCAGTACTTACTCCAGTTGATCCCATGTCTTTCTTTCAGGAAGTAATGAAGTATGTTTAGTTTCTTCCATATGAATCCTTAAATCTGCTTTGGAACTGAACTTCACACAGCAGCCATAACATCTACATTGGTGAATTTGCCTTCGAATGAAATTGACCAGTTTTACTTGTTCATAGAAATTTAATCCTGAAAATAAGAGTATACAGATTCATTAGACAAGTGTTTAAGATAAATATCACCATTAAGAAATTGTAACAGCACATGCCTATAATCTCAGCTACTAGGGAGACTGAGTGTGAACTGTGAGTTTGAAGCCAGGCTGGGCAACTTAGAACTTTTCTCAAAATAAAAAAAAGGGCTGGAAACCTGGCCTGGTGTGTACAACTATAATCCCAGCACTCTTGCAGGGTGAGATGAGAGGATTGCAAATCTGAGCCTAGTCTGGGCAATTTAACAACTTAGGGAGACTGTCTCAAAATAATAAATTAAAAAACAAAAAGAGCGTCTAAAAATCTAGCTCATTGCAAAGGCCTTGGGTTCAATCTGCAATACCAACCAAAAATCCTGGGGATGTAGCTCAATGGTAGAGTATTCTTCAGATAAACATGGTTTAAGATGTGTTTCAGTAAAGCTGAAACAGTATCAACTGGGTAGTTAAGTGTGACGGTGTCAACTTGATTGGCTTCAGATCTTCGAGGGAATTGGTCGAGCAGGTTTCTGATGCTGTCCACGTGTGTCATAAAGGTATGACCTTCGGTGCTATATCTTCTGGTCCCTCACCTCTTCCTCTCTGGTACTATCCCTGCTCTAGTTCTTGGCTGCCATGAACTAAGCATCTTCGCTCCATCACATACTTCTGCCATGCTATCTGCCTTGGAAGCAATTGACCATGGACTGAATCCACTTAGAACTGAGCCAAATTAAACCTCTCCTCCTTTAAGTTGTGGTACTGTGTCCAATAATGGAAAAGCTGATAAATACACACATATTAATATAATGTTCAAAAACCCTATCAGAGAGTTAGCATTATCATGTCCACATTAGATATCTGGAAACTGTTCAAGGTTTCACACTTAGTAGGTGGGAGGGCTAGGATCTGACATCAGGCTATTAGCTTTAGAGCCCATATTCTTGACTACTAAGCTAATTACACATACAGTGTATACATACACATGTCCGTAACAGCAGCAAAGCAAAATAATACATCCAAGAAACTAGTGACTGACCTTAAATATGAGAAGTAAGCTTTTAAAAAATTATTATCTTAGATTTTTTAGGAAATCAGTACTTTATCTCTCAAGGTCCCTGAGTCTTCCATGGTGGTGATGCTGAGAATGATTCGGGTGGGGACACCTATAATAAATAATGCCAGTTACACTGTCAAGCAGTGTTGTAGGTGTTTTATAAACTTTATTCACTCCCTATGTATTTTTCTGACCTGAGGCCCAATGTCATATAGCCTAGAGGTGCTGGGGCTGAAATATGAACTCAAGCCTGACTTAAAAAAGAACCTATTCTTAATGTTTATCTCCTCCAGACAGGCACTAACAGAGCTTGTATTTTAAAGTATTCATGTTCATACAGAAGTGGAAGAGAGGACTATGTAAAAAAAAAGCCATATTTGAATATATCAGTTCAAATGGTTGAGAATCATTGCTTCAGAGAGTTCTGTTAAGACCATCTGTACAGAGACACATTTTGGCTATATCTTCTCTAATCACAGCTATCGAACACAGGCATCATTTACAGAACAGCTGATAAAAAATGCAGCATCATGGAAACAACTTCTGAATCAAACGTACCAAGTTCTGATTTTATTTTTAGGAGATCAAATTCATGTGCATCCTAAAAAAAAAAGGAATGAATATATCTGTAAGCATATGAATTATTTAATCTTTCAGGCTGAAGTTATAAACAGCTTATTCAGAGGAATTTGAGTACTTCAGAAACCCAGTCTGAGTTCATCATCTTCTGCTTTTGAAGTCTTCTAACTACTTCCTTCCACATTCAATTGCTTTTTAACGCACAGTCCAAACAAGTCATGCCAATCACTTAAAACATTTTAATTATTCACAGCTTATAGCCACAGTTTTTATAAATACTGTGTCTGAAATATGCAGTCTGATAAAGTGTGTAGGGAAGATGTAGCTCTACTGTGCTGGACCATCTGTAGTGGAATTATGGATATAGGCTCTTTGCTCCACAAGCAGACAGGTAATTTTACACATTCTGGTTTTCACTTTATGCTGTCAAATATAGTGCTTAAACTTAAAAGTTTCTCTTCACTCCCATCTTTCCATAAACTTGCTTTCAATTTTCATAATGCAGAGACTTACTTTACTCTGTTTCTTTCCTTCAACTGTCTGTGTAAATGTTTTAACTTACAAGCTCACAGAGGATAAAGACCATCCGATTCACTGTGGTGGCTTTTACTGTAGCACCACCCTGTGTAGGAATTCGTGATGGTCTTATACAGTCACTGAAAGTGACTGATGAGAGGTTAAAGACACCTATCAAACATGCTGGAAGGGCAATTCCTACACAGCATTCAGGTACTAAGTTTCTTTTCAATTCAGAGGCATTAGGATATTATGAATTTAATTTGAACAGAGAACGCTAAAACTATACACATATCAGTGGTAACTTGTTTCAGAGAAACAGATTCTCTGCTTTCATAAGAGTAAATGCCCATGGCCTTTCCAACACCTCCCAGGTTCTTGTTTTATTGAACTAAGAACAGTGTCTGAATGAAGAGGAGTGAAGGTAGGTGAAAGAGTGCAGCTCAATTCACTACTAACAGAGGGCGCTGAGAAAAGGAGGGGGAGAAGATCAAAATTATCCAGAAATATTTTCTATTGCCCTCACCCCTCGGCTCCCAAGCTGTGACACTGTCATGGATTATTAGGTGCTGCCCTTCCCCAACCCCAGCATATAGCTGAGGATCAGAGATATAGGGAGTGTGCATCTCTCCAGTACACCGGGGCGAATGAAGGTGTAGAACTACTAGCTTTAAGCTTCACTGTAACATAAAAAGGGCACCACAAGGGAAAGTGAACTGGGAATGTTCTTAAGTTTCTTTTGCCCAAATGCTGGTACTGAAGAGGCTATAGAAACACACCTTAGACACTGTCTATCCTCCACCCTCCTCCTCATTCCCCAGGGACTTTGTGAATGGCAATACCCGCCCTTCCTGCTCTTCCAGTCACCAGTACAAGGAGCACTGGAAAAGACTCAGCCCTGTCACATCGTGGCTACAGATCTGTACTTCTGAACTAGAATGATCGTATAAGCATCTTACAGGTGGAAAGCATCAGGGGTCTGTGTAAGCCCTCTCTAACAGTTCACCCAGTCAATCGTGCTGTGCGAACTGTGCTTAGCCCCGATCCTCCTTGATGGACATGGCCTGTCTCTTCTGTTTTGCCTAACGCACTCTTAGGAATGGGATCATGATTGACAAAAGAAAGTATAAGCAAATGAGGGTGCCAAGATTATCAGCTTTCCCGTTAGAATAAAACAAAATGAAAATGAACAGAACTATCTCACCTCCATGTGAACATAGAGTTTCTCAATTGTTTCTGCTTGCTTTTCACAGAAGAGACAGACAGCAGAGGCAGGGTGTTCTTCCCAATCAGACCAGTCACTGGTTAAAAACAGATTCTTTTAGTTTCTCACACCAGAGAAACTATTCGATATTTATACATGTGTGAAAGTGTAAATAAGGACTAAAACGTATAATAGGTGATGTGAAATAGGAAGAAAAGGGGCAAAGGGCAAGGAAGTGGGAGGGGTAGGGGAAAGGAAAGAAGGGAAAGGAAAAATAATGAGAAATGGAAAAAATGGAAACAAAGTCTTTGTAAATAGGGAAGGGTGGAGCGGGTGAAGGGAGGGCAGGGAATGGGGAAAAAATAAGAACCAAGATGCATCATGTAAAGGTACAATTCCCAATGACGAGTGTAACTGTATTGTATACCTAAAATGTACCAATAAAAGAATTTAAGAAAAAAACCAAACCAAACCAGATTCTTTTCATTAACAGAGTGTACTACATGACTTGGTATTCCTTCTTCCCTAGGAGACACTGCTGATCTCTTTCAACCGTGACATTCTGGTAAAGACTGTCACATCTTATTATGACTTTCTGGTATAGCTTTTGAAATTCAAAGTTGCACAATGAAATTAATATAAATAGCAAACAGGTGCTGCTGCATTTTCTCATATTTGTCATCCTTCTGAGCTGTTACTTCATTATGAAATCAGCGCTGTGTTTTCTTGAGACAAGCAGGTTCAATTTGTAAAGGAGACATATCAAGAGATGTGACACCTTCTCATTAACCACAGCCAGTAAGTGCACCTCCTGTGGACAAGGCTGGGAGTGTGTTTCTGCACGATGACTAGTGTATGTTAAAAGGAAAACTGTGTCTCCTTCATGAGGGAAGTACTGAACGGGGCAAGTGTTAAGTCTGGTGGTAAACAGAGGAAACAAGCATATAGGATCCCCTTTAGCATTTTCCTCCAATTTCATGCATTTATTTTCAAAAATGTTTCCAACTTCCCAAACCAGGAACAACGCCAGTAGGGAAGAGTTGTAGAGAAAAGGAACTGCCCATTCAAATCCAAAAGGGGGCACATTTCTCAGGGCAAGTTCAGACATCACCACTGCTGTGCCTGTGAAGATCAACCTAACTCATTCTACACCAGGGTTTCCACATCAGGAAACACTGAGTACTTTTCCTCGGCCTTTCCTTCATGACGGAGTCACCAGTCCATGTGTTCCAGGTCACGACCATCACTATGTATAACCTGTTTTGTTATGACTAGTACTTCCTAATGGGAAATAATGCTTTAAATTTTAGTCTAGAGGACTCCCTCTGAATCTTTCTGCACGAGGGAAATTTAGCAAATGGAAACTTCAACTTTGGACTTTACTTCACTATTAAAGTAATATAAATCCAAAATCCTAGAAGAGAAAAAAGCTGAACAGCTATGAATAAAAAAGAGAATGAATAATAGGGAATCCTCTCAGGTTGAAAAGAATATTTCTCATTTATAATTTTAAGCAAAGAAGCTGTGAATATTTTAAATTAGTCATCAGTGAGCTAAAGAGAGATCAAGACTAACTTCATTTCTGTTATATTCTCTACTCCTATGAGAGTGCAAAGATCACATCATTTCAAGGCCCAGGGACCCCTGAGTAAGCAAAGCATTCAGAGTGTATTTCTTCTGAATTAGGTGTTATTGCTGTGTTCATTTAATAGCTTTACTTTAATTGGAGTAACAGTATCATTAATGATTTTTAAGTGAAAATTATTTTGAACTCAAATTCCTGCCATCTGACTTGAAAAGGATGTGCGGCTCAAAGAGATTTTATTTCCTCTTTCCAATGACTGTAGATCAAACTGATTTTCTTCTTACTATTGAAACGCTGTAATTAACAGCAATAACAAAACTTACTCCTCCTGATGGTCAAGCAACTCCTGATCATCTTCCAACTGAACTTCTTCCCATGATTTTCCAAGTTCCTTTAAAGGAAGAACAGCAGGATTAGAGAGCTTGAGAAGAGGGGATGCAAGAGAGAAAACACACACAAAATTTAAAACCAAACCAAACCAACCACAACCCCACTCAAATGGCTTTGAAACAATGCAAGCAGGACATACTGAAAACTGCACTTCGGTGAGAAGGGTGGACATATCCGAAGATGCTTTTAGTATGCTTTTCTTTTCCAAAGTTCTTTTCTCTTAAATTCAGTGCTCCTCAATAGTGGATACATTGTTAGAATCTCTGAGTCTTTCCAAGAATCCTCCTAGTGTCTCCGAAACAGCTGCCCCAATGCGCTGCTTCGACCCTTGCCCTCCTGCAGCCTGTCCCCTCCTCAGCAGTCACAGGGAGCTGTCAAAAGACACCTCCCTGTATGCACAACCCTCAAGCTTCCTTCACACTTTCCATAAAACCGAGTCCGTTCCAAGGCAGGACCTCCAGGCCCTTTCCTGGCTCTCTCTCCCTGGTATTTTCCACTGTTTTTCTCTTCCTCACTTTGTTCCACCCAGATGGTTCTTTTTGCTGTACCTTGAGCACGTCACGCTCACTTCCACCCAGCCACTTTCACGTCTGCGCATCCTCTGCCCGCACTGGCTCTCCCATGTGCTGTGCCCACTGCCTGCTCACTCATTCTGGTCTCTGCTTACGTTTACGGCTTTAGCCTCCCTCCCAATTCCCTGTCTAGGGCTGGGGATTTAGCTCAATGGCACCAGGCCTGCCTCACAAGCGCCAGGTTGTGGGTTTGATCCCTGGTACCAAAAAAACAAAAAACCCAATCCCCCCCAAAAAACCCAACCAGAAAACAAACAACAACAACAACAACAATAAACCAATACCCTGTCTAAAACGACACTCCTCTTCCAACTTAGTTTCTATTCCTCTAACTTGTTTCACTGTTCTTCAAATCATGGATCATTGCATGCATTTATTTTCTTCTTTGCTATTCATCCCCCCTTCTAGGATGTCCATCAGGGTATGGCCTTTGCTCATGTTTATATTTTCAGAGTCTGGCACACAGTAGGTACTAGAACATACAGCCTTTGAGTTAAATGATACCCCCCCCCAAAAAAAAATCTAAAAATTTAAGGTCAGTGTATCTCAATAGGAGTTTATAAGGCAATTAAATGAGCAGGTACTCAAATATCTTTCCAAATCTCTTTTATCCCTTACAGTTAGTGGAAAAGTTCTAAGGTTTTGGGAGTATGATTGGCAAGTTGTCAAAATTTCAGCAAAAATTATGGAGTGATGAAGAAGAAAGATTTCTGGCCAAACCATTTCTCTTTTCTCTTCTAAGCTGTTTCTTCATCTCTTTTTGTCCTATCCTTTCTCTCTACCCAATCTTCCAAAGATGCCATGCATAAGCAGACAGTGTACGAAAGAGAGATGCAGGAACATTAATGGTTATCTTTTCAAGTAGCTCACAGACAGGGTCAAGTGAGCCCGACCTGCTATAAGCACAACCATCCTTATTTATTTATTTTTGCTTAAATTCTTTTATTGGTACATTTTAGGTATAGAGAATGTTTACATTTATCATTGGGTACTTGTATCTTTACATGACATATCTTGGTTCTTTCTTTTTCCCCATTCCCTGCTCTCCCTTCACCCCCTCCACCCTTCCCTATTTACAAACACTTTATTTCCAGTTTTTCCTTTTCTCAAACTTTTTCCTTTCCCTTTTTTCCTTTCCCCGTCCCCTCCAACTTCCCCTACCCCTTTGGACCTTTTCTTCCTATTTCAAATTATCAATTATTCATTTTAATCCTTATTTACACTTTCAGTTTCTCACACCAGAGAAACTATTCAGTATTTACACATGTGTGTCCTATTTATTTCACTTAAGAGTATGAGCACAGCCACCCTTAGTATTCAATATCCTTCTTTTAGGAAAACACAGCCCAAAGTTGGTCCACTGTGGACATTTTTCTCAGGTATTAATTTAGCTAAAAACAAAGAACTATGAGTGTCATTATGATTTAGAGGGGAAAAGAAAATCTATCATTCATGAACTTAATGTGAGGTTTTGAAGCTGTCATTATCTATCAGCTAAGTGATGCATAAACTCAGCCACACAGACATGTACCATAATGTGATTAGAGATAGTTAACTTGAACTCTATAATGTACTTCCCAGAGTCGTCATGAAGTGTCTGAACCTCATTACAGGACATCAAGAATGGCTTCGACACTGTTGACAGTGTCTTTGTTAGAAGTTTTGGCAATGACTTAAATGTTTCACACCTTATTTGGTCTCTCTGGACTAAGACTCATGGTCATGCTTTTATTGCTACAATATAGGATTCAAGGATGGATCATGTATGATATTACCATTCTGAATGATGGGGGCAAATGATGCTTACCAATAAATGTTTTGAGCCAAAAGGAACAACAACAAAAAATTTCATTATCAAACTCTAAAACTGAAATCATAATGTTGCAACTTCCCCAGTGTTCAGTATACCATATATAAATGCATTTAGGTAATATATAATTAATGATTATGGAATTTTTTTTTTGCAGTACTGGAGATTGAACTCAGGACCTTGCACTTGCAAGGCAGGCTGTGGTGCCACTGAGCTAAATCCCCGGCGAGGAATATGGAATTCTATCAATACATAGATTCATTAATACATTAGGAAATAAGCAATTTCCATGTGACAGTGGGCTACACTTTTCTGAAGTGCTCTGCCTTGGTATAGTGAAAATATATGATTTATTACAGGAACATGACTCAAAGAGGAAAAAGCCCCAAAAACTCAAAACCAAAGCATACAACTTTCTAATTAAGATGCTTTGCTACTAATGAATCACGTCAGGAAGGCAAAGAATGCAAGAAAAACAAAGTTTGGAAGGCACGTCAGTAAATATGTTCCGAACACCCCCTCCAACCCCTGCATCAGATGGTTTATGAGCAATGAGAGAGTGGAGAAAAACATAGGGGAAAACAAAAGATCCCCTTCACCCAGAACTCCTCTCCTCTAATAAACATTCACATGTTCATACACAGTAAACCCATTAGAAAGAGACAGAGAAGCATCTTAAATGCAAACAAATTTGAGGGAATTATTTAAAAACTATGATAAATAGGTCAGGGGCCTACATCCGTTGTTAAGTCATTTTATATACGTTAAAAGCAAAAAAATTTAAGTCAGTGGCTCTGGCACCTGCCTCGCAAGTGCAAGGTTCTGAGTTCAATCCCCGGTAAAAAACAAACAAAAAAGTTTAAGTCAAATGATAAAGCTGTGGCAAAAATAATTCCATATAGAAAAAACTCAGGGCTGGAAACATAAGCATCTTTGGAATATGCATCAGAAGCCCCTGTGATGTTAAGCAGTAGGCAGGGGCATCTGACTGGCACCTTGCCCCTGACCAACCCACTGGCCACTGAACCCTTTCGAGTTTGTGGAAAACAAAAGGGCAAGTCCGTTGCTGAGACACTGACAGGAATTATTAAACACAGGGGAATTATCTAACCTAAGAAGAAAAGAGGAACCTGTCAATTTGCTGAGTCAGAGGGAGCAGGCAGCAGCCTTTGGGCCTGACTCCCCGAGCTGGGCGACTGTGGAGTGCACCTCACCAGCACGTCCGGGATGCGCCCATCACTGCTGCACTGGAGTCCAGTGTCTGAAATGAGGTGAGGAATCCTGTGGGTGTCTATACCATCTATACATGCGGCCCAAGAGGTCGAACACTGTGCACACACCATTCCCAGGGCCCACGGAACAGGCTCCCATGTCTCTCCCACACTAACTTCTGCACACTGAGACAGGTAATCCAATCAGGTACAGGATCTGCAACATTCTCCTTTCTGCTTTGCATCTGGCCCCGGAAGGCACTCACATGTGTGCTGAATGTACGAAGCCCATGAAGTAGATGCAGAAACACTGACTAACTACTAGCACAACTCTGTCTTCCCCCCACACTCATGCATGTGCGCCAGCTTTTCCCCTTAGCAACCTGAGCATCTCTCATTCTCTTTTTAAATTTTAAATAACAAGCCTCCTTTATCATTATTCATCGCTTAAGTAAAATTTTAGAGGCATTTATCTTCATAGCAATGGCTTCATTCTTCATATTGAATATTGTTTTTTTTTTTTTTTTTTTGTACCGGGGATCGAACTCGGGTCCTTGCGCTTGTGGGGCAGGTGCTGGCACCACTGAGCTAAATCCCTGGCCCTAGAATATTCTTTGTTAATGGAGTCTGAAGTGAAACCAAAATGATGCTATAAATTGCTGGCCCTCATTTTTCTTTATACATTACTACTACTTGGAAGTCTTTCATACATACATTCTATGTATCATCACGCTTTTCACTTAGCATAATATTCTTGTGTGTGTGGTAGTGGGGATTGTAACACACTGAGCTACATTCCTAGCCCTTTTAAAATTTTTTTAGTTTTGAGACAGGGTCTTGCTAAGTCACTAAGCTGCCCAGGCTGGGATCCTCCTGCCTCAGCCTCCTGGAGTGCTGGGATTATGGGCTTACAACAATATTCTTTAAAATGTTCCTTCAATGTTATGAAGGTTGATACCTCTGGTGTGTACTCCTCTAGTTCAGGATAGTAAACATTTTAGAGACTACTTTCTTCTTCAATCCTTTTCAAAAGCACTGTATCACTTTCATAATGCTAAGGCATCCTAATGCACTTTAGGCCCCCTCCAATCATTCTTAAACTTGTTGCTTGTTTTCCTTGACAGGCAGCACACAGGACTAAGAAGGCTAAGGTTGTGGGTGAGAATCTTAAAGTACAGATTAAAGTTTGCTTCAATTTGATGTTGGCTCACTTTCTAGTTACAAAAAAGAAGCAAGGGAGAATGAATAGATAATGAAATCATCACCACTACTTGACTAAAAACTCAACCCAAAGCATGAAATGTAGGTACTGGTATTTATCTAGTAAAAATGAAGTATTTAATTGTAAAAATGAAAAGAAATTGATAAATAACTTGCTGTGTGTGAACCTGGGAAAATTCTTAATTTCTCAGTGCCTCAGACTTCTGTTCTATTAAATAGGCTTAACAGTGTCTGCCTGGCAAGCACAAGTCCCTGAGTACAACTGCTGGTACCAAAAGAAAAAAAAAAAAAAGGCCTAATAATATCTGTGTCAGCTGGACGTGGTGGTGCATGTCAATAACCCTGGCATTTGGGAGGCTGAGACAGCCTGAACTATATAGCAAGACTGTCTCAAACCCAAACAAACAAACAAAAAACAAAACAGAAAACCAAAACCCAAAAAGCCCAAAACTCAATAAGAATAGCTGTGTCACAGGAGTATGAGTAAGAATAAATGATTTAATGTGAATACTTAAGGTAGTACCTGGGCCACAGTAAGTGCTCTAATAACTTATTTAAAAAAATTCGTGTGTCAAAGTTATCCTGAAGTTGTGATTTAATTTTTGATATTTTTTCTTTTTACTTTGAGTTTATTGTCTTTAGGTGCATTTTAAATTTTATGGAGGGTGGTGTAAGTCAGATCGGGCACCTTGTATGGAGTAGGACATATTGAGGTGAACTGGCCTTTACAGTGGTAGGTCTTCTTAATCTGGCTGAGAGTCAGGCTGTTTGATGTTGGTTGTTGCTATGGCCTCCAAAGACTTCAGATTGCTCTGGTAACCTGAGTTGACTGCTGGAGGCTTGTTAGCACGAAGACAGGGTGAGGGCCGGGACATTCTCTAATCTTCAGATCCATACACAGTTGGCCTGTGCCGTGAGGGTGTGGCCTTCACGGTTGCCTCTTCCCTTCCCTCCTATGGTAGAGCATCCTCAACTTCCCATTTCCTTTCTGGAAAGCTTTACTCTGTGCCCACCGAAGTTGTTGGTCTGGGGCCCGAAGGCCTTCCCCTCAGGAGACTGATTGTTTTTAGGGTGAGAGGATGTGCTTTTCTTTTTAAATCTACACGAGATCGGAGTTTGGGTGGAGTTCTCTTCCCCTGGCTGCAAGGGTGTTTCACCAGTGTGTGATTTAATTTTTATCTACTATTTATTAAAACCTTTCCATTCTCTTTAGCTGTGGTTACCACAGCCAAACTTGACAGCATGGCCAGTATAATCCAGCATCCTAAGGACAGATGGCGCTTGAAAATGATTGTGGTTTGGACAGTCACACTGCTCTCTGGGAATGAAGTGTCACACTTCTCTAAAAGTGCCAGCAGAAGATGGCTGTGCAGACTCTTTGAAGTTTCCTCTAAAAGGTAAGCTCCTCCAGCTATACAGTGCTCTGCTGAGCCCAAACTCCTGAATATTAGCATAAAAGAGCCCTGGGAGGAAGAACCATGAAGCTGCCCGCACAGCTTGCTGTAGTAGCTGAATATTCCTTAGTGCTAACTCTGAAGTCCGCTCCCTGGGGGTTAGACTGAGCCCTAAAGCATATTTGTTGTGGCAAGGAATGGCAGTGATTTCAAGTGAAGACTGAGCGATTCACAGTGTGGCATTGCCTTTAGCTGGTTGTAAAGCATTTGTAGCAAAACCATGGTAACCTCCCCGAGTCAATCTTCACACACATGCTCGATTCGATTCTCAAGGGGAGTTTCAGTTTAATACTGTATGGATTAGACAAAAATTCCACCCCAGAATGGAAATTTCCAACATAATTCAGGATATGCTTGTTGCTACCCAATAGATAAAATGGCTGATTATATTAAATTAGCCTTCTTAATTCATTCATATCAAGGGGGAAAATAAACAGTTTCTATTGGTTAAGGAACCACCAGTCAAAAACAAAACTCCTCAGCTTTTTTCCCATTCTTCTCCTTCCAAGAATTATTCAATCCCTTTCTCTGAGTAGTTTTCTTCCTTTGTTACACACAATTAAAAAGTCAGTGGATGGGGCCAGGGATGTAGCTCAGTGGCGCTGTGCCTGCCTTGCAAGTGCAAGGTCCTGAGTTCAGTCCCCATCAGTGGATGGAGGGCAGGGCCTGTAGCACTTCGCAGTTGTTGTGTCAATCCAAAATCTCCTCCCATATTTCCAAATACCCCCAAAGTGACATCTGTCTCCAACTGAGTACCATTTTTCACCACAAAGAGACTGTACCCTACACAGGCCAACAAATGGTGTTGAGCGTTTCTGGGCAAGGACAGCTTTCGATGTGAACTCCTTGGCACAGTAACGTGGTCAGTCCACCCTACTGGCCAAACAAATCAAAGTCCCTTGCATAGTAATGTCGCTTGGTTTCCCTGAAACTTCCCTTCAAAATAAATTGGCCCAGAGAACGAAGATGCACTTTGTGTGTGAGCATGTATTTTGTAGTGGGGAAAACAGGGGAGAGTGAGAAAACTACTTTTAAAGAATTGTCCTGCATAGCACCTAGCATATCCAGTGCTCATAAACATTTTTTGAACAGAATAAAGAAGTCTCCAGCTTCAGGTTACTAGATAATAAATACCATGAAGGGAGAGTCTGGATATCCAAATGTTGCATTTTTTCCAGTCACAATCTCTGAGTTCTAGTGACATATCACTTGAACACTTGCCAAGTCAAAGACAAACCAAATCATTTTGTAAATCAAATGCTTTGTAAACTACCACTAACTGCTGCTTGAAAGTGTCCCTCAGTTACATTTTAACTTTTGTACTAATTTCTTATTCAAACACCAGTTGTCCTTTTGGGACCCTGCGGTATTGCAATCAAATTTAAATAATGAGAAGAAAGCTTACCAAATAATTAATGACATAAAATCGGTCATATTCTTTATTCTTTGGATTGATTCTACGATGCTGCTTTTTTCTCATGTGATCTTTAAGTGTGTTTTTGTCCCTGAAGGTCTTCTCACAGTACAGGCACTGCAAACTAAAAGAAATACACACACAACATTGAACAAGTCTCTTGGACAACTGCTGCAAGAACCCTTTACTGAGTTTTGCAATTATTCATTTTAGGTCACAACAAACTCCTCAGTTGGATGCACCATCCTTGTCTGAATCCCCCTTGCTTCATTCATGTGGTCCTGCAGGAGGCATGATGTAGTTTACTTTGTAGTTGGCTAAATTGGCCAACCTGGTGAATTAGTTAAAACTGTGACAAGGATAGCGAATATAAAAACATTATATTTGGTGCTTTACTAATAGAATTGGTGCTTTACTAATAGAATTACATATTCTGAAGTGAAAATGCAGACATATTCTTTAAATAACTACAATGACGACTAGCAGTGAGTGCCCTGACTGGACAGAATAATTAGTACACGGTGTAGCCCGTAAGCTGAGCTGTGAAACTTGTTGAAGTTACTTGCCCTCTCTGTTGTCACTTCCTGATTTTTAAAGTAAAGATAACACATTTTTGAGAATTTTCATGATGATTTCATATATATTTATTGAGCATTTATTATGTACTACAAAGTATGCTAGATATTTTATTCATATAGATGAATATATGACTATATGATTAAAATAAATGCTAGCTGCTATTATGACATTATTTTCATATGCCTAGTGATGAAATATTTGTACTGATGGGGAATTTACTTCTTAGTAAAGTAGTAACTACCAGTATTGAACCGATTACTGACAAAATGTCTTTCCTTACCTTGACCTGACACATGGTATTTATTGCCTGTAACTTACTGCTTAAGTCAGAGTCACACAGAGTAAGTCTAAGCGAGGCTGTAATTTAGAGGCATACATAGTTAGGTCTAATCTCTTCTATCTGACAACTCTCAAATGACTGCAATCAAATGGCTACTATTTCAGGCTTGAATTCTTTAAAAAAATCTCTATTATGCATCCTTTCTTTTATTTCCTATGATAGAAATAAGTATATACTTTTATAGTAAACAAGTATCAGTAAGTTGATTATTGATGTTCATTATTGCTAGTCTTGTTAGAAAGCACATCTAGTTTTATTTTATAAATGAAGGGTCATTTAACAAAAAGTAAAGTAATTCACTTTGATGTAATATTGATACAAAAGGGCCTGGGATTTAGCTCAGTGGCGCCATGCCTGCCTTACAAGCACAAGATCCTGAGTTTAATTCCTGGTACCAAAAAAAAAAAAAAAAAAAAAAGATACAAAAAGTGGTGGCACATGATTGTAATCCCAGAAATCGGGAGGCTGAGGCAGGAGGACCGCTGTGAGTTTCAGGCCAGCCTTCATAGTGAGTTCAAGGCCAGCTTGGACTACATAGCAAGACCCTGTCTCACAACTGAACCTCCCCCCCCACCAAAATAAACCCTACATACAAAAATTTCAGTTAACTTTTTTTTTTTGGTACCAGGGATCGAACTCAGGACCTTGCGCTTTCGAGGCAGGTGGCAGCACCACTGAGGTAAATCCCCAGCCCTTCAGTTAGCTTTTTAAATTACTCATTAGTATCACTTGATACCACATATATTTTAATGTTACTGCTCTTAATGTTTTGGGCAGAAATACAGACTGGTCAGTATTATATTTAAATGAAGAAAACTAGGTTCTAAACGAACTCTTAAGAAACTCTTAACCCCTTTCCTAGGAAGAACAGAGCACATAGTTTTGAAAGCCATTTTGGTGACTCAAGAAAATTTTCTTCCTTGACTCAATAGGCTAAGCTCTAGAAACCAAGGTAGTCAGAATATGACTTTGGGACAGGGAAGTATTACATATAAATTTGAATAGAAAGTAAAAGGTGGAAGAATGCATATAGAATGCCACGTCTCACATAAAGCTGAGCAACATACAGTAACTTGACGACATATTAACCTTACTAAATATGTAGAAGAGTTATAGAGAAAAGCAAGGAATTACAACTCCAAAATTAAGAACAGGGACTTCTGGGGAAATTAACAGAGAAAGGCGCACCGGGCAGTCAAAGGAATTAAAAATGTTCCTTTGCTTGGGTGAGAAGGTGAGTACATTCTTCACACCCTACCTGATATATGTTATATGGTATGTATAGTTTGGTATAAACGACATTTTAATTAAAACATATAAGCAACAGTAAAAGGCAATATAATCTAGATAAAATGAGGACTGTCATAGAAAATGCAAACTCCTATAGCACAAAAAACAAGAAATTTTCACTTATTTAATTGCTCCTGAGTATTAATTTAAAAACAATTTGCAACAAAGTCCAAGATTAAAACAGGGTTAGGTTGTGTTTCACAGAATAGTACGTACTTGTCAAGTTTCTTCTGTAATGTACAGAGAAATTCATTGCAGTTTACAATGTTGTCTGGCAATCCAATGTTGAAAGCATGTTCTCTGGCCATGTGGTTCAAAAGAACAGATCTATGAGGAAATTTGAGTAATTTGTATTATTTATAAATCATCTAGGAACAAATCCAGCTAGGAATTGCATTTATATGACAACAACACTAATTGGAAGCATGAGCAAGTATTAAGCACAGACATGAGCTATGGAAGAGTGACATTTTATACAGTAAGAAAGTATAACCACATTGGTGCTTTACAGAGGCCAAGATTTGATGACATTACTGTACTGTACATTATCAGACACTGATACATTAATACAGTACATTAATGTACATTATCAGACACTGGAGGGTTATACCCTGTAGGATTATCAGGTGCTGGGGCTGGGGATGTAGCTCAGTGGCACCACGCCTGCCTCGCAAGCGCAAGGTCCTGAGTTCGATCCTCGATACTGGGAAAAAAAAAGCCAAAAGATTATCAGGTGTTTTAAACTATTACATAAAGTGTCTTCTTCTGCTTTTCCAGTTCATCATGAGTATAATGGTTAATTTTACGTGCCAACTTTGCTTGACGAAGAAACACTTCAGAACTTGTAAAGCATTATTTCTGGGTATGTCTGTGAGGTTGTTTCCAGAGGAGATAGGATGTGAACCTGAGTGGGCAAAGGGGAAGACCTACCCTGAATGTGGGAGGGCACCATCTAATTAACCTGGACACAACAAAAATAGTAGAAAGGTGACTTGGCCTCTCATTCTCTCTCTCCTGTGGCTGGGACACTGTCCTCTTCCTGCTCTTGGTTACCAGAACTCTAGGACTTACACCAGTGGCCCCAGGGATCTCAGGCTCTGAGCTGAGTTATACTCTTCAGCTTCTCTGGTTCTGAGCCTGTTGGACATGGACTGCACCATGCTTCTGGCATCCTAGCATCTCTAGCTTTCAGCTTGTTGTGGATCTTTTCAGCCTCTATAACTGCATGGGTCAGTTCCTCTAACGAATCTCCTCTTGCTCCTCCCTTCCCCCATATACACAGTATATTTCACTGGTTCTGTCCTTTGGGAGAACCCTGACCAGTTCAAGGGGGAAGAGAAGAGGGAACTGCCTACCAGAAAGATGACGCTGTGACCTGGAATCGCAGACATTCAGCTTATCACTGGAAGAGACCTGGAACCCACATTTAATGGGGTCTGATTATATGCATGGTTATGATAGCCTGGAAACTCACTGACAGCCCGTTTATTATTTTATGGAAAAATGGAAAATTTTGATTTTTTTTCTCAACTCAAATTGATTTTCAACTGGTATATAAAACTATGGGCTACTGTGTGATGTTTTGATACATGCATATGTGTAATGTTTAGTTCAGGTTAATGACTTCAAATCTCTCTCTCAAACATGTATCATTTCTTTATGGTTGCAAGTGTCCAAACTCCTTTTTTAGCTTTCTGCAGTGTACAGGGCAGTGCCATTCTCTGTCACCTTCCTGTGCAAGAGCACACCAGAACTTCTCATTCCTCACTAGAATAGCTTTCCCCACATCCTCTCTTCCCAGGCTCTGGTAACCACCATTCTATCTCAATCTCCAGGACACTGACTTCTTTAGATTCCATGCGTAATAAGTCAATGTGGCTCTTGTCTTTCTGTGACTGTCTTATTTTACTTGACACAATGTCCTCCAGCTCCATTCACAATGAAGCAAATGACAGGATTTCATTTTTCTATATGGTTGAATAGTATTCCATGGTGTATATGTGCCATGTAAAAGTTTTAATTCAGGTAACTTTCACATAGCAAAACCGCGTATGTATATAATAATGTATCTTATGTCAGATTTTATCACAGTTTTACTTCATAGAATAAAGGTGTTGGTTTTGGGGAACAGAAAAGTACAGATGCCACTGATAAGATGAGATAGTGACACATTATACACTTTATTTTATCTAGCGTATTTAGATATTTAATTTGCTTCCCCAATTTTTTTTTTTTTGGTACCGGGTATTGAACTCAGGACCTCATGCTTGCCAGGTAGGCGCTGTGCTGCTGAGCTAAATCCCTAGCCCCCCACCCAGTTGTTTTTAGTAGCAACCATCTCTAAAAATGGTGATTTCTTTTTTTTTTAACGATGAAGGAGATCCATTTATTAATCTCTGGTTAACATGCTCATGTGTCTATCTGCTTAGCTATTACTAATAACTTGGACTAAAAGTACTTGTTGGGGTAGTCTGCAGTGCCTTTTGGGCCTACCAGGCCTCTCCAGGGCAGCCCAGACAGGTGGGGTTGGTTTCTAGTCAATTCAGTTTTCATTTCTGAGCAATTAAATGCTTGTCAGTTTTAACCAGTATTTCAACTTCTTACCTTCTTTATAAGCTTTTTGTTGTGTTTTTGAGAGAGGGTCTCGCTTTGTAGTACAGGCTGGCCTTGAACTCACTCTGTAGCCCAGGCTGGACTGCAACTTGTGATCCTCCTGCCTCAGGTCCAAGTGCTAGGATTACAGCTGTGTACCATCATACCCGGCCCTTTATTATAAACTTAATTTTATCATTAATCACAATTTTTTTAAATTATAAGTTTCACGGAAACAGTTTTAAATTATTATCTTTTTTCACATTCACAATGGTCCTTAAAGGCATGTAATAATTATGAATATAATTAATAAATTCTGGGTTCAAATGAAGTTTTAAAGAAAATATTATTTCATGTACTTTCAAGTATTTTTTCCCTCTGTACTTTAGAAGTAAAGATTTCCCTACATAGTTTTCTCTAAACTGATTTTGCAGAGTCTCCTTTGAACCTACAAATGTGATTTGGAGAGATGAGATTAAGCTACAGGAATAGCTTTGGGAAGCTTTGGGAGAAGCACTTTTGGAATGATGAAGTAGGGACCTCTGAAAATATGTTCTTCCGTAAAAGCAATACAGACACTGGCAAAAAATGTCAAAATAATTCTAATTTTGAAGAACTCTGGAAATTTACCAGAGGCGTCCCAACAATCCAAACAACATTTATTTAAGAAAAATGATTCAATTGTGCTAAGAATGGTGAGCTTGGCTGTGTTTTAATTTCCCCTACCCTCTTCCTCACTGTGAGCTGCACAGCAGCCTTAACAACCAGCAGTGTCACAGCTGCTGGGGGAGGGGTGGTGGGCAGAAGGGGGCGGGCTCTCCTAAGGGGTTCATCCTATTTAACCCGTCTGAGGCATTGAGAAACTTTCCATTTCATGGTTTGCTTTTCTCATAGAACATGTTTAAGTACATTCAAAGGAACTGAAGTTATCCCCTGTATATTTCATGGTTTGCTTTTATTTGATATGCCACAGTTCACTTTGAGAAAATTTTCACCCCTAGGGCATCTGACAAAAAACACTCAGTGACAATTTTTTAGTATCACAGCTACCTGAGGCAATGCCAACTGGGGAAAAAACCAGGCTGGCCAAAATACTTACAAGAAGATTGGGCAAATGAGATACCTATAGAGGACGTCTGAAAAGTTCTGACAGATTCTTGGTGATACAGAAGGTCAAACACGTGTGCAAGGCTGTGTGGATGCCTAGAAAGACATGAGGAGATCCTCCTAATCTCTCACTTCTGGCTAACTGTGAGACTATCCAACTATGAAGTGCAGGCTAGGGCAGAGGTGTTAACCGACGTAGGGTTGAAGAAGTGTCCCAAGTCACATACAAAGCCCTTGACAAAGAGCAGAAGATACATTGGCTCAAGGCATTAAAGAAAATCTTTATCAAAAAAAAAGAAAAGAAAAGAAAATATTTATCTGATCATTAGCTTAACACTAAGCTAATTGAGTAGACTTCAGTGGCCACAGATGAACCGTTTAAAGAATTAGCCTACAAAAGCCACTAAACATACAAATAGCAACAAAAATCCTGGTGAGGCAAAAAAGGTATCTGATTTTTAGACTTGGTGCATTGTAAAAGTTGAGTTTTCAACAAAAAATTGTAAGACATTCAAAGAAACAGAAAACTATGGCTCACACACATGGACAACAAAAACAGCCAACAGAAATTATTCCTGAGGAAGTCTAGATGTAGGAGTTATTTGACAAAGAATTTAAGTCAGTTAATATGAATATGTTCGAAGAACTAAAGGAAACCATGTCTAAAAAAATCAAAGTATGAGTATATCTTATCAAACAGAATATCAATAAAAGATAGAACATATATATGTATATAATTATAAATACAAGACATTATGGAGTTAAAACTGAAATGAAAATTTCACTAGAGAGATTCAAAAGATTTGAGCTGGACAACACTCTGGAAAGGCTGAGGCAGCAGGATCTGAGCCCGGCCTGGGCAAATTAGTGAGAATCTGACTCAAAAATGAAAAACAACAAAAGGGCTGGGGATGTAGCTCAGCACAAAGGCTCTGGGTTCAATACCCAGTACTGAAGAAAGTAAACCAAACCAAACCAAAGCATGCCAGAGTCTGAGAAACCATCAAGTCTACCAACATACATACCAGCTTTCCAAAAGATGGGGAGAGAGTGGTAAAGAGAAAGACAGAGTCTCGACAGTGGGAAAATTGATTCATACACAAGGGATTCTTAACAAGGCATCTGACCTCTCATGAGAAATTACAGAAAGAAGGCAGTGGGTGACACATGCAAAGTGCTGAAAGAAAGACTGTCAACTAAGAATTCATTGTCCAGTAAAACTATTCCTCAAAATATGGGGGGAAAATCAACAAATAGAAACTGAAATAACTCTTTGCCAGCAAGTCTGCTACACAACAAACTAAAGGAGTCCTTTAGGCTAAACAGAAGAGATACTTGATAATATCTCAAATCTAAATAAAGAAACCAAGACCACTGGCAAAGGTAATTACAAAGGTAAATATCAAATATAAACTTTTTTCATTTACAACCCTTTTCTTCTCATATCTGATATAGAAGACAACTGCATAAAGCAGTGATTGATTATAAAACATGTTTGTGAACTTGTCATGTATAAAGATGTGATCTGTGTGATAACAAAGGTAGGGGTAGGAAACAAACTGACATTGGAACAAAGTTTTTGTCAATTACTGAAATTAAGTTGGTATTAACCTGGACTAGATTGTTTTAGGTTAAATGTTAACTGGAATCCACACGGCAATCACTAAGAAAACAGCTCAAAAACATGATAAAAGAAAGATGGTATTAAAATCATATTCTAGAAAATACCTATTCAACACAAAAGATGGCAGTAATGGAAGAGAGGGGAAAAAAAGATGTAAACCATAGAAAACAAACAAGAACAAGAAAATGATAGAAGCAAATCCAATCTTATTAGTGGATTACATTAAACATAAATAAGATACTTCCAATCAAAAGGTAGAATTGACTCTAACATGGTCCAACTACATGTCGTCTATGAGATATACTTTACATTCAAAGAAACAAATGGGTTGAGAAAAACAGCTTTTATATGTCATACTCAAGGGTGTGCAGGAAGGGAAAAGAGTCCATGCAGGAAAGTACTTATTCCTCTCCCTATCTGTGTTATTACCTAGCTCTTTTGTCTATTCCTTTTATGCCCCTATGCTGGGAGGACATAAATGTAGGCCTATGATACTGCTTACACGGTAGTGACAGCGATACATTTTGAGAGGTGGGTTGTTAGGCAATTTTGTCACTGTGCCAACATAAACCTAGATGGTTGGTCAATGCTCAACACAGCTACTTAGAACAATCAAGAAACATGAACATGAGATGGATTGAGGCTGTTGCTGGTGTTAACTCAGCCTGTAGTTTCATGGTAAGCCCTTCTCAAGTAAGTAGGAATATACTCTAAAATGGTGATAGAAGTACAGTCCAGTAGGTATGATTGAAAGCTGGGACTTGAGCCAGCCTGATCTCCAGTGGGGAAAGAGGGCTCAGCCTGAGTTCAATGATTTCAGCAACTATAATGCAGTCCCAACACAAACTTGACAACAAAGCTCAGTGTAATTGCTGGATGGTGCCAGGAGGGTGACAGGTCCTGATTCCTTGGGGAGAGGGCAAAGAAACTCTGCGTTCAGGAGCTTCCCTTAGCTTGACTTATCTGTCTCTTCTTTTGGCTGTTCCAGGTCTGTGTCCTTTATAATAAAACTGTATTTTACACACAGTACATTTCTGAGTTCTATGAGTCATTACAGTGAATTATCAAACCGACAAAAGTTATTAGTGAAAACCTCTGACTTTGTAGCCAGTTGGTCAAAAGTTCAAGCAGGTAGCTTGGGAACTCCTTAAACTTATGGTTTGTTGTCTGAATGAGGTAGTAATGTTAGGGGCTGAGACCTTATGCCCGTAGAGTCTGATACTACTCTTGGTGATCAGTGCCAGAACTGAACTGCAGTGCAATAGCTAGATTTGGCCTGATTGGGGTTGGTGACAGAATTAATAACTCTAACTCTGTCTAACTCTGTCTAGGGATCTATCATTTTTAATACTCAAAAATGAAAAACCAAAAACTTCCAAAGATTTAGTTAATCAGTTAGGATGAAGAAGTTCATCTGCAATAGTTTGTTGCACATGGTCTTGCCTGTCAGCCAATTTAAAAAGCCTTACAGTAAACAAATCTTTTCGTGGCATTTTAAGAATTTATTCTCTTGCTCTGCTTAGAGCAACCACAGTTCATCTTTGATGTTAGGCATATTTTTTAAAAAGTACTAATGATATAGGAAAAGGTGCTGGGCCAACCTGTATGTCTTAGTTATTTTTCTCTCACTGCTGAGACAAAATACCCAACACCTAAAGTTAAAGGGAGAGAGGTTTATTTAGTTCACAATTTGTATAGGTTTCAGTCCACAGTCAGCCAGCTCCAAGGAAGGGTGGCTTGGCAGAGGCGTGTCACAGAGGAGAATCAGTTCACGGCAAGCGGAAGACAGCAAAAGCAAGCGAGCAAGGGAGAAGACAAGCCTCTTCCTGTCTCTTATATCATATCCAGGCTACTGGGATTACGGGGGTGCCAAACCAATCACTGGACTGATTCAGCAATCACACACCCTTAATGCTAGGATCACACACTCCAGATCCAGCCACCTCTGAAAAAGCCCCACCTATAACCACATGAGGCTTTGGGGGGACATCTGGAGCAAATCAAACCACCACAGAATTTAACATAATAAACAGTTATGGACGTTGTGATGAGTTTTCAGATTAAAAATAGTAACATTTAAAGGTGCACAATGGCTAACCTGTTTCCAAGGAATTCCTCACTGCAAAACATACAAACGCCATGAAAAGTGGTATCATTCCGCTCTTGCTGCTGTTGTTCCAGAATTTCTTTCTGTATAGTAGAAATAGATTTGACATTATCTTTCATAAATACGCAGTTAATGAATAACAAATATAGCCTGAGAGAGAGGAAGCTGGGATGGAAGCACAAAGGAAATAGTATATGAGAACTGCTAATATTTCTTATATCTCCATTCTTGACTCTAAGTCTACACCACTAAATATCTGTAAAATACTCATTACATAGTTACTCAGGAAATTCCAAGTCAATAGGTCTTACCATCTTCCTTCTGTCTCTTATCCACAACTTCCTCTAAATAAAAAAATGTGATTTTTAACTTGGTTCTTTCTCTAAATCTCAGCTTAGTTTGTAATCAAGGTTTGATAACTTTTCACTCAAACTATCTATCATATTACTTTTCCCCACCCTTTCCACGCCATCACCTTGAATCCAGTTTTTATTCAATTATAGGATTACTGTAATTTTTAGAGGATTGCTCTGCTTACAATCCTTCTATCATATCCATCTTTTTTGCTGCTAGAAAAACTTTTCTTGCACAATTACCTTGTTATGATTCTACTCAAGTAATTTAAAATATGCTGATTATGTGCTGTGCTAATCAGAGTGGTTCTACACATTACTTTCTTTGAGGTAATTTTATTTCTCTTTGCTTTTTCACTCTTACAGAGCTTTACTTATTTATCAAGATCCAACTTGATTTTCATTCCCGATACAGTATGAAGAACTCAGTAAAATACTGAGCAGACCTGGACTTGAAATCCAGATCTCACTTGTTATTGACATATTATTTAGCATCTTTAATCCCCAGTTGTCTCATTTATAAAAGAATGCTAACTCATAGCACTGTCTATATTATTAATGTGTGTAGAATTCAAAAATGTATGTATCATTAAATGTTGGCTATTGCTGTTCTCCAGTACACATAAATTCTTGTTGCCTATTACCAACTAACTCTGGTTAAGTGTTGCCTATTTTGCCTTCTCAAAGGAAATAAAGTCTTTTAAGTTAAAAAAAAAAGTACTTATGCTGTCCTTATATTGAATCTTCATATTATTCTAGTTTCTCTTATAACATGGAGTTCAAAATATAAACTTTATAAAAATGTACTGCTGATTTTATAAATATCTTTAGAAAAGCATAAAAATGAGCTAGTGTCTAGAATGTTAACATATATTCTATGTGGAATTTCTTGGGATGTATCACAAAACATCTAGTAATATTAATCTATTCAAGAAAAAAATTAAGCTACATAATGAAAGTCAATTCAGAAAAATTTATTATCTGCCATGATGGAAAATTCGATATGAGATTTATCTTTTCACTGTAAACTACTTATAGAACCAATTGCTTTGTATATTTTATGTTTTCAGATATTGGATAAGAGCACAGGGTTGTGATCCTGGAGAGAACAAAGTTTTCTGCTGGAGAATATTTTCAAAATTGCAATAAAAATAAGTTGGACCCAAAAGAAGAGCAGCTACTTCACTAGGCAAAGAAAAAAAAATGAATTCAAGATGGTAAAGTGAGTAGAACTGTAGTACCAAGAGCTATAGATCAGAGAGATACAAAGAAGGAACTCAAGAAACATGTATTGGGATTCTTTTCCTATCTGGCCCAATACTAAATAAGCTATACATATACAGGGCAGGAGCCTATTAGGCTGGACAGAGGAGTTTCTGGGGCCTATGAAGCTTAATGGAGACTCTAGAAGTTGTAACACTGGAATATATTGGAGTTCTGACAAACAGAATAGAAAGGCCAGGTTCAATACTTTAGGAACACAGCAAATATAAAAAACACTCTTTAGTTCCCAAAGGTTAGGGTTTTATGATGGTAGCAAAAAGACAGATAAAAGCAAAAGGGCTGGGGATGTAGGTCATTTTGAAGGCCCTGGGTACAATTCCCACTACCCCCCCCCCAAAAAAAACCCCAAAAAAAACAACAAACAAACAAAACCATTCTGGCTTATATTTCTCAAGCTCATGATGATACAATTCTAATTTTTTTTTTTTTTTGAGACAGGGTCTTCTTTGTAGTTCAGGCTGGTCTTGAACTTGTGGCGATCCTCCTGCCTCAGCCTCCTGAATGCTAGGATTACAGGCATACGCCACTATTCCCAGCTGATATAACTCTAATTTTATCAAAAGAGAAATCTTAACATTTTCTTGATTTTGATTCAGCACAAATAATAAATGATTTTATGACTTAAAACCAGAGTGATACTAAGCCATCTAAGGTTTCAAAACATTTGTTATTAGTACATGTTTGCAGCACATAATGGTTACATTCACCGTGGGGTTGTCAAAATTAAGTTTTATCAGTTGAACCTGAACTGCACAATCTAAATAGGTACACTGATTATTCTTAGGCAAGCCTAGCACACACTATGGTAAAGTAGAGGCAGTATGGGACAGTCAGGGCAATAGAGTAGGAAGACTCTGCGTTTGCATGTGCTAAAGCCATGCTTTTCCTCCATGCTTTGGTTCTGTAGCAACTCACAGTGTTGACAAGATACTGAGGATTCTCAGCTGGGCCATCTACATTAGCTGCAGCCACAATGACAGATAATAGTTCTGAGAATATACAAGTTCTCCTTGACCTTGCATGTTTGGCACAAGTGTAATTTTTATCAAGTTAATTTTCTCAAGACTATACTCTGCCCAATCTTCACCCCTCCCCACTCTTTTTTAAGAAATGGGGGTCTCACTATTATTCAGGCTTGCCTTGAACCCTTGGCCTCAAACAATCCTCCTGCCTCAGCCTCCAGAATAGCTGAGACTACAGGTGCACACTACTATGCCTAGGACCTCCCGGACCTTTCTACAACAGAAGATACTTAAACCATTTGTTGCTCTATGCTCAATTTACTATGATCAATGCAAGCAAGGGCCCAATTATTAGGATACGAAGACACAGTAGCTCATCATAACTTTTTCTGTTCCATGTTTTGAGCTTCAACATGTCCTGTCATACCTGGTTCTTATGGTCACAATAATGTAAATACTCTGCTTAGTCCCTCTTGGCTATTTTCCCCAGTGTCTCTCCATTAACATATTCTGTTTCTACTAACCACATCTAACCTGTCTACATCTACTCCAGTATGGTTTCCTTTGTAACCAGTACTGTGGAGTACCAGCTGATCAGAACATGTGAACTCCAAGGGACCTCAGGAACATTACCTACTAAATCCGTTAAGAGATGTTGCAGTGGCTTGTGTAAAGCCACACCGGTATTTGGTGCTAAAGCTGGTGTTGGTTGCATCATACTATGCCTTCCTTTTCCTTATAAGGTAACCACTGTAGCACATATAGAGACACAGTTTGTAACAATGATCTTTTTACAGAGTGAACAAACAAGTTCAGAATCCAGGGGATAGAGATCTAGAGAGGTAGAGTAGTACTTAAATTTTTCTATAAAACAATCATACAAAAGCTTTATCACAATGCATCAAATATGAATGAAGACTACAGAATTTGGTACTTTAGAACATCAACATAACAATTATAATATATGCAAATATAATTCTGCCTTATCCCTGATTTTTAAAGTATTCTACATAAGCGTTTTAGATCATAGAAATTTTTACTTGGCATTTACAAGGTTAACTTTTGCATAGCATGGTTTCCGAGGTCCCTCCACGTTTCTCTGCATTCCAAATTCAAGATCAATTTAACTTGTTCTATATGATATGTGGTCCTTGCTAGGAACAATTACTGCCATATTGCATTGCAATGCAAATACATTTTACTTTCAGGATCTGTTTGTTTTGTCTAAACTATGCTCTCCTCATTTTATTTTATTTTTTTATTTACAGTCATCTACATTTATCTCCTTTTATTCACTGAAGCTTCTTATCACTTTAGTGGGTTCACTTATTTAACAACTGCCTTCCCCCATCTACACCTCATTCCAATTTGCTATCATCTGAACAGACCTCCTGTTCTTCCTCTGAACCCAGAATAAAACTACTATAGGGCCTTCCAAACGCTGCTAAAGAGAAACAGAAAATTCAATTTTGAGAGTGAAAATAAATCAAAACAAGTCAAAGCTGGGCTTGGTGGTGCATGCCTGTAATCCCACCAGTCTGACAGTCTGAGGCAGGAGGATCACAACTTTTAGTCCAGCGGGGCTATTCAGTGAGTTAGTGAGAACTAAGTCTAAAAATGAAATGAAAGATTAAAAAAGAGCTGGGGATGTAACTCACTGTGAAAGGTATAATTCAATCCTCACTACCAAAAGAAAAAAAACAGTAGAAAATATCTGGTATTTGAGAAAGAGGAGCTCCTAGTTCCTTCCTTGGATGGATTTGATGGCAATTACTGTCATCTGGTAGGGATGCTTTTTCTCTTACTTCCGGATTCTCTGCAATTTGAATCTCTTGAGGTTGCCAGATATGAGATAGATGAATTTATAGGAAAGACTTTCCCTGTACGTAAAGAAATATGCTTATCTGGTGAATGCCTAGAGGGACAGAAGACACAATTTGGTTGTACATGGACTTTCAAAGAGGTTGTCTATAATTAGCTAATGATACATGGTGCCTGAAGAGAAACATTAGAATTGGTACTCAACAAAACCTGAAGTAACACACTAATGGTTATTTTCAAGGGACTAAAACCCACAATCTTTATTTTAGCACAGCGTTCATAATGCTCAGTACCTATCCTAACCTAGGTTTTAAAAATCCTTCTTTTACACTGCTTCCCCATGTAACTCTATGCTATAGGCAAAAGCAAGCACACATACTATAATTTGTGTATTATTCTTAATAGCAGTCATCAACTACCTATTATGATTTCTTAGGCCACTTAAGTGGTTGGAAGCAATTGTTTCATCATGTGCCCAGCTTTGCTCATTAGTGTTCTCTACCCTCATCCTTCAAAGCGCACTTCAAATGCAGTATTCTGTAATGAGTGGAAAAAACAATCAGGCCCTTTTCTGAGCAAACGGTGCTAAATGTGGTCTTGGGCATAACTCTTCCCTAGGTCCCTTTCTGGTGACCTCTAAATTGTCTGTGAAACTACCTCTTTTAACAGTTGATAGCATTCAAGTGGCATCTACAATGCTTGGTCTTCAGGAAAACTGTGTCCTAACATTCGATACAGATAGAAGATGAGCTCCTTCATGCCTTATGCACATGATACATTAGAGGAGATTCTCCATACAAACACAACAACTATATATTTGTACACATATTTCATATCCTGATTATCACAATGGACCTCTGAAAGATTTATGGGACACCTGATTATAACTTTCTGCTGTAGAATTAGCACTTATGTAGTTTGTATTTCATATGTAATGTAAACTGGGAAGCTTCCCATAGCAAGTTGATAATATTTATTTAAGTAAGAGATAACAGCTTGCTGTACATGTAAATTCCTTTAAGATTTATTGTTGGTTATTATTTTAACAGTCTTTAAGTTTTTTAAAAAAAATCATACTGACAAGTTTTAGAAATGTATAGATTCAAAAAGATTTTTACATTGCTAAGAGGTAGGGACTTGGAGGACATTTTTCCACTGAAAAAAGAGTAACTGTTTTTACTTTTATTACTATATATATATATATAAAAGCATAAAAATGTTTCTAAGATGATTTTTTTGAGCAAAACTCCTAGGAGGTATAAGAAAAGGAAATGAATTAATATTGATAATTACTGAATCTAGTAATTAAGGAAACCAAATTTATTGTTATAAAACATAATGATTTATTTATAAATATTTAGCAATTGAAATAAATTGGGCATAGTGGCACATGTCTGTAATCCCAGCACTCTGGGAGGCTGAGACAGGAGGATCATAAATTCAAGCCTAGCCAGGGCAACTCCAAGACTTAGTGAGACCTTGTTTCAAAAAATGAAAAAAGGGCTAGAGATGTAGTTTACTGTGATGGCCCTGGGTTCAATTCCTTAGTTCTGCAAAAAACAACCCCCCCCCCCAAACCAAAACCAAAAATAAAACCAAAAACAACTCACCAGTCTAGGACTCAGTTCCTGATGTGGAAAAGAGCAACTTTTTTTTCAAAGTCAAGGGTAAAGCTTCCAAAGTATATGGATAAAGGTAGGAAAACCTTGTTATTACTATTATCTCTATGTAATCAACTAAAAATGTACTCCTCCATAAGCTCACGGAGGGCAGAGTGTTTAATTCCCCTCATGGCCCTCACTGCGCTCCCTAGAGAGGGATACACAGGACAGGTGGAATTGCTATATTTCCTATGCCTAGATCTCCTCAAATCCTTCGAGTGGTTAGAGGAATCTAGGTAGAAGATGGCCTCGTCTTAACAATGCCCTAACACCTTTATCCCAATTGCTGTTTACTTGCTATGATTTGAGAAGACAAAGCTGAGCTTTAATTTTTGTGCTTCTGTCTTCTGGAGCAAATATGTTGACAGCTGCTGATCTGGTATTACTGAAGAAGAAACTGAATATAAACTACTTGGGCAATCAAGAAAAATATATTTTTTTTCTCTTTATTTCTTCTCTCCTTCTTCCCTCCCCCTTTTCTTTTTCCTTCCTTTATAAAGCTTGACATCTGACAGAATTAGCATATGTTTGAAGTCCCTTATGAAAAAAAATACAAAAGTAGGAGTCAATCCATAGAAAGTACCATAAAGATATGCATATTGAAGCCTGATTTCAGCTTTATGGTTTTATTTTTCTAAAGAAATTCACGCTAGACTATATGCTGGGTTTTATTCAAGGATTTACAGAATGCGAGGATGAAGTAAATGTCACAGATGTTATGTGTTTGAGCTTATCAAAGCAGCTGATGAAATCAGATAAAAATTTCATTACAAAATAGGCTTGTATTCTTACAACTGTGGTTTTTATCCAAGATCAACCTATATACTAGGCAATGAGCTATAATAACAAGCTTTATGTTTTTTTAATCGGTATAAAATGTCAAGTATGGTAGCAAAAGGGTCAGTGCATAGTCTTTCATCTTTATTCATAAGCTGAAAATGGAGGAAACATTAGTGAAACAGCAGATACACCAGATGGCACTCAACACAGTCACAAGGGATTAACATGCAGGTAGGAAAGGAAAATGTGAATTACACTGAACATTATAAAAATAAAAATCAGCCTATTTAGGACAGAATAATCTGGAAAATATTGTATTATGAATTGTGTACAGAAAAGAAAAAAACTATTGTTTAAACTGACAAATCCAATGAAAACAGTTTGTATTAACACAAGGAAATAAAACTAAGGCTGATGTTATGAACCACAGATATCAATAGTTTTGTTTGATTTTTGGTGATACTGGGGATTGAACATAGGGCCTTGTGTATGTTAGGCAAGCACTCTACCACTGAGCTACATCCCTAGCCCTTTTTTTCTTTTTCTTTTTGAGATAGGTTCTTGCTAAATTGCCCAGATTGGCCTTGAATTTGTGATTCTCCTGCTTCAGCCTCCCCTGCAGCTGAGATTACAGGTGTGCACAAAAGCATTTTATGGATATAGGCAAGTAACAGATTTGCAAGTTTCCTGGCTGAATGGATACATAAGTGACTATGACAGAAAACAGCATCTTCCTAAGGTTCCTTCTCAGTCTAGCTCAAAGGCAGCAGCACAACAGAACCTGCTAGGAATTCTTAGTCAGGGACCACTTCGCCAACATAGACCACAACAGATCTCCCCACCAGAGTTATGGCAGTGGCCCAAAAGTTCCACAAGAAGGCAAAAGAATCTCCTATTTCTCCCCCTTTCGACTCTAGAACCATGGATTATCTCTGAGGTTTTGGATTATTTCAGGTATATCTTCCCCTGTTCTTACGTGTTTCAGGCTGACATAAACAAAGTAGCACAGAAACGAAAGATAAGAAAGAGAAAGAGGTTAGGATAGGCACATAAACTGAGACTGCCTCCTGTCCCACATTCAAACCCAAAGGTGGATCCTAAGCTTGGCTTTTCAGCTTTCATAGTTGGCTGTCAATGCCTTCCTAGAAAAGGGAAGGAACAGGTAGAGGGTATACATGTACTAGAGAATTTGACTGGCTATTGTTCTATGTACTTCATAAATCATTGGAATATCCGGGGTCACTAGGTACTTTTGTTATTCATGCTGGGCCCTTGGATTACAGCTGACAATTTATGCTAATGAGATGAGTCAGGATGATGAGTGGTCAAACCAGAAAACAACCAAGTGATTAGTGGGTTGGGCCTTCAAGCCCGAGCCAGCCCATGACATCAGCCTGACTGCTGGTGTGGCCAGTGATTTATATGCCCACTCAGTGAGGTCTCAGTAAAAACTCTGGACACCAAAGCTCCAGTAAGGTTTCCTGGTTGGCAATACTCTGAGTATTGTCACACTAAAAATGCCAGGAAGAAAATACATTCCTAGGGACAATAAAAACTCTGAATTAGGGGATTCCCAGATCTTGTCCTATATGTTTTCTGTTTGGGTTGCTATGATCTGTAGCCTATCCTATTGATAACATGCTTGTCTTAAATATAGTGTTTTTCCGAGTTCTGGGAATGATAGCTAATTATTGAATTTGAGGGAGCAGTGGGAACCTGTTAATTGAGAGTCATCTGATCAGAAGTGAAGGTGGTCTAGACACACCCTAACCTTCAGCTGGTGTCTGAGGTGAGAACAGTCATGTGGAGGCATGAGGCAGGAGATTAGGGCACAGCCAGCTGGCTGGGAAAGTGGACGTGACCTGTAATTCACAGAGATCCAGGACACATGTGCATAAAGAGTTCCTAAGCCCTGCACCTAGGACCAATCAGAAAGTGCTGTCTTCAATTCTTCTCCTATGAGATAGAGCAGGTTTTTTTTTTTTTTGGTATGGGGATTGAACTCAGGACCTTGCACTTGCAAGGCAGCTGCCTGAACCACTGAGCTAAAACCCCAGCCTTGAGCAGGTTGTTGATAGGACATCCTAGATCTGAAGTCAGCCTGAGGATGGGGGGCGGGGCAGTGGTGAGTGTTACAAAAGACATCAGCCATTAACCTCCCAGTCACTGTGAGCTTTCTCAGTGTCCCATTCTCACTCTATAGAGCGTACTTCTTTTTCTACCTTTAATTGGCTCACACTCTGAAGAGCATATGTACATTCCCCGTTTAAGTACTGACTTATGTTCATGTGACTAGGTCGATAAATGAATTGGTCACTAATTGAGGAATTGCACATAGTATGTAATTACAATATTCAGAACGAAGGAAACTTTAACTTGATGACTTTGCTTTTATTTGTATAACTTTACGTGCAGTATTGTAATGCATAAAACCACAAAACTATAGAACTGTACGGTACAATCAGCAAAAAGTATAGTACCATATAAACAAGGCATATTGTACAAAAAAAAAAAGACACCAAGGCTTTATAGACAAGATGTACCAAACTGTACACAAAAAAAAAAGGAAAGAAAAAAAAAAGAAAAGATTAGTTGTAAGATCAGCAGCTCCAAACAGTCGTTAAATAGGAGAAGAAGTTTCTTAAAGACCATCCTGCCTTGGATGGGGACCTGGTTTAAATTAAGAACTTATTGTTTGTAAGTTTCTTACATGATTAAGGCTCCTGAGGAGACAGGGACTTCTAAAAAGGACAGGTCCTAAGTAACTTCCAATTCCTAAGTAACTTCTAAGTAAAATGTTAATAAGCATCACAGTTACTCCAGTTGCCTGGGCCCCCAAAGTAACTCTTGGGCATATTAAAAATGTATCCAAACTGCACTCAGCGCAGGTCTTCGGGGCATTACCTGCCTTCTTGCTTGAAGGTGTAACTCTGTATCTACTTTACAATAAATTTTACCTGTACTTCTGCATGGCCTATGTGTCTTGAATGAATTCTTTAATTATGGGCACAAAGGACAGAGGACCAGGGAAAGCGAGGGGCTGGTTCCTCACTGCGCTTTCTAGTAACACAACTATGGGCAGCTGGTTCCTGTGGGAACTGTAGGCATATGACTATGCTAGGTGATACAGTGGCCAGTAGGCTTAGAGCAGAGGGTTGTTTCTCATGTAAGTTAACTCTCATGCCAATGCATATCTAAAACTTGGTGAAAACAGTTCAGAGATGTGAGGTAAGAGTTGCCAAGGTGAACTACATATTCTTGCTCTTTATTGAGTGGATGTTAACAGTTTAATATTATCTAGAAAACATATGAACTTCTCAAACTTTCTTTTCTGAAGATGGTTTTTGTAAGTATTGGTTGGCTATGTTAAGGCTCAGAGAACAATGCCCCCTTGAATACGGCCTTTGTTGGCATGCTTAGCAATGTGCCCTGAAGAAAATTAAAAGGCCTGCAAAGCAGCTCAGAATCCAGGTCTCTTTATACTCATCTTACTTTGCCCATTTAAGCACAGGGAGAGCCTTTCTACAAAGTCCCCATATCTGTTTAAACCCCAGAACTGTCAAAGAAGAGAATTTCCTCCCCTGAGGTTTCAGTAACTAAACTATCACAGGAAGAAAGACTGAAGTCTGGCAACACACCTGCAGAGATTTTTGTCACACAGCATGGTCCTCTTTTTCAGTCCCATAAAGAATAATTTACAATCCACCATCTGTTCTGCAGTCCAAACAGATTTTGTCCTCGGCTCTATATCCTCAAGTTCACTGGGTTCCCCTAAAAATTATTTCATATTTGCCTAAAAGTTGTCTTTATTCCTCATTCTCCAGATTCCAAACAAAAAAGGTGTAAGTTTCTGAATCAAGTTCAGGTAATGAGCAATTATACTTCTGTGATTTTCTCCTTGTGCTGTGATTTGCCCCTTTTTGCATATTAGTAAATTTATGCTTTTTCCTACTTCACTAATAGTTTAATCCAGTTAATCTTCTGAGGGCAGAGGAAACATTTACCTTTGCACTTACATTTATAACCTTGACTTTGTCCTTTCTCTAGTTAAATATGTGAAATGCTGCATTTCTAAGCTCTCCCATGGATACAGAATCACAGGCCTGAGAAGATAACCAAAGAACATTTGGGTGGATATTCTCTTATAAAAATTGCTGGTTCCTGACACAGGACATGCTACACCAAAATATGGCCCTTCGCATCTGAGAAAACAGCAGATGAAGAAATTTCACTCAGTTTCCTCTCTTCCTCCTCCCCTGAAGCAGATCATAAAAACTTCATTTGAGAGGTACCTTCCCTTTAGAGAAGGGGTGGAAGAATTTTTATCTCCGAAGACAAAGGACAGAGAAGGATCTGAATGAACAGGTCTTGCTAAATGATCCCCAGTTTATCATCACTAGATCATGAATACCTTCTCTGTCTAATGCTTCTCCACAACTATCCCATTTCATCAGATTTGACGTAAAAACGCACAGGTTTCTGTTTCTTTGGTTCTCCATTTCCTGAGAAAGGCTCTCATGTCAAGTAGTGACATGTTACATGAATTTATATGCTTTTCTCTCTTTTTTTCTCCTCTTTTTGAGGTAGGGTCTTACTCTATAGTACTGGTAGGACGTGAACTTCTTATGTAGTCCGGACTGGCCTCAGATGTGCAATCCTCAGGTTCCTTAGTGCTACAATCACAGGAATGTACGATGTGGTTTAGGAATTGGTTTGGAATTGGTTTGCAGGAGGAGTTTGGAAAGGTTTGGAGATCCTGGCTAGAGAAGCCCTAGACTGCTGGAAGCTGAGCTTGATGGAGATTCTGGTCAGAGCTCAGAAGACCAGAATCCTGGTTAGAAATATATAGAACTGCTACATGCTATTGGGAGAAGGACCGACAAGCTGCCCTGAGACAATGCAGAGGTCTGCTACTGCTGGGGGAGGGGGCGAGAGCATAGAGAAACACCGAATTACTCTTGAGTTCTTCCTTTCCAAGGTACCTGAATGTGCAGCAGGGCTCTGTGAATAGAGCTGGAAGTACACAGGCCAGAGAGATCCTAACTAGGATTCTATTAAGCAAGGTCTGTAGTGTACTTTTTTTAGAACATTCAAGAAAGTTACAGGAAGTTATTTGGTTTAAATAATTCAAATATTAAAAGTTAAAAAAATCTATGAAAATGAAAGCCTATTTTTTTAAAAGATGGGGCAGGTCTGGCCACCATCCTATGGCTATATGGCTAGAAAAGAGGGCAGAAGAGGAGACCTACAGCACTGCCCCTTGGTCATCTTGCTCCCAAACATGTCTAGGCACTAGTCAAGGTCTAGAGTGCATTTACTCTCTGCTTACAAGATACATCCATAAAGGAGCTTCTCAACAAAAGGGACAAAAACATGAGCATGCAGGATCTCAGAAGAGAAAACCCCCCCGAAGGGGGATCAATTCTGGAACAGTTTAGAATTTAGATGAGAATGGGTATACTCAGAGCACTAAATTTAGGATTTTCTTAACTTTTCAGCCACTAATAAAAGTTCATGATTAAAAAAAATCTAATAGCAGGGTCAGGGATTTAGCTCAGTGGTGCCGCCACCTGCCTTTCAAATGCAAGGTCCCGAGTTTGATCCCCGGTACCAAGAAAACCAAAAACCAAAAAGCAGATGTTCAATAAAATGGGAACTTGAGAGTAATAAAAATTAAAAATCTGATTAGTCAGATGCAGAGAAAGGTCAGTACTATTGAAACAAATGAGTCACAAAGTACTAGCTTTCTTTTGAAATGACTTATTTATAAAGCCAGAACCAGACTGCAAGACCACATGGCAAAGCCCCAGACACATATAGAATGCTATTGGCCTTCTCTGTTTAAGAGAGTGCACCCTAGCCGCTTGCTAGCAGAGAGAGGGAGAGAGGGAGAGAGGGAGAGAGGGAGAGAGGGAGAGAGGGAGAGAGAGAGAGAACTGGTTCAAGAGAGACCAGTGGGGTCTGCCTGCTATTTCTTCCCCATTTCCACACCTCTGAAGAAATTTAAAAGCTTAGTACTTGGCTTTGCAACCTATGACTTCTATTTGGTCATACTCCATACTCTTAAATTCACAACAGGTTTCAATCTTTCTCATCTACTGAGAAGGGAGTTGCTAATAAATTGACCAATCAATATAATTTATTTTTACATGTCTACTGTCCAAAACACTGTAGATAATACTAATATTAATTCTACACAAAGACATTTTTCCCATTTTATCATTTCAGTCAAACATCTGAAATTACTCTAAAAGTCTTAATCTTCTTAAAGAACTTCCAAAGCACTTCTCTACAGTACCATTCTCCAGACTCACCTCATACACCACCTTCCCCAAAATCTCTTCCTTCCCCTTCAGAAGGATCATGAAAATCGTGGACAACAGGATCTGAAGCAGTGCAAAGGCCTTGGAGTAAAAGAGCCTGCCTTGCCTGAGGAACTGAGACTTGGCCAGCATGGCTGCAGCACTGCAAGAGGGGAGAAGGGGAAGGGAGCGGGCGAGGGGAGGTACCAGAGCAGGTAAGGAGTGTGCATTTTTACTGCGAATAAATCTGAAAGCACTGGAGAATTTTAATTATTGAGAATTATATGATTTGAGTAAGAGGATGTTGTACAAATTACTGAAAGTCTTCAAATTGTTTCAAAATGAGGCAGGTTTAATAATACCATCTCTTCTTGTACTTTCTGGTATTTCTCCTTTTGATAGTAAGATTGTATATTCATTTTAATTACATTCAATATTATGGTAAAGCTAATTTTAAAAAATCATACCCTTTATTCTATCTCATGTAACAGTCGATATAAGGAAATCACATTTTAAAAAGTTCAGTAAATTCCGACTAACTTAATGATTATGGAACAAATCTGGTTAAAAAAGTAAAATAGAAACATGAGGAAATTGTTTTCATATGTTAATGTATAGCTTCTGCAACTTTCAGAACAGAATCTTGCAACTTATGCAATGTAGAAGCCCTCTGTCCAAGGTCCAGTAAAAAGTTACTCTCTCCTTTCCACTTCCCAAAAGAATTCCCTTTTAAGCGTCCAAAGGTGATGAATAGCATTGGGAAAGACTGAACTGTTGGCCAGAATTTGATGATGTGAGCACCATATGCTTAAACTATACATAATGTACTTAACATGCATGTAGAGGTAGGAAAACTTTACCAAAATAAGGATTAATAATGGCATGATTATACTTTCTTAAAAACAATTAGTAAAACCCACTTTCCCCAGTATTTTATGAGACAGTGGGAAGTTAACTTTGTCATAATATCAAGAATCTTAACAACTGGCCGGGGATTTAGCTCAGTGGTTTCGCCGCCTGCTGCACAAGCGCAAGGACCCGAGTTCGATCCCCTGTACCAAAAAAAAAAAAAAAGAAAATCTTAAATAAATGAGAAACCAAGCTCAGTGGCATGTGATTAAAATCTCAGTCCTCAGGAAGCTGAATCAGGAGGATCACTTGAGCATAGGTGTTCAAGAGCAGCCTGGCAACACAGTGATACTACACCTCAACGTGCACATGTGTGTGCATACACACACACATACATGCATGCAAGACCATTCATGTCTGTGGCTAAACAATGTAAAACAATCTAGAGAGAAATTTCTGTTTTTTCTCTCTTTTTTGCATTGCTGAGGACTGCACTCATGGCCTAGCATGTGCTAGCCAAGGGGTCTATGACCCCCACCTCTTAGAAATGTCTTACCAGAACGATGTTATACTCCCCCAAGTCCATGAGATTTGATCTGACTAATATCTCACCTCCTTGAGAAACATCAGTACCTCCCACCCTTTCTGAAACTGCAATGATAAAGGCAACCACCATCTGCTTGCTATGAAGTATAGAAAGACAGTATTTTCTTCTACTTCTACTCTCCCTGGGGTAGATTTTGAAGAGCAAGGAAGATAAAGAACAGAATATCTAAAAAATGAAGTAGAGACAGAAAAAAAAAAAGATGTGAACTTAGCCATTTACGTGGACTAGATCATCATAAAAAGTTAGAAGTACAAAACAAGAAAATGCAAGAGTTAAACACATAAGACACTCGAAAAGTCAATTTTCTATTTTTATTAAAGATAGAAGATCATTTAGCTTGTGCAAGCAGAGAAGAAATTTAGAAAACTGAATAGGTGGCTATGAGAAACTGTAAAAATCTTACATTTTGGACTAAAGATGAAAGAAAGCTATCAATCAGCATGGCATGTCTTTGTTTACTACTTTCCTGAAGAGTCTCTTCTGGATAAACTGGGGGTCAGGTGTGGCCCTAAAGGCAGGATTTTTCTAAAGACATAGGAAATTGAAAACAAAAATTGCTACCTACTACTTACCTAGGATAATAAGTAGATTTTCTTAAAACATTATTAATTATTAAATACTTATTTACATGTTGTTCAAATTTTTTTTTTTTTGATACCGGAGATTGAACTCGGGACCTTGTGCTTGTGAGGCAGGCAACAGAACCACTGAGCTAAATCCCTGGCCCTTATTGTTCAGTTTTTAAAATTAATTCTAAAAAATGTCAAGCGCAAGGTCACGAGTTCCACAAAAAAAAAAAGAAAGAAAAGTGTCACATTTGCTTAGGAAGGAAGACCAAATTTTATAAAGGATCCTGGGACAACTGGAAACCGGATGGTGCTTTGCACTGGAAAACAGGAGTCTGACTTGCTCCCTTCCTATTTTATTTTTTAGGTACCAGGGATCGAACTTGGGTCCTTGCGCTTGTGAGGCAAGTGGTGAAACCACTGAGCTAAATCCCTGGCCCCTCTCCCTTCCTATTGAATACAGTATATAACTGTGTCTGCAGGTTTGTCTCCTTAGTATCTCTGCCCTTGCTTGATAATAATACTGCCTTATCTTACATAACCAATGTATATAAAAACATGTCACATAAATTTTAATTCTTGTGGAGAAGTTCAAAGAGGTAATCTTTGGAATTCAGGTTAGTAATTGTCAGGCTGTGTTTACATTTGTTTCCCAATAAAAACATTAGTAATCTGAAGGTTAAAATCACCCAGTAACTCAATAATTTAATCTCTGTTGAACTGTTAATAACAATATGATATTCAATGGAGGGAATCATCTTATATATGGGAACATTTATTCTAGATGTAGTGCTAGAAATTGTGTTATGTTACAAGCTAGAAATTTCATAAGAAAGGTATGACTGTAAATTGATATTTACTTTGAAGTGATTGGTATACAATAATTTTTACTAAGTCTAAAATAAATAAAAAAACCCATATGAGAAAGAAAAATCTCAGGAGGAGACATGTCATTTTATTTTGTTGTTGCTTTATTATAGATGAAATAAGATATATGAAATTGGATTAAAAACAAAAATACTTTCTCTTCAGATGATCAAATCGCTTCATGTGTCACAATTTTGGTAAAATATTTATAGATGTCACGAATGTTTTGTCAAGCTGACATTTATAGTAGTGATGAAAATAAAACCACTTCTATACACTTGTATGGACTTTTCCATTTCCTCCAGTTTAGCAGCTACATCTTGCAAGTGCCTATATATTTTCTGGTGTAGGCAAATGGAAAAATGAGTTTTTGTTTTTTTAAATGCTTCAATGAAAAGTGTAACCCTGTGATTAAAGGTGTCTGTTTGGATATTTTACATCTCTCTTTTAAATCAGTGAGATATGGGCTTTATAGAAATACCAAGCCGAGGGCCGGGGCTTTAGCTCAGTGGTTCTGCTACCTGCCTCAAAAGCGCAAGGACCCGAGTTTGATGCCCGGTACCAAAAAAAAGAAAAAAAAAGAAATACCAAGTCGAGATTTCAGGATTAAATTTTTAGGCTCAGAGAAGATACAAAAGTGAATACGACAGTCCTAATCCTCAGGAAGCATTTAATCTAGTAAAGAAGGCAGATTTTTAAACAACTAACTATAATTGAAAAGGCAAATAAAACTGAAGTTATTAGAGCTTAGAAGAGGTTATTCATTCTGCCAGGTGGCATCAGGGAGATTTTTATTTATAGGCAATTGAAAGAAAGAGGGAGGAGGGCACTAGAAATTCAGTTTAAACCTAGAAGAGCTTAAGAATATGTAGAATTTTTGAAGAAAATAAAGTGATTTGCTATTTATTTCTTAATATTAAAATTGTGGAAGCAATCTCAATTGACTAAGGAAGGGAGGCAATAGCAAAGGTAAGAGGTGCCAGGCTGCAAAGAAGGATATGGACACGGGACTTAGGTGGGACTGATAGGACTTGACAAATGACTTAAGTATAGACTCAAGGAAAAGGAATGAGTTAAAGATGATTCTAGAAATTTCCAAACTGAGTGATTAGGAGAATGGTGGTAAATAAACTATGTACAAAAAAGAACAGGTAAACAGCAAGTTTTGGTATGGGAAAAAAAGTAAGTTTAATATGCCTGAAGTTTAGGCACTATTAAACTTAAGGTGCTGACTGGAAATCCATATGGAATAATTCGACATGAGGAAATTTAGATTTGGGGTTCAGAAATGGACCAAGATGAAAGCTGTATAGTGGTACCTCACTTCAAGAACTTAATTCCATGAGTCTGGTCGCAGAATTCATCCCACGAATTAAGTTTGTGAACTGAGGTACCATTGTATGTGAATGCAGTCAGTAGTTATTAATTCTGACAGGTGGCATCAGGGAGACTTTTATGCAAACTGTAGCATTTTAACAATGACTTAAGGGATATGTGTTCACACAGGCAGAGGTAGAGCTGGCATTCACCAGCACCAGAATTTAAGCCATTAACACAAGCACTGGGGTTATGAGGTGCATACACAGAATGGGGCACAAGACCATGGGAAATACTTAAATATTTAAGAGGAGGAAAAAGAACCACTGGAGATAAAGCTAGATGAGAAATAAGGAAATACAGTAATGCACAAAGATCAAGGGAACATTTTTAAAGAAGGAAGCTAAAAAAAGAAGGTATATAAGCTGTTCAAACCCTTAAGAATCTTTGCTAATTCTGCAGTTCTCTTCAGAATACAGATGAAAAATTTCAAAGACATGTCAACTAGGTATCAGTTTCTTCAAAAAGAAACTGGGAACACATACAAATCTCATAAATGCCAAGGAATCAGTGAGGTCTCTGAGAAAGTGGTATAAGAAATCTACTACTGTGACTTTAAGTGAATCATTTAGACTTTATGCTTCTAGCCACTCACACTGAAACAGGAAGTCAATCAATTTTCTTTTCTTTTCTTTTAAACACAAAGTTTGGGGAAAAATACCCACATGAATTTAGGAGTATAGTGAGGGCCATGAAAGGATGTTTTAGCTTTATTATTACTATTTTTTTTTGGTACCGGAGATCGAACTCGGGTCCTTGTGCTTGTACAGTAGGCGGCGAAACCACTGAGCTAAATCCCTGGCTCGAAAGGATGTTTTAGTTTCTTTCTTCGAACAAGTTATCAAGTCATTTTGAACTAAGAGCAAACCAAACAATGGTACTTAAACTAAATTCTTTAATTACAGTTTCAAATAAGAGAATGAATATTAAAGAGTTATATGGATAGAGCTAAACATTAATACAGTTTAGGAGAGCAAGTATCACAGTAATACTCAGAGTACGACCTCATGGACTTGAGATTCTACTGATACTGAGCTGAGTTCACTCAAACATAGATAAGATTATATGTTCATTACCAAAAAGCAATTTGATTGTTTCAAATGACATTTTCCAGAAGCTGGACTGAAATTCTGATTATTAAAGAAGACTTGTTTGGTAAAGTTTAACTGATAGCAACATACAGGAAAAACAACCACCCCATGGTATACTGAATGATTTTGTTAACTCTCTGGGTGTGTCATTCTCCTAGGATAAGTTCTTAGAGGGAGAATATAGACCACTGGAATAAACATCTTCAAAAGTTCCAATACATGACAAAAATGTACCTCTTAAGAGATGACAAGGCATTCTTAAAAGCAGTTGGAAAACTGTTTATTTCTTAACATTCTTGCAACCATTTAGTATTATTTTCAAATCCTGTTAACTTGGTAGGAGAAAAAAACATTCAACTTTGTTGAATATTGTCTCATTTGACTATTTAGACCTTTTTCTGGCAATGCCTATTAGTGATATGTAGAGCATTTTATTTTATTTTTTAAATTTAAAAATTTTTTTTGTACCAGGGATAGAGCTCGGGTCCTTGCGCTTGCACAGCAGGTGGCGAAACCACTGAGCTAAATAAATCCCCAGCCCCAAGAGCTATCTTTTTTATAAAATGCTCAACAGGGCCAGGGATTTAGCTCAGTGGTTTCACCTCCTGCCTTGCAAGTGGAAGGACCCGAGTTCAATCCCTGGTACAAAAAAAAAAAAAAAAGAAAGAAAAAGATAGCTCTTGTAATCATTCTGGCTCCCAAAGGAGGATCACCCATACCAACCTCATTCTTCCATACTATACAGTATAACACTGGCTGACTGCAAATTCACCTGTTGCTTGGCAAGTTCTTTCTTTACTTTTTGTTGATACTCTAACCATCATTCCCACTGGCTGGCCATCGTTAACCCCTTTTGCTTTCCCACACTCCAATCCAAAACTGCATCTCCTCAGACCCTGAGCATCCAGGACACAGTGATTCTCAGAGCCTAGAGTAAAGGTATGAGGCATGTGTGAGGCTAAAGAGATAACTAGTAGACTGGCACGGCATAAAAAGGCAGTAACAAGCACATTTGGTTTAAAACAATAGTTCTGCTTCTCATTCACTATCTGATCTGGGGCAACTTAATCCTTCTATGCCATAGTTTCTTTATCAATAGAATGTCATTTAATAGCTATCTCCCAGGGTAGCTATGAAACAAAGACCTAAAACAAAGCATGGCATATAGCTGAGCAATTGTTAGCTTCTTTTTACATCTCCAGGTTGGTCCACTCTTTCCTACCATTTGATAGTTTTATATGGATTTCTACTCTGCTATATTAATTGTCTTGTCTTCATGTCATTCTGGCAATAAGGACACACCAAAGGATTCAGCCTGACTAGCCTTATTCAACTTGCCCAAATACACTCTATTTAATCCATATGAATTTGCCCTCCATTCTCGATCACTCTCCAACTAACAACTCAAATCTTTTATTATTTTATTATCAGTTAACATTTACTCAGTGCTTTTTATGTGCCAGGTATTATTCTAAGTGTATTACATGCATTGTTTCACTTAATCTTCATAAGCACTATAAGATATTCTTTTTTTTTTTTAAAGTGTCCTACCACAGAGATAAATGCAGACCTATGTTTATTTGTTTTTTTTTATAGTATGGGGGATCGAACTCTGGACCTTGCGCTTGCAAGGCAGGTGGTGGCACCACTGAGATAAATCCCCAGCCCTATAAGATATTCTTTTATTATCTCTATTACAAAGAATATATATTTGGCTCTTTTTTTCTAACTAGACTGTACACTGTTATGATATAAATTATGCCTTGTACTTATATTTTCATATAGATATATCTGCCATAATACTTGCTTTCCACGAATCTATCACTGTCAAATTGTAAAGTAAAGTCATCTAAATTTTGTAGATACCTTGAGGAACCTGAGTCTTTCTGGAGACACACAGTTAATATTCTGCATACTGAGCAGCAGCAACAGCTAAAGTAGTAAGGTTTCAGTTCTTACAAAGAAATCCTTGGAGATACTAGGATTATGACAGCTTAATTATTCCTGATGGTCAAAAGTGAGAAAACTCATGGATATCAAAAATTGTAGGGCTAGGGCTGGGGATTCAGCTCAGTGGTTCAGCCACCTGCCTCATGAGTGCAAGGTCCTGAGTTCGATCCGCGACACCAAAAAAAAAGGCCTAGGAATGTAGCTTAGGGGCACAGTGCTTTCCTAGCATGTGAAAGGCACTGGGTTTGATTCTTAGTACTAGATTAAAACAATTAGTGCAAACAAACAAAACTCATAAAATATTCGCCACTGCTTTGCAAAGGACACCGTTACAGGGAGATAAGAAAAACCCAGGAAGTCCTGTTACTTCACTGGAATTACTGTTCTGGAAAAACAATTTTTCTTACATGTAACCTAACAATATCATCTTCTCCTTATTGGGAGAAATAAGCTTTTGGATGTTAATAAAATAAAATAAAATATTTAGGGGAGTTTATCAAATTAGGTGATGATGGTGTTACAGGATTTAGGTTTTTGGAGGATATAGTATAAACATTTAAATCACACCTCTTTTCATAATGTTTGCAGTCAAGTCTAATGATACAAGGAAGACTTACAAGAAACTGCTAAACGAAGAGGAAGTCGATCTCAAATTACACAAATTAAGTTGAATACTTAATATAATGGGAAGCTAAATACTTTTAAACAAAATTAATAACTTAAAATCAATTTATGATTAACTTATGGAAATTAAAATTTTCATATCTTTTGTGTGCTATCTCTTCAAAAAACCAACGATCTGACATTTTCAAATTAGTTTGCTTATGGTGAAGGCTGAAAATGAGAATGGCTACCATGCTGATTAGACCATATGCTTAATTCGTAAAGGAGTATAAAAGAAATGCTAGTGTGTAGCACATTGCAGTGAAAAGGAGAAAAAAAGGTTAATCAATTCAACTCAATTTTAGCTGAAAGCATTTTTCCACGACTACTGAACCCTAGCATGTGTCAGGCAGCTAAAATTACACTAAAACGTGCGAGCTCTGTTGTTATTTTAGAGATAATCCAGGAAGCAAATAAAGCCAAAAATTCACTCTGCATTTTTAACATAAAATGCTTTAGTTTTCAATCAAGTACATACTTTTTGGTTTTAAGACCTTTATGGCTTGTCTCCTCTCTTGTGTATGTTTGAGAGTCCATAATAAAAAGTATAAAAAAGTAACAATAACAAAAAACACCAATCACCCTTTAAAACAACACTTACCAGTCTCTGTTTCTGAAGCTCTTCCCTAAGAATTCTATCTTCTGGTAAAACATCACATAATAATAAATAATTTTCTTGTTCTTCTGTTGAGAGATTAGGAAGATAAATGAGAAAATGAATATTTATCATTTTCCAGAAGGATTTATTTTCTAAAATGTGTGTGTTTGTGCATATATATCTGTGCCTAGGTCTATTATGATATATTCTTTTTTAGTTTTATTCAAGTTAGGCAACATAAGCACAATAATGTAAGTTTAGCTATCATGAAAGGGAGAACAATTGCAATTTGAGATAGCAAGATTATTCCTTTGAAACAGGGAAAAGATGTTAGCCGAGACATGTAACTTACCAAATGGAGCTGTGGAATTAATTCTTATCACACTGCAAAAATCTGTGACAGGCTGTTCTGTGAACCTTTTCCTCCAATATAAAATGTACCTTAGAATAACAATTTTAAAAAAGATCATGAGAAGACCATACTACAAACTCTATAACGATTAATTAAGAACATTTAATTATCCCAAAGCAAAAAATCAAATGTTGACTGAAAACTGCTAGAAAATTTGTGAATACAAAGGCAGTGGAGTATTACAGAGATAAGAAATAAATATTTAATGAAATGAAATTGTTCTTAAAGGCATGAAAATGCTTAAACTTTATTATCCCCAAATTCAATAAACATATACAGGAAAGTTAAAATGAATTATTTTAATGTGATAATAAAGCTTTCTGAAATAACATCTAAGTTTGTATTATTTAAAATGTAACAATTAAATAGGCTTATTACAATCCTGCAGTAAAGAGAAAGCTGAGAGGTTATCTTATTTATCAAAAGAACAGGGATCACTAGAATAATGCAGTGAGAAATGAGTCTATACATTCAATATCTATACAACATTTTCAATATCTAAGACAACATTTTTAATGTTCACATTGGGCCTGGACTAAGTCAAATTTAGCCTTTGGAAAAACAGCTGCGCTTACAATTCTAATCTAATGAGAAGAGTTAGAAGGGTACATTTAAAAGCAAATCATAACCCCCACAGACCTGTATATCTGATGAAAAAGGAAGATGAACTGTCATCTTCAACAAGTTGTTCTTTTCAGTTCTCTAACAAGATTGTAATTGGCAATTACAGTCTCATTTATCAAATGGCATAAAGAAGAATGTTTTCTTCATGTGGAAAGAGGAAACAGAAAGGCTGACTCTACATTGACTATTGTGCTATGTAACTGATGGATAAAGACATAAACGTACACCATGGAACCAAAGTTCTATGAATGAGCTGAGACTCAAGAAGATAGGTGAAAATCCTGCTGGGGATTTAGTTCAGAGGCACCGCGCCTGCCTCACAAGCACAAGGTCCTGAATTCAATCCCTGGTACCAAAAAAAAAAAAAAAAATTTAAAAAAAGAAGATAGATGAAGTGCATGGAAAATGTAGGAATTTAGACTTTTAAAGTGGCTTGACATAGCACCTAGCAGTGCTCTGTGTATAGTAGGTACATAATAAATGCTTTAAAGATGTAGAAGAGTATTTGAAGATTCCTGTAAATTTCTCTAAAGTAGCTTCCAATGCCAAATGTTTGGTCTCGTCTTTATTCTTTTTTTTTTTTGGTACTGGGGATTGAACTTGGGACCTTGTGCTTGTGAGGCAGGCGGCAGAACCACTGAGCTAAATCCCCGGCCCTCCTCTTTATTCTTATTTTCCTTTTTCTTAACATTAACTTCCCAATTTGATGTTGCTGTATAGACAGTGGATTGATGTATCAGAAAAACATCTATGCTGGTGAGAGATCTGAGAAATTGAGAACTCTAAGAGGGAGAAGGAAAGGGAGGTAAGGAGGGAGAGAGTCAGAGACAGAATCATGACATGAGCTAATATAAAATATAACTGTGAATGGATGACATCACTGAGTTAAGTACAGAATATAGAAGTAAAAATGTCAATGAATAATGTATAAAAACAGAATCACATGTTTTAGTTCTTTATTCTACCATCGACCTTGCTGGGCAAGAAGAGAACCAGAGAATGGCAATCTTAGGCTCCAGCTTACCCTCAAATACTACAGATGATGCATCATTACTCTATGGCTAACTCACTGAGATGGCTTCCATATAGGCCATCTCAGAAGGAGAAGGCATACTGTATCTATCAAAGCAGACAAAATGGAAATAGGTGTCTACAAAAGGTCAAACACGATTGCCTTGGCCAGCTTCAGCACCTTCCATGTCTCAGTATTCTACACAGCACCTCTCTTTCTCCCCACTAGTTGCTTTTTCTCCCCAGGGGGAAGAAAGGAAAAGGGGAGAAAGAAAAGGAAAGGCTTAGGAGAGTAAAAATGTCATTTCCTGACCTTTTCTTATTCTACATTCAGCATCTTTTCTATTACATAGTGATGCAAATAATGAAGAAACAGTAGGATGTGTATTACAGATGTCAGGATTAGAAGACAGATTGTTCTCCCAAATTTAAATACACAGATATCTATTTTCATGACTAATCAAAATCATATATAGCAGAACCAGGCGCCAAGATAGCTGACTTCCAAAGCCATGAGGGCCAAGTCGTCTCTGGACGTTTCTCATGCTTACAATTAGGATATACCAGGGAGAGGTCACCAGTTCTGGCTGACATTCTAAGGACTACCGAGGTGACATCCTCTGAACAAAGGTGACAACAGCAATCAGTCCTACATAGCAATAGTTCTATGTTCCTCTGCCTGTCAAAAGGCAACAGTAACTCCTTGAATACACAGGCTGCTAACATCTGAAAAATTTCAGAGTTAGGAAAGAACCTGTGTGAAACAGTATGAAGCAGATGACCAGGTAAGAGTGTGGATCCTAGTGACCAGACTGCTCTCAGAATTATCACTGATTCAGTTTTAAAATGAGTCAATACCACTTTTGTCTGCACAGATCTTATATTAAAAGCACTTTTGCTTTTTTAAATGAAGACTGGGTAAACCCTTATGGCTGATGTTTTAATAGAGGAGCAGGGACATGAATGTGAATTTAAAGCTACTCAATCTTCCTGAAACTCAGTTTATTCACTTGCAAAATGAGTGTCCAAAATTCTGGGTACTTAATAACTGGTAATTATTATAAGGAAAAAATAAAATATTTAGATAAAACCAAAGTGTAAAGAATTTATGTTTATCCAGGGGAATCATGGGTGCCTAAAAGAGCAAAACATTTCACCCTTTAAAAAAGAGTGGGCATGTACTGAGGTGGGAGGGCTCTTTATTGAGACCATGAATTTGAGACCAGCCTGGACAACAGTGAGAGGTGATCAAAAACAAAAAAGCCCCTGAACAAAAACAACAACAAAAAACCAAACCCAAAAAACAGAAGGTAAGATTTCACCAAAACCAGTTATACTAAGTGTCAGAGAGCACACACAGATGGCTAAGGTGGTGACAGGTGCTCACAGGCAGCAAGAGCTACCCGTGACTGAGCCCTTCCTTGCCTAAGGCCACACAGTTACATGTCAGAAATGGTGGAGGGCATGAAGGGAGGGCTAGGAATGGGGAAAAAATAAGAACCAAGATGCATTATATAAAGGTACAATTCCCAATGAGAAATGTAATTGTGTTGTATACCTA
>NW_004624739.1:17629682-17660793 GCF_000247695.1 Heterocephalus glaber
TGAGTAATTATTTCTGATTTCATTTTTCCCAGATCCTCTTTTGTTGCCAGTTCAGAGAGTCCAGGTGGTTGAGTATCAGATTGTTCCATCTTGTTTCCCTTTGGGGTTGCTGTAGGTGATCTGGAACCCTGGTTTTGAGGCTTGTTTATGTGTTTTCTCATTTCCACGGGGCAGGGGGTGCTTCTGGCGCCCACGCGGCTCACCGTCTCTGCCCTAGGAGCTTGGGATGGCAGCAGGGGAGCTTCCTTCTGGGTTCTGGGACTGGCTCAGCTTCTCTGCCCTAGGAGCTTGGGATGGCAGCGGGGGAGCTTCCTTGTGGGTGCTGGGACCGGCTGAGCTTCTCTGCCCTAGGAGCCTGGGATGGAGGCCGGTTGAGTAACTATTTTAAATGGGCTTAAAGGGAAAAGTTTTTAGTTGAGATTTTATTTCCTCTTCCCCAGGAAGTTAATTGTTACTTTGCTTCAATAAATGTTAACTATATTTAATATGAAAATTTACAGCTTACTTCTTAAAGCACAAAGTAGGTCTATCTCTTATCTATTTATCTTTATTACTTATACTCTGAAAGAAAAACACACTCAAGTAACTTATTCAAGCCAACTAACTTCTCACTAACACTTCTTTCCTGAAGTGAGGAATAAGTCACATAACACTGACAGGTCCTAATTTAACTCAGATCACAATTAATACTTGTTTTGGAGAGGAATTTTTAGTTTTATTACATAGTGAGAGGTAATTATTTTAAGGAGATATGATAGAATAAAACATTTTAAAGCAACAGAGTTCACGCAGATACAGTTCTGGTCAATTTGCATTCATTTCCATTTTACTCCTTGACAGGGAAAATTTTATATAATTAGGATGACAGCTGACAAGTACGATCTAGGTCAGATTTAAAATGCATGTTAACTACACACTTTGAAAGCACTTACATCAGATATGTATCTTTTTAATTAAAAAGCATCCATTTTATTGTGTAACTGTATTTTGGGAGTGATTGATCCCCACATTTAATTGATTCCTAAGCCCTGAGGCCTAGTAAGTAATTTGACTGTCCTGCCCACATATGGAAGTTAGATTAATATTAATGATAAATATAGAGAGATTGATCAGCACAGATACACCTACTTAAGTATCACAACACAAAGAAAAAATAGAAATTCTGATTCAGGAGTTCTTTAGATTTTAAGGGCAGAAGAGAAAGAAGTCTTAATACTTTTCAATTATCACTAGGAAATACTTGTTACTTATCTTCATGTTATATTCATTCCAAGAAGTAGAAAGTGGAATCTTCTTGAAGTTTTGATTTTAATGCTCTAATGGTAATGCTGTTGAGGATCTTTTCATGTGCTTTTCACATTTACATGATGAGAGAGTAAAAGAATAGTTTTACAACAAGGAAAAATTGGGTATATAAGACTTACTCATTTAATTGTCCTATCAATGGTTATTTGGTTAGAATTGGAAGATGTTTAGCCTAAGAAGTGTCTAAGACAAAATTAAAAGATTTGACTACTTATTGTACCGAGGTATCATACATGAGAAAGCTCCTAAAATACTTTTTTTTCCTTCCTTTTTTTGGTACCGGGGATCGAACTTGGGTCCTTGCGCTTGCGCAGGCGGCGGCAAAACCACTGAGCTATATCTCCGGGCCTCCTAAAATACTTTTTAAGAACATACATGTGTGCTCATGCGCACACACTTTAAGTAAAAACATAATGTATAAGGCACACAGTGTGCCTCCTTTCAAAGTATGCAAGGAATTAATTTATCAATTGGTGATGTATACCATTCATATAACTCTCCTCTCTTGCTCTGTTCTACCTTTGCTTCCTGGCCATGCAGCACCACAATTTACTCAAAAATAGCAATGCTAAGTGGATAAAAGGGGCCATACGTGTACAGAAGGCAGAGCACAGATACTCATTATTGGTGCTAGACAGCTGGGGAGAGCATGAAGGACAGCGACCGGCATAAATGCCCATTGAAAACTCATGCTACAGCTGTAGAAAACTAAAATTCAAATATATCTTTAGTAGTACAAATATAAAACAAATTTGTACTTTCATTTATCATGTATACACCATGTCACAGACACTAGCAGAAGTTTCATTTACTGTTTTATATACACTATTCAACAACATTATGAAGGCTCCTGTTTCTCATTTTATAAATAAAGGAATGATGCTTAGATTACACAGCTTAGTAGAAGTCATAAGGTTGGAAAGTTCTGAAGCCTGACTTAAACTATAAGCCTGCTTGGTTTCATAGCTCATTATTCATAATACAGTCTGATGCTTTGTAATACCCAACATAAGAAAGAAGATTAAAAAAAAAACAAGAAAGAAAGAAGATGCTTGCTTGGAATGATATATGTGATCTAAGATATAGAGTTAGATGCAGGGATATAACAAGTCTGGGCTCCTCTAATATTTGTGTGTGTGTGTGAAATAAGGATAAAATAACTCAAAATGGGACTTTACCAGATATGCCAAGTTGTATGCTTTCAGTAACTGCCATGATGTTACCTCTATGGGAAAGTTTTAAGTAATGGTGATGTGAACATAACTACTTTACTACAGCTGCTATAAGAAGGTATTTTTCTTGGACAGTTACTTCCAGAAATTATCAAATAAGGAAAAGGGAAAAATTCCCTATATTACTTACCTGGTGGCATGGCTTATGCTAGGGTCAGGTTCCATACAAACAGAACATTTCATACTTGCTCTCCATACATTCATCTTCTCTCTGCTTTTTCATCTTCCTCACTCTCTTCCTCTCAGTACCCCAGTCACCAATGTCCTTCAATAGCTGTCTACTCCTGTACCTCTTTGGTTTGTTGTGTCATCCCCTCAACCCTGGTTTTTCATCCTTATCACAGAACTGAAACTGAGATTTCTTTGGATAAGATCCTCTTGGTGCATGCAAAAGGCTCCAAGGATCCCTGCTTGCAAACACTACCAAATCATTACTGGGCGCTCTGGAAGGACCCACTCAGTTAGAGAATGCCTGTAGCCTAAAACATGAAAGGAACATAAATCTGAGAGACAGTGCCAACAGTCTCAGGGACTATGCTAAAGGAAATATTATCTGCTCTTTGGAAAGTGATGAGTTTACAGCATTTGTAGGACATTCACTAGTATCTCATATCCTCAATACAGTTTACATACTCAAGAAAAAATGAAATTAAAATTAAAAAGTCTAAGAAGAAACATGAAAAATACAAATTTTCATATTTGTACAGAAATTACTTTATATATTGCTTATGCCATTCTTCTAATGAATAATGAAAGATGTTCTTTGTTAACAAAATTAAAATTTACCTCTGGAAATCAGCAACCAACTTAACATCAGCAATGACAATCTTATGCTCAATAATCATGTGCTTCAGAAGTTTGTCTCGTTCAGCCACAGGAAAATGTTCTTCACAGAAAATACAAGGCACAGATGGAGAACCTACTGAAGTGGTGGAGCCACCTGGACTTTCTGGCAGGGAGAGCGGCTCTAGGATACAATCCTTACTGTCTGGGAGAGAGAGAAAAAAGCTGAAACCAACTCTTTCGATCTTTAGATGGATGATTTCTTACCTCTTGTATCAGAAGGATACTGAAGATATTTATATATCCACCGAACGAAAAATACATAGTCCCCAGGAATACTTTATTACAATTTTAAATGCTTCTGCAACCCAGGGGGAGGGGATATCGCTAAGTAGCTCAAACTCCCCATAAGCTTATTTGAATGGGGGAAGCCCATTTGTCTGGGCATCTGTTCAAACCTTTTTTGTGGATATTAGCCAATGGCAGCAGTTTTTTGGGGGGAACTTGCTTGAGAAAAGCCAGCAACATGTTGGGTTAGGGTTCTAAGCTCCAGCTGTGGCAGTCATAATAAAAAGATGAGAGGTCAGTCTTTTAAGCTGCTTTCTGTTATACCTGCAAATGCTTTCCTAGTTTTGATTTGTCATATACAGAGAAGATGTATTTGGTATCTACGCTGAAAGACCTTTTTACGCCTACCATGACTAACACCATCACTGTGTGGTTATTTTGCACCAGGCATTGTTTTTTTTTGTTTTTTGTTTTTTTTGGTACCGGGGATCGAACTCGGGTCTTTGTACTTGCGCATCAGGCGGCAAAACCACTGAGCTAAATCCTCGGCCCTGCACCAATCATTGTTGAGCACTTTACATATACAGTATTAACTTAACCCTCACAATAACCCTAACAAAGGAGATTCCATTTTGATCCCTATTTTATAAATCAGGGAACTGAGAGGTGAGAAGCTAAGTGACCTGTGCTAGTGGTGGAGTACTGAGTGGTGGAGAAAGAATTTGAATCCAAGCAGTCTGGCTTAAGCATTAAACTTTTAACATATAAATAATATTAAAGAGCTTAGATTTTTTTCCTATTGGAAGTAGTCATTCCTGTTTTAAACTGCTACAAGGAGAATGGGCTAGAAAGAGGCAAGTTTCAAGATGGAGAGAATATCTGGGAGACTACTGCAGATGTCCACATCAGAGGGCTCATTCCAGGTAGAAATTAGTAGTGGTTGGAGGGGTGGGGAAGAGACAGATAAGAAAACACAGAAATTAAACTGACAATTCATAATTACTGACTGGCCACTGGGAGTGAAGAAAGGGGAGAAGAACAGGGAGTGCTTCTGGCTGGGAGGGCTACAGAAATAGGCGTGCCAAGTTGACCTGGGATTACACAGAGAGCGGTTTGGCTTTATGAATGGGAAGAACCCACTGAGCATGTTTTAGATATGTTCAACTGATCTGCCCAGAAGTTACATATTCCTCTTACTGCTGGCAGATAAAGGTAGTAGAGCCTGGGGTCTCATGAGAAACATTTGTGCTATTTTGTACTATGTTCTTTGGCAGGTTCTTCTCTTCCAGGTTCTCTTGTGGCTTGACCCACTCATCTCTCCAGGCCCAACATGAGCAAGAATCTCTGCTGTAATTAACTAATTATATACAGATCTCTACCACTAGGCTACTCTATGAACACATGGTCAAGACCTTCTTTATCTTCATATGTCTCATGCACACTGGCTAGAACAAAGCTGCTAATTAATAAATGTTTGTTATGAAACAAAGATATGGAAAAAAAAAAAAGAATGAACCAGAGGTACTTTCAACAAGAGTTCTAAGATTATAGTTTCTAGGAGAGTCCTGTTTCAGGCAGCACCTGTACTTGACTTTAGGAAATTACTTCTTTTTGGAATTTAGGGTAGTGCTAGATCTTTAGTAATGTAGGCCTTGATATAGCAGGCCCACTGGTAATTAATACTGATATAAAATTGTACTGAATTATCAGATGACAGTATCATTGAGTGTAACACAGGTATGTTATATTTTGTTAGGAATTTTAAAATTCCATTTCTAAGAATAGTGTTCTGTGAACAAAGAACAAGTGGCATCTGCAATGCAGAGTAAGTTATATGATTCCACCAGAGGAATACTCTCTAGATAGTTTAGTACATAGCCATGGTTTCCAAATCTGAGTTTCATCATCTGGATGTGTGTGTGTGTGTGTGTGTGTGTGTGTGTGTGTGTCTGTGTACATGCATGTGTGCTGCAGATTGAACTCAGGGTCTTGTGGAATGGAGATCTTTCTAAAAATGCTGATATTTTAGGACCTTACTTTAGATGGTGGGAAATGCAATTTTTATCAAGTGGCGGCAGTGTAAAGATCAGACTTAATAATGGCATTCCTACATGGCTACTTGGGAATCAACTGTTTGGAGAACAATCAATCACATGCTGACTGTGAACATCACGATCAAGGAGGTTAGTATGGTCACTTAAACTCATGGAAAAGGCCATGAAATTAGCTGACAAGGCCTGTGGCAAAGCTTACTTGACAGTCTATTCTGCCCTACAGCATGTTCCCAAAATGCTACATGTTGGATCAGCAGATATAACTCATTCATATCTGTCTAACACATTGCTCATTTCCAGCTGTCACTATGTCTATATAGTTAAAAGAAAATAGATAGGGCCGGGGATTTAGCTCAGTGGTTCTGCTGCCTGCCTCGCAAGCACAAGGTCTGGAGTTTGATCACCAGCACCAAAAAAAAAAAAAAAAAAGAAAAAGACAACGGACAGAGAAATATATAATGCTTTACTTCCAAGACTTTGAACTCTAAAAGGCAAAAGGAAATAAATCACATCTAAATTCTTTCAGCAAAAAGGCATCTTGGAAATTCTGCTTTGGCCCAAAATCCACTGCACATATGTGTTACAAATTAACAACAACAAATCATCTGCTTTAGTTCTCACTTTGAATAGCAACTTGCTCAAACGAACTATAAAAAAATAACATCCCAAGGAAGCAGAGTTTTTGAGGAGATCCTATGCTGATTATTAACAATTTTATTGACTCTAGGATTATTGCAGGAGAGTGTTTCTCAAAGTTTAAGGTGCACATGAGTCACGTGGCAATTTTGTGAAAACACAGATTCTGATTCAGCAGGTGTGGTGGTTGTGGAAACGAGACATTCCCATCTCCTGCTGCTATGAGCATAACAGACAAGAGCGACTAAGGTGCAGTGCTCTGAAATCCCATCTGCACTAGAGCCTCCAACAGGCTGCTGCATCAGTGACAAGGGATTAACATTCAACATACATAAGATACTCAGACAAGTAATAACAAAATAAGAAATAACCAGTTTAAAAATTAGCCAAAAGGATTTGAATAGCATTTCTTCAAAGAAGATACAGGAATGGCCAACAGGTATATAAGGAAGTACTCAACATCATTAGGCAAATGGAAATCAAAATCACAATGACATATCATCTTATACTTGCTAAGACGACCAAGTAAAAAAAAAAAAAGAAATGTTGATGAGGATGTGGAGACTGGAACCCTGTGCTTTCTGGTATTTATTCTTCCAAAAACAGTACAGAGGGTCCTCAAAATATAAAAACAAAACTATTTTTTGCAGTGTTTGAGACTGAACCCAAGGTCTTTTACTGAGCTACATCTCCAGCCCTCAACCCTTTTCAAATTTTGAGACAAGGTCTCGCTAAATTGGTAAACTGCCTAGGCTGAGTTTGAACTGGTACTCCTCCTGCCCCAGCCTCCCACAGAGCTGAGATAACAAATGTTCACCACATCCAGCTTTAAACTGGAACTATCATAGATCCAACCATCTTACCTCTAGTTATTTATCCAAAAGAAGAAAACAAAGGACCTCACAGAGGTATCTGCACTCTTATGTTCACAGAAGCATTACAATAACCATAAAGTATTAACAACAAAAGAATGGATAAAGGAAATATGATCTGTAAGCACAATAAATACTATTCAGCCTTAAAAAAGAAGAAAACCATGTCATAAGGCTATGATGTAGATGAACCTTAGGGGTCTTTAAATTTGTGAAATAAGTCAGTGACAGGAGACTAAATACCAAATGACGACTTGTATGTGGGATCTACAGCAGTCAGATGAGCTGGAGCAGAAGGCAGAATGGTGGGTGCCAGGCCTGAGGAGAAAGTGAAGGAGGGGCCACTGTGCGGTAGGTGGAGCTTCAGCTAGGCAAGGAGGACACGCACTGGAGAACTGCTGTACAGCAATGTACACACAGTTAAGACGGCTGGACATTCAGACATTTGTTAGGGAGGACACTTCATTTAATGTGTTTTCAAATCACAATTTTAGGAAAAGGGAGAGGAAAGAGCTGGGTGACTGAAGTCAAGGCTGGAGGAATCCTGATCCCGTTAACGCCTGCTGACCAATCAGGAACAAGTTACTTTCCATCTCTTAGCCTGTTTTCACAACATAAAATGAATTAATCAGAATTCCTCCTGAAAGAGTTGTCATAAGGTTGAAATGAAGAAATGAATTTAAAGCAAATGAGACCCAAACACAGAAGCTCAATAAAAGCCTGGCTCCTACTACTAGGGCCCATAACGAGGATGGCTGATGTTTGAGGGTGAACAGAGATGGTATCTTCTGCACTGATGTGGACTAGAAACTCCTGTGAATTAATGAGAAGTACACATTTCAAAGGCCTAACAGATTTAAAGAATTAAATCACATGAGAGTAGAGCCTAGACTTCTACACTTGATCTTAGCCAAAAGGCCGAGAAGCCATGAGCCTAGACTTCTAAAAAAGACTAAGCCCATTTGCCAACTGGGTATTTATTTACTTTTAAGTCCTGATTATACTACTGAATTTCAAAAGCTTTTGCATTCTCTTGATTGTTATTTGTGTAACAGTAACAGATGAAAGAGAAAACACAATACATTTGATCTAGAGATAAGGAAAATCGAATTTACATTGATAACCTCAGTTTTCTGACCATAAGAGATGGGCTCCACTCACACTACAGGAAAGGGCTGGAATACATGCGGAAAAGATTTAGAACTGCCACTATGGAGAATGGCAATGCAGTTGGTATACAAGATACAACCCAAATGATTATAAAAGTCCTGAAAGCCTAGCTCACGTTAGCTGGCTGTCTTACTTCTATATTTATATTTTAACAACATACTTATATTACGTGCCTAAAAGGGACTGACTTCCGTACAACATATGTTATATGTTCTGGGTTTTCAAATTATGGAGCAAACACATAGACATAAATACACAGAATGAGAAGATTTCGGAATAGAATATTTTAGAACCATCTGACCATCCAAAAGAACCTTCTGTGATGAAGAAAATGTTCTACAACTGCTCTGTCCAATAATGGTAGCTATTAGCCACAGGTAGCTACAAAGCACTTAAAATGTGGACCGTGAAAGTGGGGAACAAAATTTCAACATTATTTAATTTAAATACCCACAAGTGGCTAATTATCAGATCAGAGAGGAAAGATCTAATTGGTACAGATGTTCTTATCCAGGGGTGTACAGGCACTTAGGTGATTCACAAACTCTGGGGTATGTGCAGCTCGCTGTGAAACTGTACTCAACATTAAGTGTATGTGGAATTTTCTAGGAAGGTCTTTTGGCTTCACAAATTCTTAAACAGTTTAGGGAATCCCAAAAAGCTTAAAAAAATCACGAATCAGGGCCAGGGATTTAGCTCAGTGGTTTTGCCACCTGCTGCACAAGTGCAAGGAGCCGAGTTTGATCCCTGGTACCAAAAAAAAAATTATATTGTCTTTTTAAAAATTATGCAATGTCCCTGTTTATTCAAGTATAGTGCCATATTTTCAATTTGTCTTCACTTGTATTAAAATTTGTTTCTTATAGAAATACCATTGTTTGGGCTGGGGATTTAGCTCAGTGATTTCGCCGCCTGCTGCGCAAGCGCAAGGACCTGAGTTCGATCCCCGGTACCAATAAAAAAAAAAAATCATGAATCTTGTTACCTATACATATTTTCCTACCATTTGCGCTACTATTTTTATTTATGATGTGTGACTAGTGTCATCCTGGGATTCCAAGCAACCACACGTTAGTAAAATAACCACTATTCTGAAGTAGACTTCAAATGGTTTCACCTTATAGCCAGGGAAGGAGACAGATAGATATGCAATAATTATATATGAACCTACAGACATGACTCTGGTAAAACTATATTTTTAATCTGGTATCACAATCCCTGAAATTATCACCATTAAAGTTAACCCTCTGCACTGTTTCTGGATGTAAAATGTTAGCTTATTAAACTGTATAAATACAGCAATTCATGAACATAAATCACTATAATTAGTTTTCTATAATTTACCTTAACAGGAAGAATTCCTTACCCAATGGGGGTATTCTGGACAGCCTCTAAAAGGGCCAGATTATTGCATCTGTCTACAATAAAGATTTACTTTAAAAAGTCAATATGCTTTTCCATGTAGAATAGGTAAATACAATGCTTTTACTCCCTAAAGATTTGCCTGTTTATGTTCTCATTCTGTTTTAGGTGTGAAGCTCTGAACCATCTTTTAGTACCTAGTCATTTCTAGTGAAGCAGACTTGTTTGGTTTATATGCAAGGAAGCGTTAGGAATAACAAAGATGGGTCAGGGAAAAGTTGGGTGACATGTGAAAATTATATTAGTGTAACAGTAAAGCTATTAACGTGTCTAACCTTTCCAGATATGCCAACACATTTCTTTCTTACACATCCCACCAAACGCTTTCCATCCATCAAATGTGGCAGGATGGCTGTGAAGTTAGATATCTGTAGATCATCTTGTCTGGAAAATTCTCCTTGAGCTTAAGTGATACTTAAAAATATGCACTTAGAAGCAAATCATTTCAGTAGACTAGAAGTGAACTTCTTTGTAGAAATAGTTTGATTTTCCCATCCATGTCATCGGTTTCATTTTTTGACTACAGATTACCTACCTTTCTGGTTTATATGATGCCTTCTTACTTTCATTCACTTTATACAGAGGAATCAGTCCTGTCTACTATAATAATGCAAAAGTAACAATTACGTAGAAGCAGCAGCTGTTTGAAATGTTATAAACCTATGACATTTTAGAAGGAAATAAAACCTAGAAAGACAATAAATGAACAAAAACAAATCCTTCCTTAGTAAAAGGATAAATAATTGATTTATTTATAGATTTAAACTAGACAAGATTTCTACTGTTAAAATATGTCTAAGACATACACAGTAAGCACATTCAGTTCCCTAGAAATATTTTCTCTAATGCTTACTGTCAATGGGAGATTTAGACTCTGAGGCGATGAAGGACCATATTCTATATGATTAAATATTCTCTCATATCAAAGAAATTTCCTCTACTGCTTCTACTCTACACTTTTAAAAATACCTCACACCAGAGAAACTCAAAGTGTAAATGAGGATGAAAATGTATAATTGATAATGTGAAATAGGAAGAAAAGGCCTAAATGGGGTAGGGGAAGTGGGAGGGGTAGGGGAAAGGAAAGAAGGGAAAGGAAAAAATATGAGAAGGGGAAAAAATGGAAACAAAGTCTTTGTAAATAGGGAGGAGTGGAGGGGGTGAAGTGAGGGCAGGGAATGGGGAAAAAATAAGAACCAAGATACTCATGGAAAGGTACAAGTTCCCACTGACGAGTGTAACTGTATTGTATACCTAAAATGTACCAATAAACTTAATGGAAAAAAACATACCTCACACCAGGCAAGGTGGCACATGCCTGTAATCTCAGCACTTGGGAGGCTGAGGGAAAGAGGATCATCATAAATTTGAGGCCAGCCTAGGTTACATAGTGAGTTCAAGGCCAGCTTAGAATAAATAGCAAGACCTTGTCTCAAAAAACAAATAAAAGATACCTCAGAGCATTTTCAAATAAGACTATGATGAATTATTATTTCGATGGGGCTAGAACTAGAGATTCTGGGGCTCTAAGTGGAATGCAAGGCTGGATATGTATTTCATTCTGAGAAGTAATGGATACTATTGGGAACTAAGTCCTCAACTTTACCTCCCTTTTATCAGTAGAATGCAGAATTATTTTCCAATAGTTGGGCTGGAAATAAATTTAAAAAGGCATTAAAATCTTAACCCCAGTTAATGGTGAATTTAATTAATCAGAATAACTTAATTGCCACTAATGCTGAGGATCTCAACAGTGGGATAACAAAACGGGACAGTAACAAAAGATACCAACAAACCAAGAATTTCAGGCAAGAATGGGAAAACAAAGTGACTGCTCTTATCTACTCAATTCTACAGGAGAAAAGACACAAAGGAAGAGGGGGTAAACTCTGATTCAGAAATATGATTGGTTATTGGCCTGCTTTAGACTTTCATTCTCTCCTCGCCTCTTCTCTCTTTTCTTTTTCTGCAATACTGGCAATTGAACCCAAGGTCTCTGAAGTGAGCTACATCCCCAGACCTTTTAAAATTTTTTATTTTGAGACAGAGTCTCATTAAGGGACTATGTTGCCCAGGCTGGGCTTGAAACTGTGATCTGTCTGCCTCATCACAGTGCTAGGATTACAAGCATGCGCCACTAGGCCTGGTTTATGCTTTCTAATGAGTGGAGCCCAGTGGAAATTTTATACTACATCCACAGAGGTTAAGTTTAACCTAACTTAATATTATTTGATTTGACAGGGAATTACTTTAGAATTAGTAGTCTAGTCAGTATTTTAATAAAATGGGTTGGCAGCTAGTAAAATTATAAATTACCTATCTGATGTTCCCTAGTAAGTAGAATTAGCATTTTTTGAAATCATCAATTTCTCAATTGTGGGACTAATAGTCTCTATTGACAAAATCAGATAGTTATGTCATTTTAATTTTAGTGCTGATATTTCAATTCATATGAATTTTTCAGTAAAATAAAGAAGTTTTTATGGAACAGGTAAAGAATGATTTTGGGGGAGGGCACACAAAAAAACCCATGGTACTAAATAATACTTTCAAAAGTACCACATATACCTGGGCTTGATGGTGCAGGCCTGTAATTCTAGCACCCTGGGAGGCTGAGGCAGGAGGACTGCAAGTTCAGGCCTAGGCTGGGCAACTCAGAAACTTAAGTGAGACCTAGGGTTATGGTTTCTATCTAGAAGTCCTCCCAAAGCCTCATGCCATGTATCATAGGCGGGGCTTTTGGAAGGTGACTGGATAATGGGAACATTAGAGCTGAGTCGCTATTAGGTCGACGAGGGGGGTCACTGTGCCTGGACCTGGATGGGTTTATCTGGCTCCTGGCTGGCTCCTTCCTGGCTCCTCCCCTGCTGCTCTCTCTTCCTAGTGGCTATGAGGTAAGCAGCTTTTTCTCCACTATGCCATGCCCCCTCTGCCGTAGAGCCAGCCAACTATGGACTGAAATCTCTACAAGCTGAAAGCCAAAATAAACCTCTCCTCTTTAAGTTGTGCATGTTGGATATTGTGTCTTGGAGGCTGGAGAAGTGACTAAGACACCTATCCCAAAATAAAAAAGTGAGCTGCTCATGCAGCTCAGCGAGAAGGCCCTGGGTTCGGTTTGTAGCTCCCCTCCCAAACAGATAACTACTGATTTCACTTCTTGTTTTAGAATATTTGAGTTTTTCAAACTCATACATATATATGTGAAATATTACTATATTATATATATGTGAAATATTAATTAGTTCCTTGAAAAAATTAGGTTTTGTGTATTTAGTGGAAGATATTTTGTTTTTGTGGACGACACTACAAATGTATTTTTCACTTTGGTTTATATCCTAAACATATCCATAATTTAGAATACTGCCAAGTAGTGCTTTCAAGTCATCATCTATGCCAAATGGATTTTTCACTTTAAAAAAAGTCACAGAATATATTCTCTGCTCTTCTGGCAAATAATTTTAGCCATCTGAAATAGAAAATTCTAAAATTTAAAAAAGTTTGAGCCAATTTCTTTTTGATCAATTGGTGAGCTATTAAAGTTAGCAATTAGTGATCTAGTCTAACATTTTTAGAAGATAGTTTTTCATTAATACCTTGGAGTGTGGTGATGTTAGTATTTACCAGACTATGCAACATTGGGTGAGCTGGCTGAGACTCCATCCTAAGGAGCTGAACCGTTAAAATAGTATTTATTCTTCCTAAGTGCTTTCTCACAGCAGGTTAGTAAAAGTGATGCTTCTGCTGTGAGTGTCCAACCCTTTTGTTTGCTTGGGCCACACGGACCACAAAGGATAGTTTTAGGCTGCATATAAAATATAGTTAATGTGTAAGTAACAAAACTTTATTTTAAATATATATTTTATTATAACATTAAAAAGGAAGGCAACATAAACATAAAACAAGTGGTATATTTATTTGACCTTGTTTTGATGAAACAAATCTATCAATGTCCCCTTCCATGGAAGTGGTTGCCCGAGTTTAACAATCACATAAAAAGAAATCTTACATGTCTGCTTACAAAGAAGCATGTCTTCACCAGCATATAAACGCACAAAGGAGGGCAAAACACAATTATCAATAACTGCCGTGTTTCACTCAGCAAGTTGCACAAGCACATGTAACATCTGATTCAAGCGGCTTGTGTCTGACTGTGTGATGGGCACAGGATGTGGAGCTGGCACTACACCGAGCCCTCCCCTACACAGTATTCCATTGTTGCCTAGCGCTCCAGCACTGTACAACTGAGTCATGAAAAATATCACTAAAAATCACTAATAATGGTAAATATTTATGATTTTATGGGGCCATGTCTAGGGCCACACAGAGCTTGAGGATAAAAAGTTAATAAATTGTCTCAAGTCTTGGTATTAAAGAGAAGCTTTACTAAAATTAGGCAAAATGTTAGCTGATTTCTATTGTATAACAACATGTTTATGAATCTGTTTCTCTATCCCTAGGAAGAAATTCTCCTTGCCCATTTTCAGGCTAAAGCAGTGGTAGATACTATGGAGGAAATGAAAAAAAGTAGAGCTCGATTCCGGAAGGAATTAATTAATGTGGACTGAGAATTCAAATCTTTTTCATCTAACACAATCTAACACAATCTAGGATGTCAGAAGCACCAAAAGAAAGTAAGAACAAAGTAAAATTTTTTTTGTTTTTGGTACCAGGGATCAAACTCGGGACCTTGCGCTTGTGAGGCAGGCGGCAGAACCACTGAGCTAAATCCCCGGCCCACAAAGTACAATTTTAAGACAGTTCAGATCCAGGATAGTAAAATATCAACCCACAGAATTGCTTTCTTCAATCCTACTCATAGGCTGGCCTGCTAGAGCAGATGGTTTGGCCTTTTTTAAGGCATTTAACAAACTTTTTTCTCCAAGTTACTTGTTCCTGCTACCATTTGGGCTGTGAGCAGTCTTTTAAAGTGTCTGTCAAACACCTGAGATTCAGTCATGTTCAGAACAGTTTACAACTACAATTCTTCAATTTATTCATCTATCGAAAATGACTGTCTTTAGCGAAGTCTAATATAAATTCTTGCTTCACGATACATAATCTACAAATTTAGTATCATAAATCTTATCTCCATGATAACATAATCTTCTGAAAATACCTGACCAGTATCAGAAAAATTACATCTAAGACGAAAGGGAGTAAAATAGTGCTGGGACAATACACAAGACACAATAGATTTTAGTCCCACTGTTTCAGACATGGCCTTCTATTTCCTATGCTTAGCTGGGTGTGGTGGTTTATACTTGCAATCCTAGCACTCTGGGAGGCTGAGGAAAGAGGGCTACAAGTTTGAGTCCAATGGGGGAATTTAGCAACTTAATGAGAACTCATCTCAAAATATAAAATTTAAAAAAGGGGGAGGGCTGGGGAAAGAACTTAGTGTGAAGGTCCTGAGTTCCCAGTACCAGGAAACAGACAACTGTTTTATATCACAATTACAAAGGTGAATCAAAAAGTGATATGAATCTCATTTGTAAAAGAGCAGGTGGTCTAGTCAGCCCAAAAGGCACATGTTGCAGGTTACTCATGTAACAACAAGCATGAGTTGGCCAGCACTTCATCTGACTGACACTGGCTTCACTGGAATGTCTAAACACAACTTTATTAAAAATGACACTCTGATGAATACCTTTAGCTATCACTATTTTCAGGCAGTGGTTCTCAACCCTAATGGTGACCATGAATCAACTCAGGAGCTTTCAAAACATGCTGTCGTTTTTTTACACAGATACTGTAATGTAACTTCTCTATGGTAGCTGGGACATGTTTTATGTGAAGCCACAAACCACTGTTGAAATGAAAACCTGTTATGATTAATTTTATGACTTTTATCAGTAGAAGTACAGAAAAATAAATATGCTGTGGAAGATGAGTAAAAACACTAGTTTCTGCTTTTGAGAAAAATATCACCTTTCCTAAAGGCTTCACAAGGGATAGTTTGTTATAGATAAAATCGTATTTTGTAGCTAGTAAACTAACAAAAGAGAAAAGGCTTTATAAAATGTAATGAAATTACAGTCTTTACTGATACAAGGTATGTTTTTTTAATGTGCCTTGGCTCAGGACATTTGATAAATAGAAAAAAATGTCAGTGTACAAGTTTTATTGGTTTATATATTTCTTTTCTAGCACAACCATAGTTGGAATTAAAGGCAAATTTTCTCATTATTCAATGAAAGCCTGAGAAACACATAAAACTCTGAATCCTAGGGATATTCTAGGGAAGACCGTTCTTAAAGAAAGACTTCAAGAACTGCTTGCTACTCTTTCTACTGTAAAACTATATATAAAGAAGCCGAGAATCCAGGAACAGATGTGGAAGCCACATATGTTTTCCTATGTTTAAAAAACACTTATCTGTTGGAGACATCTATATAGCATAGGTCAGAATTAATTTTGTTTTCATTATTGGGGGACTGAACCTAGTACCTTCACACTAAACTACGTCCTCAGTCCTTTTTTATTTTTTGAGACAAGGTCATGCTAAATTGCGCAAGGAGGGTTTGAATTTGCAGTCCTCCTGCCTTACCCTCTCAGAGTGCTGGGATTATAGGCCTGTACCACCGTGCATGGCTTAAGAATTTAATTTTGATTTAACTTCTTTTCATTAAAAGTAAACCCCCCCCAAAGATCCATGTTTCAAAGAAGGAAACAAAAATCAAAAAATCAATAATGCAAAAAATCAACTGGACTATGATTCTATATTTAAATGCAATACAGATTTAACCATGCTACACTTTTTTTCTTTTTAAACAAGGATTGCTCTGGTTACAAAAATCTTCTGGTGGAGCTTAACAGTGGAAAAAGTGGCAGTTCCTAACCCTATTTCCTCTCATAAGATGTTATTTTTATTATGTGGTTTTGTAGAATGCAAAGTTTTTCAGGAATGCATATATGGTATTAGAGCAGAAGTATCTGTATTTAACAAAGTATTTTTAGACTATAATACACTGGGATAGGCCAGGGCATCTCCCAGACACTTCTGAAAATATAGCTCAGCTTCAAGGTCTAAACTTTTTTTTTTTGGCAGTACCGGTGATCAAACTCAGGGCCTTGCACTTGCAAGGCAGGCGCGGTGCCACTGAGCTAAATCCCCAACCCTCAATGTCTAGACTTTGATAAGCCTGTGAGTTTAAGAGAAAGCAGGATTAGGGAATGAGGGCATTCCATTTATTATTACAGAAGGGCTTCTGGAATAGTGCATCATAGTTTACAATAAAATCCACGTTAGAGAAAAAAACTATGACCCAAAGGCTTTGTTGTATTGAGACATTCTCCTTAGCAAAACTTGCAAGCCTTCTTGCATAGGCCGATGTCCACTCTGCCAACTGACTGGCACCTTAACTGCTGCTGCATCACACTACAACCAAGCCAATAAGGGGGCTTTGTCCCTCCCTGATGCAGTTAGAGTTCTTTTCTGCCAAACAGTGAAAGGACAGCATTTGGTTTACCTAAACTTACATACTTTATAACTAAGTTATCCTCCCACTCAAAATAAAAATCTAGATAAATATTTGCCATGCAGTGAGACAAAAATACTAAATGGAGAAGGATAACAGTTTCATTCAAGATTCCTAGTCTGTAAGATTTGGGGTATTGATTCATTAATAGCTCACTGTGTGAAAAATACAACTGACATCAAAACCATGAAGTCTTAAAAATGAAGAAATTCTTTTGGAAATCTGGATTAAAACAAAATGCTCAGTGATGCTTATTTGAATGCTCAATGCTTATTTGAAGTTATTAAGTAGCAATCATGAAATTCAATCAGATGTTTATACAAATCACATAGAACAGATTCACATAATTATCTGAAAAAACTGAGTAAAAATAAGCAAGCCAAGGAAAGAGTACTGGTACTTGTTCATAGTTTTGGTATGTTTAATGTGGCTCTAAAGGTAGTTATCATGTTTCTAAAAAACCTTTCTACTTTGGACTTTTAACTTTGGACACGCTAAAAAAATTCGGGGCCTCACTGCTGTATGAACAATTCTTTGTAACTCTTATGCTATAAAATCATTTCAAATTTTTAGTGTTTACCAAATGATCCCATGTGCAATATGGTGCAGTAAGGAGCAGTAAGGAATACACTGGAGCCAGGTACAGTGGCTTGTGCCTGTAGCCCCAGTTACTCCTGAAGCTGAATCAGGAGGACTGCTTGAGTTTGGTAGTTGAAGGCCAGTCTGAAGGCCAGTCTGAGGAAGTGAGCAAAAATAAAAGGGCAACACAGTGTAAACCCTTAAGAAGCACAGATATATATACAACACAGATTAGGTACTCTAGGCTTCGGAGGTAGACTGTTTACCTGATGCTAAGTCTTATTCAAATTATTTAAAAAAGAAGCCAATAGGTTTCAAAGTTAGAAACAAATTCCAAAATACTAAGCCAGGAAGCTATGTGTGTGCATGTGCATGCACAGGCGTGTGAATATCTCCCCAAATCTAAAATGAGCTTTCTTCCTTGAAGGTCAATTTTCTTCCCTTTCTATTTTAATGCTTTTATATGGTCACTTGGTAAAAGGGCTGTGCCTTGAGTAGTATCTTGACTTACAGGAAAAATAAATTTGCCTTCACAGCAAATGATCATGAGGTACCTTTTGAATTTCCAGAAAAAGCACTCAAAATCTTTAGGTCCCTCTGAATGAATCATACACTGGGCACTGGGCCACAGTTAACAAAAACTGCTTAGCTTAGCCATCCCAATGATGGAAGGAAAGGTGGAGTTCCTGTTGTGAGAATTTCAAATATCCCCGGGAGCACCTGGGAAATCTGGGGGATGTTCTCTGCTGCGGCTGCTACTTTGAACATGCAGCAGATTCCAATTTCTTTTGTGGAATGAGGAAATGTCAATAACAGAGAAAAAGTTATTTCCCTCTATGCCTGTAGTCCTCTCTTGTCTTCTCATTTCCTAGCAATGACAGTCATTGAAAAAGAACTGAAAAATTGGAAAGGGGAAAAAATGGAAGGGGCTTTAAGGGGGGGAGAGGGAAATATTGATTTAATCAGGAGGCTGAGACAGGAGGATCACAAGTTCCAGGCCAGTCTGGTCAATTTAGTGAGGCTTTATCTCAAACAAAACAAACCACTCAAAAAACAAAAACAAAACCACTCAAAAAACAAAAACACCAAAAAGGGCAGGAGACTTAGTCCAGTGGTAGAATGCCTGAATAGCATGAGCAAGGCAAGGGGTTCAATCCCCATTATCACAAAAAACTGAAGATTGTTTATTGTTCTCTCTTCCTTTTTACTCCCCAGACTCTTCTCAAGTTCAACTTTTTTTGAAGAAAAAAGTGCTATTTTATTAGTTCGTGAGTTTCTCTGTTTTGACTTTACAGAGCACAAGAGGTCATCTGTAGGATAACTGAAGGAAGTCAGTCAGAGGAGCCTGCACGTGGGTAGGCTAGCGGCAGGTGGGCAGCCAGCACCCCAGACAGGCAGTGGCCCCACACCACCCACACACCGCCGGAGACCCATGGGGACCCATTTTCTGGGAACTTCTTCCTGTGGACTGATACCTGCCTTGCATTGTGGTTACCATAACATAAGTCTCACTGCTTTTTTACAAAAAGCCTTTATTGTGCTCACAAAGGGCAGCCAATAGATACAGAGAAGCCAGACTGAAGAGCCTCAAGAAAACAAAATTAACATCAGCAGAATATGCTCTGGTTGGACTTTGGCTAATGTGCATGTGTACCAAATTGCTATGGGCTTTACAATGGGGCACACCCCCCCACACCGCCCCTCACCTTGAACCCACACTGGGAAGGAAGTTAGCTATGGATCTTAGTAGACTTTTCAAGGAATGTGTAGCAACTCCTCTTTGGGACTTGGTTGGAGTGGTCAAGCCCTCACCAAGGACAAGGATGGGACATGTTATCAAGCTACAGCTCAAAGTCTTTCAAATTTACTTCATATTCATCTTCAGTAATATACTGGGGCTGGCTCATCATTACAGTTGTGGATTAAAATTTTCAAACTCCTTTTACTGGATGTCCAGGAGGCTCTGGAGGCACCTCATCACTTCTTTGAAATGCTCTGCCTGGTGTTATCTCCAGAAAAAATGGAATTCCAAATGTTCCAAATACCTTTTTGAGGAAATGTGTCACTATGATCAGTATCTCATTTTCCACATCTAAGTCTACCTGGTCCAAAGGTATTTCCTCTATTCTAAATGTTAAACTTCTTACAGGTGATAAACATTTTAATGGTTCATCTTATTGATACATACAATAAATTTGTAGCTTACAATTTCTAGCAGCCTAAGTCCTGATACTTTTTCACTGAACTCCACAGCCTCTTTACATTCTTCCAATGGGTCCAGATACAGCTGTGCTTGTCTGGATATAGCATTATTTCTTCTTTACTAAATTGGCTGTTTAACCATATACACTTAAGGATTCACCTGTTCTCAAAGTCTGTGATTTTCATCTGAAGCTGCTGATAGTAAAGTTTCTTAGGTTGTCTAGGCTTGAAAGAATTGTAGATCTCTGAAAGTACCTTCATAATTGTCTAAGAGAATAACATGGCATCCTGAGTAATTGTGCTCAGTCTAGCTTGTTAATATTAAAATGGTTTTATTTCTAAAAAAATCACATTTGGCTTTTAGCTTTCACACACTGCTTAAGAATGTTCTATCAACAAATTATATACCAAGGTATCTTACAAATGTAGACCAAGGATAAAGTAGAAATTGAGTCCTTCAGTTTTTTTGTAAATACCGTCAGCTGTAGCCATGCCTTGTGTTATGTATAGTATCTGATCTGAGAACTTAAGTTCTGGCAGTGAGAAAAAATTTTTGTTAAAGTTCATTTTGTTACAGAGCTCTTGAAAAACAAAACAAAAAGAAAACAGGATAACATGGGCCATTCCTATAACTTTATGACTTGAAGAACTGGAGCAACATAGGGTCTTTGTCAAGCCCAATTTTGAGCCTACAAAGTTTAATGCATTTTAAAAAATAAAATCTTTCAAACAGTGTTATTTTCAATAAGTTCCTAGAGTGAAAACATATTAGGGAAATGTGTGATTGCTAAAACTCATGAAGACGTGATTAGCTTCAGGAATTATCAGGTTTCCCGAATCATGATAGATTAGGGTGTGGCCAAAGTGACTGGGGAAGTAGGTGTGACCTGTTAATTACAAGATCCCGAGACACAGCACAGTTCCCAAAGCCTTGCATGTGGACCTCTCTGGAGAACTGGAGCAGGGTTGCAATAGGATGGCTTGAACCTAACATCAGCCTGAGGAATGGAATCCTAGCACTGGCTTTCAGGACTCATATACAGAAGTTCTCAGGGGTTTCCTGGAGATTTGGACGGCATAAAAGGACAAAGGCAGCAGGAAGAGCTGGCTATCAGGGCACCCCCGCCCCAATCCTCCAGGGTGCACTTTATCTTGCTTTTTCCTCTTTTACTCATCCTAAGCTCACTCTGCAGAGCCAGTTTCTCCCTCACTCTTCATTTTCACTTTTTCAAATTAACTTTGCCATTTTGTCCAATTTTTTGAGACAAGAAAATCCTGGAAACCAATTCCAGGAGACAGGAGCACCACAAAACCCAGTAACATTTATTTGGTGAGTTCATTTCTAGAAGGAGCCACCCAGTTAACCCTACCACACCACTGATCACGTATGATAACCACTAAATAAAACAGAAAAGTGTGAAATGACTTGGTAAAGAATCAATCATTCTATTGAACACATCCAATATGATTAAAGATTAAGAGGTTATAGTGGTGGTCAAAGAATCAGAGCAAAGAGGTGCGTTTCTCTGAACCTTACTGCCTTTATTGCCTACTGTCATTTCTGCTATGTTCTAAACCACAACCAGAGAGAGGATATTGTTATAATGACTTGGGTACCCCCCCACCCCACCCCAGCCACTGAGATGGATAAACTCTTAACTCAAAGAAGAATGAAAAGCAAAAAGTTTATGAATATCAACAAGACAATCCCTACATTTATTAGGAAATACATATATATTTTCTTTTGGTGCATTCAGAGATTATTTAAAAACTTCAAGAATGGGAATTTCTTTAAAATTTAACACCTGTGTGACATTAATAACTCCCTAAGAGAAAAACCCAGAGCTATAAATAGCCAAGAGACATTTTGAAAACAGGACAAACACTGATAGTTTTTGGTGAAGCAACTGTTTTGAGAGTTTAATAAAACTCTGGAGCTTTCAATAGTGCTGTCATGCTCTACACAGTTAAATTTTATATCTGGTTTCAAGAATCAGTTTGTCATTATGATACATACTGGTGAGATCTTAAAATATCAGATATTTCAGTAGCAGTTGCTGTTCTTACACCGTCAAAAAATATTTTTCATTTTTTGGTTTGTGATTTTATATTCTGTGATAACCCTGAATCAATGTCAGTGACCCACCAGCCAGAGACATTAACTGTAGAACAATCTTAAGCATTAAAAAATAAACATATAGGTAGGTGTCGTGGTATATACCTGGAATTCCAGGTACTCTGGAGGCTCAGGCAGGAGGATCACAAGGCCAGCTTAGGTAACTTGGCGAGATCCTCCCTTGAAATAAAAAGCTGGGGATATAGCTCCATGGGAGAGGGCTTGCCTAGCGTGTCTGGCCACGGGTTCAATCCTGGGTTCTAACCAGCGTTCAATCCCTAGTATGAATATTAAAAAAAAAAAAAGTGTAAACATACAAATCATAGGAGGCAGAGCTGCCTCTCTGCAGTAAAAGGTCAGCTTCTGTTTGTTCTTATTACTTGAGTGTTAACAAAGTAGTGCTGGCAAAATAGCTACCTCCATCCAGGAGCTTTGCGGCAGAACCACTGAGCTAAACCTCCGGCCCCAGGAGCTTCTTTCTGCACCCTCCCCTCTTTGTGTGTCAGAAAAAACAAGTGGTTTGCTCTGCTCTCTACTCTCACACAATAATCCACACTGGGCGCCAGCAAGTAAGCCAGCAGTTCTGCAGGGGACACCAGGTGGGAGTCCTCCAATCCAATTTGGATGTAACACTTGCTACTGGAAGACAGGGTCAGATCCCACACTCTTGAGACCTCAGTCTCCAGGACTGTCCCTCCTCCCCACTTCAGATGTGAACTCTACACCCCAGGTTGCTTTACTTTCATTTTGGCTATAAATCATGTGTCTTGCAACCCCCTCCTTATGTTCTATTAGTTTGGATGGGCAGCTTACAGAACTCAGGGAAATATGGTTATCAGTTTATTTTAAAGTACACTGAAAGGAGAGAAGAGAGAGGTGCACAGGGGGCAGTGTGTGGGCCGGGGTGGAGCTTCTACACCCCCAGGGCATGCCAGAGTTCCTCGACCCAGAAGATCCCCGAGCCCTGACCTTTTGGGTTTTTATGAAGACTTCCCTGCACAGGCCATAGTGAAGCATGGACAACCATGTGGAAATGTGATTGGACAAAATGGTATAACCGAGAGATAACAGACTGTGTGTGGAAACCCAGCAAGGGCTGCATTGTTTTTGGCGACTCTGTGGAGCATTCTTCCCTCCAGGTCAGGACTCCTCTGGAATGGGGGTTTTATGACCTATTATAGACAAAGGTAGGTCAAAGAATTTTTTGATAGCCTGCATGAAGATAATAAAGGTGGGGGGGGAAGCTTCGAGTTTCTATTATGTGCACTGGGAAGAGAAATTCTAGTTCTTATGAACTGTCTTGGACAAGGAGTTGAGAGCCAAGAATATATGAACTGAAAACCAAAATACTCTCCAAAGACTAGCCTGTTTTTTTATCGAGAGGCATCCATATAGTGCTATTCTGGGACTTCTGCCTTCTGCTCTTCAAAATAAAAGTAACAGCTCCCAAAGGCCTTTCATTCTTTCTGGTGATCAATGTAATACTCTGATTAAAACTAAACTATTTTGACTAAGTCTCGTAGCTTTTTAAAATAAAATTTCTGAACATTAAAAAAATCAGTGCATAGTTCATTACAAAACCTTATTCAAGGAAAACAAGGGGGAAAACTATCGATAATTCCACCATTCAGAAATAACCACTAATATTTTTCTTCGTATGTATCTCAACACGTATTTTTAAGTTAAAAATCTCCCCAAATACATTTTTGTTGTATTTTTCCCTCTACTTAATATGCCACAAGTTACTTTTCACATCATTATATATCTTTCTATGAACTGCTTACACTACCGTATAGTGATACTGGAACATAACACAATTTCACCAATTTCCCATGTTATTTAGGTTGCATACACTTTTTATTATTATAAACAAAATTACAATGCAAACTGTAGCTAAATCTTTGTCCTTTTTAAAGGATATTTTTCTTGGGGATAATTATCAGAAGAATTTCTAGGTCAGAGGGTATGGATATTTTAATTTGGGTATCTTTTATCTTTGGTTATAGGACTGGTAAAAGAAAGTCTGGCCATAAGCGGGGTGGGGATTTAGCTTAGTGGTGCCGTGGGTGGGTGGGGGAAGACAGAAAGAAAGAACAAGAAAGAAAGTCTAGGCACTAGCAAGTAGGAGGTGAGGCTAATGGGGGAACCAGATGTCACAATGGTTGACTCTGAACGTGAACCCGGTTTCTTTCTTTCATTCTAATACAAGGGTCTGTAATTTACCCACTAATTCTGGTAGGGAAGCAGCCTCTTCTCAGAAGTTCTTTTAGGGAGGAGGGTAAAGATGATGAAACAATCTGTCATTTCAGTAAGGACTGCTGGGTTAAAAATATTTATTGAATAATTTGTTTAAAGCTTTCTTTTGGTCTTTGCCTATTCTTGTAAGCTAAAGACAACATTTCTGCAATACTTCCATATATTCTTAGACACTTACCAAGAGCAATTCTCCCTTTCAACTGACCTAGAGTGATTATAAATAACACAAGTTAAATTACTGAGTTGACCAGCTGGCATCAACCAACAGCTGAGGGTTTGTCACTGATAAGTGGGCCTGTAAGGACAACCATATCACCTCTAATGGTAGCTCTCAAAGTGTGGCCCACAGACAGTCACCACTGGGCAGCTCTTAAAAATTGCAAATTATTTGGTCCTCCCTCTTAGGACTATTGCTTCAGAAATGGAGGGTAAACCAGAAATCTGCATTTTATTTTTTTTGGACTTTTTAGACAGGTTATTGCTTGGTCGTTCAGGCTGGCCTAGAACTCACTAGGTATCCCAGGCTGGTCTTGAACTCATGGTAATCCTCCTGCTTCAGCCTCTGGAATGCTGGGATTGCAGGTGTGAGTCTGTAACCCCAGGTGTGATATAGGCATGAGTCTGATGCAGTGTAAGAACTACCAGACCAGACACCAGAAGATCTTGAGAATTTCTTAGGCTGCTTCACAGGATTTATGAGGTACAAGGAGAGGAAAGCAGGTTCTGGTCAGGGAGAACCTGCTGGATTCTATCAATGCTGGACTTTATAGAAAGGGTCACTGTGATTTCTAGGACCAAGCAACTTCCTATCCATTTCTCTTTGCCCTCAAACTCCAAGATATATTTATGCTTCCTGTCATAAATGGCTATTTTTATTGGTGTTGCCCAACCTGCACAAAACCTATGTAACCAGAGGTGAAGATTCTGATAGAGAATTTGTCTTTTTGACCAGAGGTAGCTGGAACAGCAAGGTCTGAACCTAAGTGGCCTGAGAGCCCAAGACATTGTATATCAAAAAAAAAGTATATATGCACAAATACATTTCTCTGGAAAAGTGTTCACAGCTTTCACCAGGTTCTCAAAGAGATTTCTGATGATTATAAAAGCTTAGAAATAAAACCAAACCCATTGACTAGAAAGCCAATGATACCTATTCCAAGGTAAAATAAATATTGCATAAATGTTGAATTGTATAGCTGTGTATTAGGTACATCCACAAGTGCAAATGACAGCATGTGCTGTGTCAACATTGGGGAGCAAGATAAATGTGGGGGCGGGGGCTGCACTTCCTAGTGTGATGTTCTAGGGCTCTAAAAGCTGGGGCTTTCACAGTGAAGAGCTTGACTCTAATCAAGGACAGACTTATGAAGAGGATGTCTTATTTCCATTAGGCAGTATTCTAGAAAGTTTACAGACACTCTCTGATTTAGTTATCAGAAATGGCCCTCAAAGAAGGCAGTTTAGTTCCTGTTAAGCTGTCAAAACCACAGTTTTAAACTTATCCCAAAGGGTTAGTGACAACTCAATTCCATTACTACATTTCTGAAAGTCAGTTTGCAATGGTCTCATTCAGTAATTACTGAAAAGTCCATCAATCCCTATACACTCTGGCTTTTGAGCATCTGTTGGTCTCTGACCTCTGTAGTTCCCCAAACCCCCCAAAATCAGCAATCTACTTTATTCAGAAAAGGTAGATCTACTTACAAGTTGGTCTCCCCTGTCTACCAACAACAAATTCAACTTTCTGTGTCAGATATTAAGTACTGGCTTCTTCCTTGACAATAAGGTTCCACAGCCAATAAGTAGTCTGGAAGATTGGGGCTCATGACGTCTGGACTCCAGAAGCCAGGGTTCAAGTCATTTTATTTCCCCAGAGCGAACAGCTGGGCATTGGGATTATGACTATGGCGGAGATGGCTTCCCTCTCTTTTGTTGGCAGTAGGAATGTTGTTTTAATACAATATACGACAATTTATTGCTACTCCATTCTATTTTTATTTTTTTTATGAATGGTTATGTCTCTGAAGTTATGCAGTATTAGTCATCAACTTTTATAACCAAAGGGTTTCCTTTTTTTTTTTGGAGCCAGGGTCTCACTAAGTAGTTCAGGCTGACCTTGATCTCACTATGTAGCCCAGGTTGGCCTCAAACTCACGGTGACCCTCCTGCCTCGGCCTCCTGAGTGCTGCGATTACAGGTATGCACCACCACACCTGGCCTCCATATTTTTAATTGAAACAAATTTACAATATAACTTCTTAAATGCTAACTAATAGTTTCCAAAATAAATAACAGTATATTTTTATATTACTAAGACAAAATAATTAAAAATATATTTATATAACCGTTTATATTATTTACAGAACACTATAAGAAACAATCCTACAGAACACATTTTTCTGTCATTAAATCACCTTCATTGATATAATGAACTTACTAGCCTTTGAATATACCAATAAGGAAAATAAATCCTGCACAGTATTTGTCATAAATAAAAGAAAATAAGGCAAACAATATCTCCCCAAACTGAAAGGAAAAATACCATTTTCATGGGAACTTAAAAGTCTGAAGTTCTTTTTGTAAGGACAATATTCTCTACAATGTTTTCCCTGGCTTTCATTCCAATATTTAATATAAAGCTGAAAATTTCTGGTTAGTAGCTTGACCATTTTAAACTGTGGGCAAGCGTCCTGTATATATGGCTTAATATTTTTTTAAAATTTTTAATTGCATTTTAAAATGTCTCAGTAATTTGGAAAATAATATGAAAAGAGATGGAGTCTAGTGAGGCTGCAAAACTAGAAGAGAAGATTGTAGGAAGGATGAGACTAAGAGCAGTGTAAAGAGCTCATTGCAGAGAAATAGATGTAATGCACTGGGGAATTTCTACCGAAAATGAGCATACCCTTGGTGCTCATATGCTACAAGACACCAGACAAGAATACACGTTTAGCAAGGGATGGTCCTTCCAACCTTTAGCATAGTGCTTTAAAAACTAAATAGAATTCTAAAATTTGTATTGGTTTCACATAAGTTAAAGAATATCAGAAACCAAATATGGGACTTGATCTGGAACAAATGGTAGTTTCAGGGCACCTTGCTTTCAAGTTTTCTATTACAGAAGATTCAAGTGAAAGCATGCAGAAGGGTACTAGAACTTTTGACTAGAGGCTTTGATAGTCTACAGAATTAAACCAATGAGCACTGGTGTCAATTTCACACAGAGAGAATTCTGAATAAACCCATAAAAACAGACAATTCTAAGGGGACATGAAAGTTAAAGAATTCAAGGATTTGGGGTAATCTGTTACATGTGATGATATGATGCATGCAAGTAAATGAGGTGAAAGGTTAACACTAAAAGTTGAGGCCCTCCCCATCATCAATAGGAAAATTGCAAGAAACAGCAAGAAATGGTTATCAATAAGGACCCAAAGACCCAGTAATTATTTTAATCTAATAAAAACACAACCAAAAAGCAGATATGGTTGGACATATGAAATACCATTCTTTATGGAACACAGCAAATTTATATTGGATTTTTCCATTTTTTTATACACAGAAAATCAAAACTGCTAGGTAAAACAGACTTTACAAATGGTGAAAAGAAGCACAGTTGGTCTCCAAGTACTGTGTTACTCCTTTTGAAGGAAGACATCAAAGCTCAAACTTTATTCCCTCACCCAAGCACCTGGTGGAAGTTACAGTGTAAAGGAAGCCACGTAGGGAATTCAGACTGTCGTGCAGTGCTGGAATGGCACCTTTAACATTTATGGAGTTACCAATGGGTGAAGTTCTATGGTGCTGAGATCTTCCTACATTCCTTGAGCAAATCCATAAACAGGAGAAACAACTGAGGCCAGAGTTACTAGAAACTAACTAGAGGATATGTGACTGGTCATTACAAGTTCCAACCTCTTTCTCATGCACAACTCTCAGATTAGTTGGCATTATAATATCAATTCCATTCAATACTGAAAGAACTGGTAAGACCAAGAGAAAAATATTTCAAATTTGTAAGAAGTGAACCTCAGATGAAAAATGAAATCACTCTAAGCTGAACTGTTTATTTTCAAAAGTCAGAAGAGATGGCACAGATGCTAGCATAGGGACCATTCTTTCCGCACTACACTCTCTGCCTCTCCTCCTTTCCCTCCTCATCATTCACCTCTTGTCATACTTTTAGGAAACTGATAAATTCCTTACACCCTGAAATGTAGTTTGAAAATTAAGGTTTAATAGGTAAATAAGGCTGAATCTTTCCTAGAAAAAACTCTCCCATAAAAGCAAGACTGAGGGTTTTATTCAAGAATATCCATGGGTATTAATAAAAATAATAAAAGAAAATAATCTAATAATAAAAGGATTAAATGAATTACAGAAATCATGCAAGTCAGGAATACTGTTAAATGAAAAAAATATATACAGCTATATTTACAGTATGGTCTCATTTTTAGAAAGATATATATATCTCCAAAAAAAGTTAAGCCAGAGGGGATTAAGGAATTGCTTTTGTCTTCTTGGAGCTCTAGAAGCTTTTATGCACATATTTCAGGAAGCCTGCTTAACAAATGAACTTACCCATTTGTAAATTTTTTGAACATTCTTTTTTACCCTAATGTATTTTTATTTCAGAGATTGCTTAATTCACATTAACCATTAGTTTGGTACCTGAGAGTCTTCTGCACAGAATTCTCTTATTTCACTGCTAAAAAGCGCATACTAGAGCCTGAAAGTACAAAATGAAGACGGTTCAGTTTGTATGAGCTGTTACTTTTCTGTATACATTAACATACTTCTAACTTTCCAATTTCTTCAATAAGGCCTTGAACATTAAAAGTTGCTCCCAAAACCTTGTTCCTCCCCAACAAAAATCCCTTTGAAGACTGTAAACAAAACCACAAAAAGCAAAGTGTTAACAAAAGACACTAGGTAGTATCTCTGAATAGTTCTTATTTAGAAAATAAGACCATCAAAGTACTGGGAAAAAAATCTCTGGTGTACACTTGTGGCTTGGCTTTGCTTCTATAGATCTAAGGGTTGTGCCACCTTTGCTCCTATGACACTCGGTACCCAGACTTTATTTTTATGTCAATTACAATTAAAAGAGGAAAGTGGTTTTCCTTTTAATATTTGGAATCTATTTTACAAAAAACTATCAACTAGCCTTTCATAATATATGACAGCAAAATATCTTGACTTAGTTTCATTTATGCAAAACTATAAAATGCATTTTATTTTATTATATCTGGGGATAACGAAACAAAATCAGAGCATGTGCTGGCATGTTAACTGTCTTGCTAATTAAATCCAACACTTAATGAATCAATTCATTAGCAATAAGCCAGTCTACTACCTCATTAATACAGATGGCTAGTATCAGGAAAGGAAGGACAAGAGAACCTCAGCAAGTACAAAAACAACTGCAGAGTATTTCAAAGTACTTAGAACTTAAGTTTCCCAAAGATTAAAAGCAAACTCAACTTACTAACAATAAAAGGAGGACACTGACAAAACATATTTTTAAAAGCCACAAAGGTATGTTGGTACAGTGGGGATAAATATAAAGATAAATGTTTATTTGAACCACACAATATTTTCTTACTAGAATCAAAGAATGTAAAAACATTTTAGAAGTTTATACACAAAAGCTGAAGATGGCATAGAAATCCTGGTTTCTTAACTTTTGAATTGAAGATCTGCCCAATTTGGTATACAGCAATCACTCAATAAAAAGTAAATTAATTGTTTAAAATTAATTATTAATAATAAAAATGATTAAACACTTCATTTGCCCATAGCCACTTGTATGACAAACTTCAAAATAATTGTATAGTACTAGGAATAGGGCTGTCAGATAAAACATAATATTCCCAAATAAATTTTAAAAAAGAATACTTTTAAAAGTATAAGTACGCCCCACATAGTGCATAGTACTACATAGTACAAACATATCCGGTGTAGTATTTGAGACCTACTAAAAGAAACAAACAAAATTACTGTTTATCTGAAATTCAAATAAAAGTGGGCTTCATCCTTTACTTTCATTTGCTAAATACTGAAAGAGAAATACACTACTCCAGATCCCAGCTTTAAACTTCACTAACAGACTCCCTTGGGGATCCTAGCTAGGAAAAAAGCAAGTCTTTGTGTATTCAAAGTGGATGCTACAACGAATGCGCGTACCTCATAGCGAGCTCGGACTCTCAGGGCCCGCACACTGGTAATCCTCATGCCACATCTACCTTGCCTATATATTTTATTTGCTATGCACATTATTTATTTTCAATTAGTTATCAGTATTAAAATGGAATTAACAGATATTAAAAACATAATTCCAGGTTCTGGTCTTTTTTTCTTTTTTTTAATATTGGAGATTCTGATTATACTGGGAACACATTGCTATCTATTAACAACAGGATCTGGATGGTTGCTTCCTTAGACAAGGTAGGCATGTTCCTGTTTACAGTAATCCTTACAATACTGTTATCCTAATATCAAGCTGAAAACAGTATTAATTTAATGTGACTACAGTATTACTAGATGAAGTGTAAAACCTGTTGTCATTAAATTTCACCTAAACTCATTTTGTATCCATTCACTTCATTTCTTTTACCTGGCAAGTCCCTTACAGGCTCTGAGTTCATGACATGCATTCTGTTACATACATACTTTTCATATGTATTTCTCTCCATCTCAAATTAGTATATGGAGAGGA
>NW_004624739.1:17663758-17676386 GCF_000247695.1 Heterocephalus glaber
GTCAAATTTATTTCAAAAAAGATTTTTGTAATATGCTTTCTATATCCTTTTAAATTCTGTAAAATCTGTGGTAATGTCTCCTAGGTCTTGATAGTGCAATTTAGAAAATGTATCATTGATATTGTGTAATAGGAAGAAAAGGTCTAAAGGAGCAGGGGAAGTGGGAGGGGTAGGGGAAAGGAAAAGAGGGAAAAGAAAAAATATGAGAAAAGGAAAAAATGGAAACAAAGTCCTTGCAAATAGGGAAGGGTGGAGGGGGTGAAGGGAGGACAGGGGAAGGGGAAAAAAATAAGAACCAAGATTCTCATGCAAAGGTACACGATCCCAATGATGAATTTAACTGTATTTTATACCTAAAATGTACCAATAAACTTAATGGGAAAAAAAATAAAATAAAATCAGTTTTTCAGCTTGATAAAGGCAGGGAGTTCGTCCATTTTGTTTATTCTCTTGTTCCTAGCACTTAGGACAGTGCCTAGTGCATTGGAGATGCTGGTTGAATACTGGCTTGATTAATGAATGGTCACCAAAGAAGGAGGAAGAATTGTGAAAACAAAAATTAAAAAAAGTTTAGGAATATTTGGGATGGAGTCAGTAAGGCAAAGTGTGTTGATTGTGTTGACAGTCATCAAAACATGTTGTTTGCAGTCACTGAGGTATGTAATTTTGGAAAAGTAGGTACTCAGTATAATAATCTTCAAAATCTGGTAAGACTCATAAAATATGGTGTTTTCTGATATGTTTTCAGATGTGTCAAAGGTTATTAGAATGCATTACACTATGGAACAAACCTAGAATGTTTTTGTATTTCCCAATTCTAACCAAATTTCCTCAGTAGTTTGAGTTTGGGAGGGATATAGAAATATAAAACAGAAGAAATAAAAGCACAGATCTCCTGTATGAACAATTCAGTCCAAAAATTATGGACTTAAAATTTTCAAATCAGCACAGAAATACTCTATTCCAACCCCAGCTTTTAACTTCACAACCAATGTCCTTGGAGATATTTTTCCTTAAGTGTAGATAGAGATAGAGCCATCATCTTTCCAGGTCTCTGATCAAAAGGATTTTGGTTGTTTCATAAGATGTTTAGGAGATAAATATGGCGAAGAGTGAAAACTGAATTTCAAAATTGCTGATAGTTGAGAGAAAAGGACAAAATATTTCAAATCAGAATTACTTCAGAAAATCCATGATGTTTGCCATGCCAATAATATACAAAGTCTCTTATCCATTCACTCAAAATACTATATATTTACTGAAAACCAAGGTAGGGGCAAGGAGTACAGCGATGAGCACATAGATCCTGATCTCAGAACAAAGGGAGACACTAGCAATGGTAATACACAGTACTGCTTATGAATGAAGGTATGTGCAGGGTCTACAGAAAATCCAGAATTAGAAGAGCATCTAAGCCTGCCAATCAAAGTATAAGAAGTTAACTGTCTGAAACAAGACCTTCAGGGCAAACACAAGTAGTGCATGGAAAGAGCAAACTTAGATGGGGAAAGCAAAGCAGCCATGTGCACTATAAGGAACAACATGGCAGGAAGACACATGACAACATGTGCAGGGAACTATGAATATTACAAGTCCTCCGGGATCTGACCCCCATAAGGAAGCAATTACTGAAGGATAGGTGACATATACTGAAGATCTGAATTGGAGCAGTGATGACCATGAGAAAGGAACAAATGGCAGGTGCACATTACATCAGGCTTAAGAGAGTGATCAGATTCATTCTGTTGCTACTATTCCCTTGGACTGAGTTCTGGCTTCCTGACCAGATGAATCACAACTACAATGCCGACACCCAACAACAGGATCACCAACAACACAACTTCTATAGGCTTTATTTCAGCTTCTTGGTATATAAACAGTTTGTTTTGGGAATGATCAACAATTTAAAATACTTCATAGACTCTTTCCAGCTGAAATTTCTGCGTGTATTTCCAAGTTCTGAGGTCTAGCTGCCTCTTAAAACTTTACATGACATAGGTTAATTTGTCCTTTTTGCAATTTTCTATTATACCTGCTTCCAATTTTTGCTCTAAAGTCATGGCCTCCAAAAGAACCTTGTTTTTACCGCATGCTTATAATGTATTTAAGGACTGAAAGGATAAATTACTAACTACAGCAAAAAAAAAAAAAAACTAATTAAAAGACTTCTTTCAAAAAGGTGGATGTTTGTCAACATCTACAAATAAAAATATATTAGCTTTCCAACTACGAAATGAAGGGAAAAAACCCACGTTTTTATAGTCTGAGTCATTACCTAACACTACACACTTAATGGTAATAATTTGGCTTTTTCTTACTGTTCTTAATGACAAATAAGTAAGGATTAGAACTTATTTCTTTTCAGTAGCTGAAATCAATCACACTCCCATGCCATATTTTATCTTAATGCAAATTGATATTCAGCTAATATTTCATAGTATAATTAAGTTTAAGAGATATCAAAAACAGTAAAGTAATTTCTAATTATGTTAGTACAACCCAAGGACACATAAAAACTATAGGTGATGTTACCTGCTACAACACTGTCTACCTTATATACCCATGGTTCTCCAACTTTAGTGTATCTGGATTACCTGGAAGGCTTGAGTTGCTGATGCACTTGGTTTGGGGTGTGCATGTGAATTAGCAACTCTAACAACTTCCCAGGTGTGCTGCTGATGCTGGGGAACCATATTTTGAGAACCACAGATGTACACCAACCTGGGGTGCGAGTAGGGGAGAGGAGATGGTGTTCGATTTGTGGTTTACTGCCATCTAAAAAGCTTCTCTAAATTAGATATTCCGATTCTAGTCAGACAGTTTAGGAAGTTAAGACTTAATTATGGGAAAAAATCCAAATACCAATCTCTTTCAAGGAGAGAAAATAAGAAATGCTCTGTGGGAGAGCTTAAGATGTTGCAGTTTCATTAGCATTATCCAGTGTTGCTATGGGGACCAACTGGAAAGGCATCATCATATACAAGGGAATGAAAGAAGAGAACTGATGAATAATAATAACAATAAAAGAACTTTTAACATTTCTGAGAAAATAAAGCACAATCATACTGAACGTTTTCTGGTATTCACAGAAAGGTTTAAATTCTCCTTTAACAATGAGATACAGTCACATATAGAGCTCTCCATCTTTAGATGAGGTGTAATTTCTTTGAATATCATAGAGGAAACCAAAAACAAAATCCTTTTAGGATGAGAAGGAAGAGTAGCAGAAATCACATTTTGAGACTTTATTAATTATAGTCAAGCTGATGACCCTCAACTGTGGGCTACATGAAAAGGGCTAGCTTATCTGCTCACCTGCTTTCAATTTTGCTTAGTATTTCTGGGATAAGGGGTTCAAATAGGTATGAAACAGCTCTGGGGAGTAAGGAAAGAAGTACAGGTGTCTGGCTTGCTCTCAGTTTCCCAAATAATGAAACTAGGAAGAACCAGGGAAGAAGAAATAACTACAGAAGTAGATTTAAAAGGGTTGGGGGAGCAAATATTATTACAAATTGATTTTAGTGGCATGACTGATCACAGTTTAAGGTTTGGAACAAGGCTTCTATTAGAATTTTAGAACCAATTTTAGCAAAGGTGATAGTCTCCATGGAAGTTTCTTCACATTTTTCATTTCAAATTTCAGTTATTTGATTTTAGAAGAAAATCTAAATGCAAAATTCTTAAATTAATATATTTATATGACAACCAAGATTTATCATAACTGAAATTCCTTGCTGAATGCCTTGTAATATAGCCTTGAAAATAATCCCTTTTTGAAACCTTCTTTATTACAGCCTCCTCTTTGAAGACTTTAAAATCATAACCTTTTCATTCACAAGACACCATTTACTAAACAATATCGTGATTTTCTGTTTACAGGCCTGTTTCTCCTCTGTGATTTCCTCAAGGACAAAAATCATGTTTGCCTCACTGTTCTACCTAGCAGGCAGCCCGATTCCTCAGAGGCTCTTGCCAGGCATTTAGGGAGCTCTCTGGTGCACTTGTTGCTTTGTTCACTCCACTCAGAAAATTTATAAAGCCTGAGTTGCTGATATCTTTGGTATCTTTTATTGGATCTCATAATGAGGACTTAAGCCATATTATGTCCCTGAACTTCAATACAAAGGCCTAATCGCTCTCATTTGAGGAGTTCACTTGATAATTACTAGTCCTCAGATAAGAAACAGAAGCAGGGAACTATTGGATGTTTTGTTTTGGATGTAAGGATACTTGTAAAGAACACTGTAGGTTTCCAGGTTTCCAGATTCCAAGTTTGTTGGTTCTACTCTGCCAGATGTCCAAACTGGACAAGGCTGTTTTTATCCTATGGACACTGTGGCAATATATGTATGTGCCTTTTCACCAGAGTAAGAACTTAGAAGTTTTTCTTCTTTCTTTCTCAGTGACTCAAAAAGAACCACAGCTCTACTCTTGTACAGGACACAGGAACAATATTACTATGTTATTTTTATCTATTCATTCAGTCTTTTATGAAAATGCTTAAAGAACAGCAGGGATCTATGGTGACAAAGGCACTTTATTCTCAGTTCAGTATTCCAGTCATTGCCTTGTCTTTCTACTTTTTAATTGTAGCTGTAATGCAATGACAATAATATATCAAGAGTCTCTCATTAGCTATCCATTTCTTAAATAACAAGATCAGGAAACCATAAATAATGCATCTTTGCTATGCATGCAGTTAAAAAAATGTACCAGTTAATACATTTATGCACCAATGTACAAGTCCAAAGCATGACTAGGACTGAGAAATTAGCTATATGACCCAAAACTGGATCAATTTCACAAATTAATTGCAAATTTAAGTGCCTGATTTGAAGGGCATCAGAAAGGCCTCCATTCCTCAAAAACCTAGGTTGTATGCTGACATACAAAATCCTATCTTCATCAATGTATGCTTTGTGTTGTGCACTGTCCTCTGTTACTAGTCGTCTTTAAAAATGAGAGACATTGGGCTGGGGATTTAACTCAGTGGTTCAGGTGTCTGCCTCACAAGCCCAAGGTCCCAAGTTCGATCCCCAGTACCAAAAAAAAAAAAAAAAAAAAGAGAGACATTACTGATAGAGGCACTACCACTTAAAATCTCAATATGACTTTTACCACATCATCTGTAAAATGAATTTAAAAAATAAAACAATGAATAGAATGCACTCCTTTTGCTCAACACTGAGGTAGACACAGTGGGGAAAAGATAGATAAAACTAATTTCAAGGCACATCCAAGGGCATTTTATGAGACAAAACATATACACATGAAACAAAGTGCAGGTAACACTTTCACTGACATGATTTGGTATATTAAGACAGCAACACGTCTCAAAGGTTTTTCTTTAAGCAGTGGAACTCTTTTCCAAATTATCTTACACAAAATTCTAACATATAAATCTGACAAGAGCAGACACGCTTTAAATATAGTGGGGAGAGGCTAAGGGAGCAATCTGTTCTGACCATCCTTCATCCCCAGTGGGGCTCCTTGGGATGAGGCTTCTAAAATTGTAGTTAAAAAAATCATTAAATTTAGCTCATAAAGATGGGGTAAATTAACAGAAGGAAAAATCCACAATGAGTCTTATACACAGAAGAAATTCCAAGAAGAGATTTTTCTTCTAGTTGGTTTTTGAAGTCTGGAGGACTTATATGGATGAAGACAGGAGAAACAAAAAATACAAAGAAAAAGTTCATTGGCAATCTAAGGAAAAGTGAGAAAAGTGGGCAGAAGTGAAAGCTACCTCAAAAATGGAGATTTGTTGAAAAAGAAAATAGGGAAGCACTAGGATTTTAATCTTTGGAACTGATGTGATGACAGCAGAGCTGAAGAAGGGAGATTGAGGCATGAGGGTGCTTTGGGGAAAAGACAGACAAGTCACCGCTGTCAGGTGAATCCACTCTGGCCGGTGTCTTCACTGCCTCTATCTTCCATACAAACTAATGTGCCATGCAGACACCACTCTGCTTTCATATGCAGCTCCCCTCATTTGTATGCCTTTCCCTTCCTGTGTACCATCTAATTTCCCATGAGGACCAACTTCAACCTTCTCCAGAGCTGGCTCCTCCTCCAGAGCTGGCTCCTCCTCCAGAGCTGGTCCTTAAAGGTCTTTCTTCTCATCCTCTAACCTGTGACTTGCTCTCCTTAATACTCAATTTTAAAAACAAAATTTCCTATTAATCTCTTTGAAGTCAGACTTTGCCATATCTCTACCTTATAGTACCCACAAAGGTCACGGACCAACAAATGTTTGAGAACCACCAGGAGGTTATGCAGTAGGAGCACAGGGAAGAAAGGGGGATGAGAGAACACTTCCTCTTCCTTCAGGTGTGAGAACATGCTTATCAAAAAAGAAGGTGAATGTCTCAGTTCTGAATGCTTTGATGCGTCCATTAATACTTACTAGGACATTTCCTTTTTTTCCACTTATACTTTACTCACATGCTCAACTACAACAGAAAAGAAGGAAATTTATTGGGCCTACATTTTAGAGGCTACCATGATAATAAAAAAAGGATCTGATATAATTACATATAAAAAACAAGCATACTATATATATATATACACATATATGAAGTATGTGAATAAAAATAAAGCCAAATATAAATAGTATTTAATATGAACAAATTCATATAAGTATAATTTATATTAAAATTCAAATTAATGATGTCACTTTTCCACCACTGCACACACATCACAAAGTTTGATGTTACACTTTATTCTCAAACATAAGCATCTCCACATTGCTAGGAGTGCTGGAACATTTATAAGAGATGGAAGCCAGGCATGGTGGCGCATGCCTGCAATCCCCAAACTTCGGGAAGGAGAGGCAGAAGATTGAGTTTGATCCCAGACTGGGCAACTTAAGTGATTTAGTGTGATCCTGTCACAAAATAAAAAAAAAAAAGGGCTGAGGATATAGCTCAGAGTGAGGGTCCTGGGTTTAATCCCCAGCACCAGGCAAGAAAATAACAATAAAAGCAACAGCAAGAGCAGCAGGAGCAACAGAAGCAACAGCAACAATGGAAATTTTGGCAAGTGCTATGGTCTGAATGTGCTTTCCGAAAATTCTTACGTTGAAACTTAAACTCCAGTATGCTAATATTAGGAAGCAGGGCCTTTGGGAGCTATTTAGTTCCCATGGACAGAGGCCTCATGATAAATGAGACTGTGCCCTTTTAAAGGAGGCCCCAGAGAGCTGCCTTGCTCCTTGTACCATGTGAGGACACAGCTAGAAGGAGCCATCTGTGAACTACAAAGTGTCTTTAACACACAAATCTGCTAAGGCTTTGAACTGGACTCTCCAGCCTCCAGAACTGTGAGAAATACATTTGTGTTGCTTATAAGCTATCCAGCATATGGTATTTTGCTATGGTAGCCTGCATGGATTAATAAAATATTTATCGAAATTTAAAATGAGTGAGGCTTGGTGGCACATGGCTGTAATACCAACATTCTGGGAGGCTGAGGCAGGAGCACTGATTGCAAATTTGAGCCCAGCCTGGATAACCTAATGACTTAGTGAGACCTTGTCTCAAAATGAAATTTAGAAAAAGGACTAGGGATATAGGGAAGGGTGAAGGCCCGGTAGAGAAATGAGTAAATAAATAAAGCATGCATCATTTAATACAAAAATTCCACTTGTAAGAAACATAGGGATAATTATATTAGCATTTTTTCAAACTTTAAAAGTTTGTGTTCAAAGAAATGAAAATTACCTAAATAACTGAAATATATTCAATCCCTGTTACCAAAAAAAAAAAGAAAAGAAAAAGAAAAAAAGAAACACAAAGCAAGACAGTAGCAAGAACTTAAAGCCTCTGAATATTTGCATAAAAATCATCAAAATATAATAACCATTTAGTCAATTTCAAAACCCAAACCAAACTACACAACTGTTTTAAGTGTCCCTGCTTTGAATTAACACTGCCAGCACTGCTGGTAAGAGTGGATTTGTGGTGTTGTATAATGACAACACTAAGAGTAAATAGATCTAGGGGTTCCACTGACAGTGTATTGCTAAAAACTAGTTGGCGCTGTTTTCTGCTTAATTTGCTCATCTCCTAAATGCTGCTGATGTGAAAAAATGAGTAGGCAAGAACAATGCTCCAGAAAATATGAATTGCTAACAACATGGAGAGGACTGTGGAGAGAAGCAAACACAGCATGGGCTCTTTGAGAACAGTAGCCTTCAGTGGCTAAGAGCGAAGAAGATGGGAAGAGGAGTGGCTTAGCCTCAGCAGTGGACATACAGCAGACAGAAGTCTAATCCCACTCAAGGGACAGTTGTCAAGAGTAATAATGCCATCATTTACCAGGCATCCAAACATAAAATATATGAGCACAGAGTATTACGGTCACAGTCCCAATATGGGAACTGAAGTCAGAAACCGATGATAGAAATAAAACATTAAGAACTGAAAACAAGCTGGGTACTCTGGCACAGGCCTACAGTCCTAGGAACTCCCAAGGCTGAGGCAGGAAGATCATAAATTCAAGGTCAGCCTGGGTAATTTAGTAAGACACCACCAGGTATCTGGCTGTACCTCAGCAGCCCACTGGTTTGGGCGGCTCCATGACAGGATGTCACTAAGGAGCCAAAGAAAGCGAGCTGGAGTTTCTAAGGAGACACGGGATGTGGTGGTGATGATGATGATGATGGTGGTAGAGCTGCTGCTGCTGCTGGTGGTGGTGGTCATGATTACCTCTGAGAGTGTGCACAGGAGTGGAGGGGTATAGGTGGGGTAGAAGGCAGATGGAGAGAGGCAGCCAGCCAGGGAGATAGATGGGAAAGACAGGGAGACAGAAACAAGGGAGAAACAGAGACGCGGTCAGCAGAAATAGAGATAGGGAAAGACAGGGAGATCAGGAGAAAGAGAGAGAGAGCATGAGGAGACAGAAATGGGAAGACAGACAAAGTAGAGGCAGAACTAGGAGACAGCAGAGGTAGAGACAGAGAGAGCCAGATGGAGTGACAGAGACAGGGAAAGACTTGTGTACTTACGGTACAATGGCTGAATGAAGAACAAATTGGGCTCTGAAACCACTCCAGGCACCAGGTGCCCCTATTAGATATAAAATGACCTGACTCTAATCTGCTTCACCTGCTCACTGGCCCGATCCCTGGGACAGAAACTCAGCTCTGAGAGCCTCAGTTTTCTCATCCATGAAATGGAGACACCAGTGCTGTCCATGACAGAGCTAAGTAATACACACAAGAAGCGCTGAGTACCCAGCAAGAACGCACAGTAACTGCAATACTTTTTATATCACTGAAAACTCCCCAAACTCTAGAAAATGTTCATAATTTGAAGGGACCTGAGAGATGACTAGAGGAAGGGCTGGCAGACTTTTTCTGTAGAAGGCCAGACAATAAATATTTTCAGTTTTGTGGCTTTCAAGTGTAACTATCTGACCCCTCCAAGAAGGGAAACCTTCCAAGATCCCAGTGGATGCCTAGAATCACAGATAGTATCAAATCTATTTATAACATGTTTCTTCCTATATACAGGTACCTGTGATAAACTCCTCTTTATAAATCAGCCCCAGCTAGAGATTAACAACAACAAACAGAACAATTATAACAGAAACCTTTTTAAAAAGGGGGCTGGCAAAGGAGCTCAGAGGCAGTGTTTGCCTAGGCTCAATTCTCAGTTTTGTAAAAACAAAAGAAATAGCAAGGAAATGCTTGTTAGGTAGATGGATACTTTTTAGGTAGAGGTAAGGAGTCAGCAAGGAACGTTTCAGAGAAGAGGTGAAGATGATGACTAAACTAAGTCCTTTTCTTTTCTTTTTTTTTTTAAAGACAAGTTTTCGTTATACAGTCAGGCTGGCCTCAAACCAGCCATCTTCCTGCCTCAACTTTCAAGTGCTGGGCTTACAGACATATAGCCCTATGCCCCACTAACTAAATCTTGAGGAGTACAAGTTCGTGGGGTAGACAGGCAAGGAAAAGATATTCTAGGCAGAAAGATAATATGAACTAATCTTAGATTGGTCAAAAGCTGACACAGTTTTTTCAAAATACAGAGATAATGGTAGTGGATCATTTGGGTAACCTGCTTTTGCAATCTTCCTCTCATACTCTAAGGAGTACAGGATACTCTACTCCCAAGACAAAACTGCGGTGCAGGAAGGCTAACAAGATAAGAACAGCATCACTGGATGCTTTACTCAGACACTATAACTTTTGATATACAACTGCTTTAACAATGAAACTGCTATGAAGTCTATCCAATACTCAAGGGGCTCTGGAGGAAAGGGCATTCCAGAGAGCAGCAGTTCCAACACTTGCTCATCTCTTAATGCCTATGTTATCACCAGCTGCTAATTTAGGGTGTTGTTTGTGTACAAACATGTACACTTGAGTAACCTGAGGGAAGCGTCTTGGTTCTTATTACTCATTTGTAATATGAATTTCAAATTAATTCAAAGTGGGCAAATCAAATCAGATTAGGTTACTGAAGAGGAACACTTGAAAATTCAGAGCATTATCTTACACGAACGTGTTAATGTTCAAATTACCGCTGACAGGCTGCTTTGTTACAATGCTCCAAGACAGATGTTATTTCCTTTCACAAATGTTTCCTCTATTGTCTGGTTGATACCTTGTTCCTTTTCTTGCAATTTACCTTCTGCTTTGCCTTCCTCTGAGATTTTAACCCCAATTACACTGATGGCCACTTCCTACCTTAATTCTAAAGGTCTCATTATTTACCTCTGAAATCTTCTGTCCAATCTTTAAAATATCACACTTACAGGACATGGGTTTTGAATTCACTTTTAGTTGAGTTTCTTTCTTTCTGGCAGTCCCTGGTGGCTGTTGTTTTCACAAAGGGAGATGAGTGGAAAAAGCAGTATACTTTAAATTGATACCAATTTTCTTTCCTAATGAAGTGGAAAGTACTATTTTTACCTTTTTTTTGAAATAATAGGCTAGATTTTTTTCTCTCAAAAATGACCTATTTGAAGTAAATACACTTGCTAATAGGAAAGAACACCTAAATTGTAAACTGATAAATTGAAGAACTCTTTGAATTAGAAAAGGCCTATCGGTGTCTTGATAGCAGTACTTAATTTAAAATAGTACCATGACGGTATACTTCCTCACTTTCAGAAATGAAAGGAGACATCATTATGTGAGGCATACTTACAGAAGAGATTAAGAACATTCACAGATTAATAGGGTCAGCTACTGTAATATTAAGATGGGGGGAAGGTAGGCGATAGAAGAAGCCAAAAAAAAAAAAAATCTGAAAAATCACAATCTAACTTTAGGACCAGATGGCATTCATCAGAGACTTTAGGGATAACTGAGCTCCACACAAAACATGCTTTTTATCATTAAAAAGTATTACAGCTCAAGATCAAATAACTGCTAGATTTGCATAAGTGACTTTTGACTTATCACTGATGCTAAACCAGAACAGAGGATCCTGTTTCTGTGTATACCAATTTTCAGTAACAGAAAATTTAAGTGACAAGCATTTATCTGTTCTGGATTATCACAGTAAACTTTACTCCATCACCAACAAGAACATTTTTAAACAGTTTTAAAAATTTTATACACACACAAAATTTTCAATGCATACACTCATTTCCCTACCTCAAATCCCAAGAGACATGAAGTCTTGCTTGAAAATTCTCACATTTGTGCAAAACCTGGAAAAATTTATTGGTCAAAACAAAAGTACAGAACTGCACAAGTACTATGGCCACTTTTAATCATGGAAGAGATATCAGATGTGAAATTCCTTAACATAAAAAAGCATAACTTTAAAAATTTTTTTTAACTTAATAAAATAAAGGGAATTAAAAATGCAGATTTCCACATAACAAAGTAAAATGTACACTCAATAAACAGACTTAACTGTTCTATCTGTGCCTCTTAGATTAACTTTCTAATGGACTCACACATCAGCAGTATTATACACAAGGGAGAAAAAGAAAAGGCCTCAGTTCTCTGGTTGAGAAGCAGCAGGAGCTTAAATTAGTGGGGCCAGTTCAGGGCTCCTGGATGAGATATGCTTTCATTTTGCATGTTTTCCCAAAGCACAGAGAAATCACTGCTGCCTTTTGACCTGAAGGTTACATGATGTTTTAAACATTTTAGAAAACTTATTTGGCTTGGTATCCAGTTTGAACCGAATAAGGAGCATGTTTTATTAAGCGTCTCCTAGTGACCCACCTTGCCTCTATATGCATTTCTATATCATGATGACAAAAGGTTGCTTCTGCCCAGCAAATCCGATTCATATCACCCACCTACAACACTCCGTCACACAGAGAAAATCAAGTTCTTTTGCATGGCCCATAAAGTAGTCCTTACCCGATTCTCTCGCTTTGTCTCTTGTACTCTACTGCATTCTTTGTAAAATGCATCCCCAAGCTGTTCTTCACGTAGCTTCCTCTATCAGGAGGGCCTACCTGTTTGACTTTATCCTAGGCATCACCTCTTCACGAAAGCTATTCTAACCCCAGACAGCTTAGTAACACAGAAGACTGAGATACACTGCTGCTTCAGTGTAACATTTATTTTTTATTTTTATTTTGGTGATTCTGGGGATGGAAGCCAGGGCCTTGTGCATGCTAGGAAAGCACTCTATCACTGAGCTACCCCCCCCCC
>NW_004624739.1:17692949-17751607 GCF_000247695.1 Heterocephalus glaber
TTCAAATACAAGTTCTAGGGGCTCCTAGACATTTTTTAGTATTTTCTCTGTAGATGATCATTTCATCTACATATAAAAATTTTACTTCTACCTTGCCAATCCTATGTTATTTGTTTATTTTTATTGCCAGACTATTTTGGTTTGGGCCTATGTTTCAAAGTTTAACGGACAGATGAAGAGTAGGCATATCTGCCCTGGTTCCCCACCTTAGGGAGAAAGCATTGTATCTTTTCCATTCATATAAGGCATTTTTGCTGAAGTATGGAATACATGTCTTATCCATTGAGAAGGTTCTGTTCTACTTCTAGTCTCGTGATAGCTTTTACCATGAACAGCTGTAGAATTTAGTCCAATACTTTTTCTGCAACTACTGATAGGATCATATGGCTTTTTCCTTTCCTTTGTTAAAATGACTTTAGGGGGTGGATCTTCCAATGCTGAACCAACACTGCCATCCCTATAATAAAACCACTTACTACATACTGCCAGATCTGACTAATAGTTTCTTTTGTTAAACAAATTTTTATCTCTGTTCATACTTTTCTATTATCTTTATCCAGTTTTAGTATTAGCACAATGCTGATTTTCTAAAATGAGGGGAGACGTAGTCCTTCTTTTTCCTGCTTTAAATGTTTGATATAATTCATCAGTTAAAATGTATATGAGCCTGTTGTTGTCACATAGGTAGGTTTTCAAGCTAGGAATCTACTTTCTTTAATAGGCGCTATTCAAATTTTGTATTTCTTCCAGAGTCAGTTTCATTGTCTTCCAGGGTACTTCATGGAAGTCGTCAAATTTATTTCAAAAAAGATTTTTGTAATATGCTTTCTATATCCTTTTAAATTCTGTAAAATCTGCGGTAATGTGTTCTAAATCTTGATATTGTAATTAAAAAATGCATAATTGATATTGTGTAATAGGAAGAAAAGGTCTAAAGGTGTAGGGGAAGTGGGAGGGGTAGGGAAAGTAAAGAAGGGAAAAGACAAATATGAGAAAAGGAAAAAAATGGAAAGAAAGTCTTTGTAAATAGGGAAGCATGGAGGGGGTAAAGGGAGAGCAGGGGAATGGGGAAAAAAAATAAGGACCAAGATTCCAATGATGAATGTTATTGTACTGTATACCTAAAATGTACCAATAAACTTAACGGAAAAAAAAAAAGTGCCTTTGTGAAGTATTGGGATTCAGGTAGCAGTCTGTGAAACTGACATGGAGCCCAAGACCTAGGAGGATCATTTGAGGGAGATGCACAACTAGGTGGCACACTCATAGTCCGTGGTCTTGTCTCAGACATAGAAATGGCCTCATCCATTCAGCTTTGTGTCTCTATCAAAATCACCCACCAAGGGATTCATCCATGCCAATGCCTTCCTCAGGGGACAGGGCTGCCCACGCTGGTCTTGGCTGTGGACCCTGAAACAAACGACCCTCTTACTTGGCTGCATCCCTCTCTGTTGTGGTCCTAGATCAGCCTCACTTGAACAAGGATGCAGAGGGAGATGCATTATTTGAGTACTCTTGGCAGGATTGCCAACCTCAATGACAACAGATTTTGAAACAGTTTTGAATCTGGGCCCTCACCCTACTTAGCTGGGGACTGCGGGCAGTGCTAGCCAGCCAAGGACCAGCTGGGAGTTGTGGCTGTCCATGGTCTCAGGTTAGACTTGGTGAAGTCAGTTCCACAGCAACAGCTAGAAAAACAATACAAATGATCAACAAAAAACTGTTTTCTTGGGAATACATACACAAAATTGACCAATCTTACTGTATGGTCCTACTTATCCCCGACTGACTGAGTATGTGGGTGAAAATCAGTGAGGGGTAAGAGGAAAGGTAAGAAGTAGTGCATGGAAACTTGCAAAGGTAATGGATATGTTTATTATCTGATTTGCAATAGTTATAGGGATATAAGTACAATTGATGAAAGTGTACTCTTTAAAAACAACGCTTACTGGGCTGGGGATTTGGCTCAGCGGTTCTTCCGCCTGCTGTGCAAGTGCAAGGACCTGAGTTTGATCTCCGGTACCAAAAAAACCACCATAGCTTACTGTGCGTCAATTATACCTCAATGGGTGAGTGCTGTGCCACATGTCTATAATCCCAGCACTCAGAAGGCTGAGCAGGAGGCTTGCAAGTTTGATGTCAGCCTGGGCTACGTCCTTAGTCCAAGGTCAGCCTGAACTACAGAACTTCAGAGTGAGACTTTCTCTCAAAACACACACCACACACACCCTTAAATAAGGCTGCTAAAAAATACTCCCCCGCCAAAGCCAGTGGTAGTGGTGCAAGCCTGGAACCCCAGTACCCTGGGAGGCTGAGGTAGGAGAATTCAAAGAAACTTAGTAAATTAGTGAGACTCTGTCTCAAAATAAAAAGTTATGAAACAAGGGCTGGGTTGTGAAAAAAGCTCAGTTCATAGAAGCTCAGTGCCACCATAAGGAAAAAAAAAAAACAAAACCCAAAAACTAAAAAGAAAAAATTGACAAATCCTTAGCTGGGCTAAGTAAGGGTACATAAGAAAAAAAAAAAGGGAGACGGCTCAAATAAAATCAAAAAGGAAAGAGATAGTAGAATTGATAGCAGAGAAACATAAAAATTTCTAGACACATACAACCACCAAGATTGAATTATGAAGCTACAGAAACTCAGAGTAGACCAATATAGAGTAAGGAAACTGAATCAGTAACAATACAAATTCCTATCAAAGGAAAACACACAGTACTTGATGGCTTCATTGCTGAATTCTGCCCAATATTTAAAAAATTATTACCAATCCTTCAAATTCTTCCAAAATACTGAAAAGGGACTACTTCCAAAGTCATTTTTTTGAGGGTTGATACTAAAACTGGAAAAGGAAGCTACAAAAAAAAAGAAAAGAAAATTATACTCCAATATCTGAGGAACTTAGAAAAATCCTCCCCCAAAATTAAATTAGCAAACCAAATTCCACAATACATTAAAAGGACTATTTAGTAGGATCAACTAAGATTTATCCCAGATACAAGAACAATTTAACAAACCAAGTTTATAAATGTGATACACCCATTAATAGAATGAAGGGTTAAACCTATATGATCGTCTTAATAGATGCAGAGAAAGCATTTAGACAAAATTTTACATCCTTTCATGATAAAAATGCTCAAAGTATTGAACAAATGTAAAAAATCCCCACACACTATAGGAAACAGAATCTCTTCAATAAATGGTGTTGAAAAAAACAGAATATCCATAAACAGAAGGATGAAATTGGACCTATACCCCAAATACAAAATTCAGTACAAAATGGATCAATGACTTAAACATAAGGTCTGAAAATATAATTCCTAGAGGGAAAATGATAAAAACTTCCTGGCACTGGTCTGGCAAAAGGTGATAGGCAGCAAATGTGAAAAGCCAAAAAGTCTATGGGAAGATGCTCATGATCACTAATCAGGGAAATGCAAATTAAAGCCGCAATATTTTCTGTTAACATAGCTACTATCAAAAAGATAAAAGATAACACCTATTAGAAAGAACGTGGAGGACCAGGGATTTAACTCACTGGTTTCACTGCCTGCTGGGCAAGTGCAAGGACCCAAGTTTGATCCCTGGTACCAAAAAAAAAAAAAAAAAAAGAAAGAATGTGGAGAAGACAGAAACCTTGTATGGTTGACAGTGGTGTGTAAATTAGTACAACCATTACAGAAAAGAGATGGAGGAACCTCAAAAATTGGGCAACCTAGTAAGACTTTGTCTCAAAATAAAAATAATGAAAAGAGCTGGGAACTGTAGATCAGTATGAAGGTCCTGGGTTCAATTCTCAGTACTGCAAAACAAAAATAAAAACAAAATAACCCTCTAAAACAAAACACTACCAAATGACTCAACAGTTCTACTTCTGGGTATAGACACAGAGGAAATAGAATCACGCCTGGACGCCAATGTTCACTGCTGCATTATTTACAATAGTCAAGATACGGAATTTACCTAAATGTCCATCAGTGGATGAACTGACACAGCAAATGTGTTATACATATACAGTGGAACACTATTCAGCTTTAAAATACAAAAGAAGAAGTCCTCTCATTTGTAGCAACATGGATATACCTGGAGGACGTTATGCTAAGTGTTATAGGCAGGCATGGAAAGGTGCATATACTGCATGATGGTGACATTTGTATGTGAGATCTGAAAAACCCAAACTCACTGAACCAGAGAGTAGAATGGTGGTTATCAAGTGTGTGTTTGTGTGTGTGTGTGTGTGTGTGTGTGTGTGTGTAGGGGGTGGGATCTGGGGGTAAGGACTGGGAAGATATTGGTCAAAATTAAAAATTTCAGTCAAAAAGGAGGAATAACCTCAGATGTACTATAGGACACAGTGATTGTAATTAATAACAATATATGCAACTGTACCTGAAAATTGCTAAGAGGATAGATTTTTAAAATTTATTTATGATTTTTTGAGATTGTAGGGTTGTACTATGTAATTCAGGCTGCCCCTGAACTCATCATGTAGCCTAGGTTAGCCTCAAACTTGCTGTGATCCTCCTGCTTCAGCCTCTTGAGTGCTGGGCTTATTGGGATGTGCCACCATGCCCCGCTCAAGAGGGCAGATTTTAAATGTTTTTACTATTTTTTTTTTTGGTAACAGGGATCGAACTCGGGTCCTTACGCTTGTGCAGCAGGCATCGAAACCACTGAGCTAAATCCCTGGCCCTGTTTTTACTATTTAAAAAAAGCATACGAGGTGATGGAGATTTAGTTATCCCACAATGTACACGTTATACATGATAAATGTATGCAAATTTTGCCAAAAAATTAAAAAAAAAAAAAAAGTAGAACAAAGGCACAATATTAATGTCTAGTGGTCTTTATTGCCTCTTGCTTTAGCCAGTATTTAGGACACCTGACTCAACTTCCCCTCTCCAGTTTCTGTTACCTCATTAAACTTTGATCTTGTCATTCCCTTCTTTCAAACCTACAAGACCCACAGACCACAGAATCAAGTTCCAATACCTGAGACTGCATGACCTAACTTCAATTTATATTTCTAAACTTCATTTCCATTGTTCCCATTTACCTATCATTTTCTCTAGGCAGAATAAATTGACTTGATATACAGTATATGGCTTTTTTTTTTGTTTTTTTCTTTGGTACCAGGGATCGAACTCAGGTCCTTGCGCTTGCAAGGCAGGCGGCGGAACCACTGAGCTAAATCCCCGGCCCGTACAGTATATGGCTTTAGTTTTCCTATTGCTACCTCCATTTGCCTAGGCCTATAATGCCTCTTCCTCATTTGTGCATTACTAAGGCTTGTATGTAGATGTGCCCCCAAAGCCTCATGTGGTCATATGTAGGGAGTTTCAAAAGTGGCTGGATTAGGTTGTGTTAATGTGGATTAAGGATGTGAATAATGGAAGTCCCACCCTGAGTATGGGTGGTACCAATCAACAGGCTTGTATCCTGGATGAAATATAAAGGAAGAGAGGGAAGGCAGGCATGCTGCTGGGGCTTGCTGCTTCCTGCCTGCCATACCATGAACTGCTTCTCCTCTGTGATGCCCCTGCCCTGCCATCTTGTTCAGAGCCACCCAACTATGAACTGAAACCTGTACAAACTGTGAGCTGTAATAAACCTTTTCTCCTTTAATATGTGGGTTTTGGGTATTTTGTACCAGTAATGAGAAAAGTCACTAAGACACACATGTTCCTTCTTATTCTGCAAGGCCTAGCACCACTTGTTGGTAATGATCTCATTTTTTTGCTCAACCTTATATCACTCTGATGTTCCTTTGCATTTTAACTTATAATACAGTTATTTATGGGCTTCTTATATCTTCCCTAGTAGGCCACAAGATCTTTGAAGGCAAGCTCAAAGCTATTTTGCAGGGGTATCCAACCTGAGGCCCACAAGCTGCTTGCTTTCTCTTTTTAATGTTACAACAACAAATACTAAAAAATAAAGTAAGTTTTGTTACTTACATACATTAAATACATATTTTACATGTGACCCAAGACAATTCTCCTTCACTCACTGTGGCCCAGATGAACCAAAATGTTGGACATATCTGAGTAAGTTTAAACAAAGCAGATGCTTAATGAAAAGGTATGAATGAATGAAGCTTGTTCTAGCAAAAGCTCTGTTAGATTTGTATTGTGTGTCACAATGGGAAAGGAGAGGGGATGGGAGAGGATGGGATGCACACTAATGATCCATCTATACTGTCCGGTAGTGAGGAATCCTACAAGTCACCTATTGGCAGTGGTTTTCTGCTGTTTCTAACTCCTTACACCTGATTAATGACCATCACCTCTGAACTAATTCTTAAAGTATTACCCTTTTTTCCCCTTTTCGCAGACCCTATGGCAGTGATGGAGAACCTTTTAGAGCTTTCAATGCTAGCGAACAGCCTGCTGGGGCATGCTGTAGGTTCCCCACCACTGTCCTAGGGTATGTATAATATGTGCTCTCTAGTGGTAAAAGACCCCTCTCTTTTTAAATTGATATTTGAAAGATGTACTGTAACTCTCATTTACAAACCAGGAAATCTTGACTAGGATTATATAGACTTCTCTAAAAGTGTGGTCAGAAGCAGAAATGGGATTAAAATCCATGTTTTCCAATGCCTTGTCCAATGAGCTTCTCACTAAACCACATTTGCTATGACCACTGCTGCTAGAAAATACTTTATTGAGTGGGTGCATATACCTAAAAAATTTTAAAAAATTAAAAAACTGGTTTGTAAGAAATTCTAATGAGGTTTCTCACTTTCTTTCCCCTTCCCTCTTTCACTTGAAGAAATTAGTTTGTATTGTGGTTTAGCAAAGATAGCTTGATTGATGTTGTGTTACAGTTCAACAACAGTTCCTGCTATTAATTGCTTTATAATGGTAATTACGATTAGCTCTGTACAAGATATTTTCTTTTCTAATTGGCTATTACTGGTGAATAGCAGCCTGTTACACAACAGAAAATTGTGTTAAATAGCTACAATTACCATTCTGAAGTCTTTTTTGGTAAAAGAAAAAACCTGTATGTATTTGATAAAAACTTTAAACTTTTTTTTTTAAGGCAGGGTTCTGTAATTATTTGGGGGGAGGATAAATTTTATCTTTCAGTTAAGAAGTAACAGGAAATGCAGACAGTATTAGGGAAGTAGGAGATGGAATATGAGTTTTCTCTCAAAAATAAACATGTTAAAAAAGTAAACATAACGAAGAATAGTAGTATGCCCATCTTCTCAGTCAATAATACATCTCTCAGACTTAAACACATCCACTTCTTTCAAGTGCAATACTCCCCTATGTTAAATAACCACAATTCTTGTTTAGGTCTGGTAAACAGGAATGCTGTACCCCACAAACTACACTGAAAAGCCTCCATGGACAGGGCTGGGCATTCTTCATTTGTGTCCCATACGCCACTGGCCACCCAGATCATCCAGTGATCTGGTACACAGTCACTACTTGAACTATACCAAATGCTATCACAGCATGGCATTATGCGAGAGTTCTAGCTTTAGGCCATATATAATCATGTATAATCAGGTACTTGTCTTGATTCCAGCTCTTGTTCTTTGATTAGTCTGTAATCACTTTAAAGTTATAAGTGGACTACAGTATTGTTGAAGCAACAGTAGAAGCAGGTGTCGTAAAAATTAAGTAATACAGTATGATTTGCACAAGGTCACTCACCTTTCAACTGACAGCTCCTTTTGATTCATCTGTCCAATTCCAGAGCTTGTGCTTGTATCCAATATTGCCTCTTGTGACAGGTTTTCATCTGCAGCATTAGTCATCCCTGCATTTTCACTGTCTCAAAGTTTACAGAGTACTTTCCTATTACTACCTCATTCAACTGCCCAATAATAGGAACATAATTTTTCTGATGAAATTAAAGCTCAGAGAGGTTCAATGATTTTTCCCAAGTTCACACTGCTACAAAGCAGATAATGTGGGATTAGAATCCAGGTCTTGTGACTCGTATTTCACTTTTTCCTTTCATATATTTTATTTATTCAATATATTTATTATTTACAACATGCTACATGGGAGAAAGCCTAACAGTATTCCACACTGTATTAAAATATTCAACATTTGTCAGTTATTGATTTCTCCTACCCCTACTAATGAAAGAAACGTTCAATTTGGCTTTAGAAAATTTAATTTCTAATGCTAAAGATAGCATCCAACTTTCCTTGGCTATTTATAAATACATGCTACTGGTCGCTGAGAAGACTGGCTAAGATGTAAACAGAGGGACAAAGATGGAATCCATCACCACTTTTGAAAAAGCTGCCCTAATCACCTTTGGGCCACATAGGTCAGTAAAAATCACATTTGAACAAGAGATGGCAAGTCTTTAAGGTACTGTCAGTGAAATGTCAACTCATTCAGTGTTTATTAAATACATCACAGCAACACTAAACCCTAACTCTGGGACGAAGTTCCCCAAGAACAGAAATGATAAAAGAAATGCTTAAAGATTCAGTTGTTGCAGACAGCAGTTAATGTACACTACCTGTTTCAACATACCCCTGATTTACACTTAGAAGAAAATATGATATCTACTATATAAATCTGATGAACACCTTTAGTTTTCTGAGATGCAAGCACATGAATGTGTGTCATGAAGGGTGCAATAAGTCTACATCTACACAATGAGTAGCGCATGTAAATTCAGGGTCTGACACTGCAAGTACCTACCAAATCCCTCAACAGAAACCTGATTTTCAAGTGGAAAAGCTAAATCAAAATCATCACCTGTAACATCTCAGAAATACATGCCAAAAATGTGTCTATACTTATCACTGAAATAATAGTCATCATTTATTGAAGACCAGACCATTATACCTATCCTCTTACCAAATCAGGTCAGCGTCTCAGCAAGACAGACATGAAATTACTCTTACAATAGAAAAGATACTGAGGTTCAGAGGTTAGCTGGCCTGGGCTGGTAAGTAACCAGGATTTCACGCTACGCAGACCTAATGGAAATTTTTTTCCCCTCAATGTATCATATAGCCTTGCTATGGCAACATTAGTTTCAGACCATCTTTATGTTTAAGAAAGTCTGTCTCAAATCTCATCTAAGACCATATTTATGTTTAATAAAGTCTGTTTTAAATCTCATCTACTGGAAATTAAGTTGTATGACAAATCATTATAATAGTGCACAGGATAAAAATCCTCTTTCAGTTACTGTGTGACCTTGTGCAAGTCACTCTAGTTTCCTTATTTGTAAATAAAAAAAGGTTAATAACCCAGGGGTAGTATGAGGATTAAATGAGACAAGACCTGTAAAAGCATTGGAGACAGTACCTGGCAGTTAGTATTTAACCAATTTTAACTATACTCAAATCATCATCATTATTATATCTTCTTTTATACTAGGAAAATGAGAATGTTCTGTAGAAGGGCCTTTCTTTCCAAATGTTACACAAAACAAGACCTACAAGACTAGGTTTCTAGAATTCTTTTTCTCACAGGATATCCTCTGGCCTATACTCTTTCAGGCCATCCCAGTATACCGGGTTACCTGAGCTTCTGGAGGATTCTGAGTGTCAGTGAATGTGTGTGGGTGGGAAGCTGTGTATGAAGGGTAGAGCTGGGTTAGGGTGATAAAGGATACAGAACTAGCACATAGCTGCAATACTGGCACTCACAGATATCTACACAGCCCCCAAATTCCAGGAGAGCAATGGCAGCATATGAAGCTATCACCAATGCCTTCCTAAGCTTCCCCTGTGCTGTACTGCAATTTAGGTTGCTTCTTAAGTGAACAGAGTATCAGAAAAAGCAGGCAGTTTTCCAGTTCAATTAGGCATATCTATAATAGGAACTAAAAGTTATTGAGCTCCAACTTTATAAGAAATATGAAAAAAAGAAATATGCAGGACTTTCATTTTTTTGTAATGGGGATCGAAATCGACCTTGTGCTTGCAAGGCAGGTGCAGTGCCACTGTGCTAAATCCCCAGCCCTAAATGTTTGAAAGTTGAATATAGATTTTCCCAAATAGGATCTAGTCCCCCCGTTGTGCCAAACATGACAGGTGCTATAGTTTATATTTAAAACGTCCCCCCGAATTCTCATGTCTGTGTACAATGATTGAATCAGAAGGCACTATACTCATCACTGGACTCAGTATTGTGACTTCTGAAGCTGAAAGCACTATTAGGAGGTGGAGCTGGGTGGCATGACCTGGGAGGGTGTATTCTTATTCCTGTTTTTTTTCCTTCTCTCTCTTCTTTCTGGCTGCAATAAAGTTCAACAGCCTTCCTCCACCATGTTCTTCTACCATACCATGCCATTTCTTCAGTGAAGTCAGGCAATCTTGGACTGAAACCATGAGTAAAATAAATCTCTCTGCCATTAAGTTCTAGGTGTTGGATATTTTGCTCCAGGGATAGAAATGTGGCTAAGACAACTGGACTTAATGCAGTTTTATGGAAAAAGGATAAGAGCTTGGGGAAAACTGAGTAACAGCCACAGAGATGATGGAAGACAGATGTCATGGTTCACGATCCATTTGTAGGTTCCAGGTTATAAAAGCTAGAGGTAAAGCACTCTTTAAAAATTTAATTCTTATAAACATTAAAATTTCATTTTCCCAAGACTGAAAAACTATGTCCAAAAGCTAACTATGGTTAGCTGAGAGAATATCATCTTCCTGATACTTTGCATTTCTAGTTGGTATCATACCTTTTATTTAAAACATCTCAGTTTTTTCTCTATTTCAATTCCCCTGCTTAAGACAGCTGTCATTCTAAATACTTTGAAGAAATTTCAAATAGATTCTGACCATTAAACTGTTACAGAATGTTTACCGCATGAAGCACCAATAAACACTAGATATATAAAAGCAAAATGAGAGAATTCTTGCCTTCAAGAAGTTCACAATCCAATGGGATAGACAAAATTGCCAACAGATTAAGGACAGTTTGATAGAGTAAGCAGACAATGGAGCTAAGAGAAAGGAAGCAGGATGACAGTTGAGGCTGGAAAAGTTACTTACATGTCACACAGAATTACACATGCAGCAGAGTTACAATGAGAGATACATGAATATATCTGTCTTAGAGATGGATTACAGGAGTGAAAATTAGGGATCAGATCACTAGAAAGAGTTTTCAACTACCAAAGGTAGAATACTGTCCTGGTCAAGCCATTATTAAACAATAACAATATGCCAGGTCCCCGATCAGGCTGACTAAAACAAATATGAGAAGGTTTTGGTTTTTAACAGCTCAGACTGGGGCGTTGAGGACACAGGTAATTCAGCAGTGATAGTGAGGGTTAGAAATAGAATCAGAATAGAGATGAAGAGAAGGAATGGTCTATGTTTTGAAAGGCATATGCAAGTGTGTTTGAGTTAGTTAATCTGTGAGAAAAATTCAACAGAGCTCATCTTTAGATCTTAAAAAGATAGTCCTTTGGAACTCGAGAAGCTGGAAAACCTTAATAGCCTGTTAGCATTAGATAAAAGCTGTGTATATGGACAAACCAATGATAAATGCTGCTGAAAACGGGTATAACTCAGTATTTAACTCGGAAACCTATGAAAGCTTTCTCTGGTAGGGGTATTGAAAATAATTCCAGAGTAGGGTGTTCCACTGATAGGACTTCGGAAGAAACTACACTTGATGTCTTGAGCTGCTATGATACAAACTTTGGACCAAAAGTCAACTTACCTGTGAAGGCCGGAGCAAACAGGGCAAAACGACTCAACAAGACTGAGAACCCAATTTAAGCCACAAATCATAACCATCAGAGAAAGAGAACCAACTGTGCTAAATTACACATCAAGGCGAAAGAGGGGTGGGCCTGGGAAAGACTCAAACTAAGAGTCCCCCAGGAAATCTGCCTGCGGCTTTCAAAGGTTGATTTTTGATCCCTACTACGGATTGGAGGACAACATGAAAGTCAGGAAAGGGCAAAGCAGCTGATTTTCCTAACTCCCTTTAAATGTTCTCTGAACTCACGCGTCTACATTATCACTCCCCCCGCCCCCCCCCAACCCAGGGCCTAAGATCTCCCAGACTCCACATTCAATTCCGGAGAAGGCACAGGGCAGTCAACCGGCCACGCGGTGGCTGTGGGACGCACACACTTTCCCACTGGAGACCTCTCCGTCCAGCAAAGGGCATTTACATGGTGGAGCGTAGTGACCAATCTGCTAATGCCAATCCGCCCCAAACCACACAAAACACAAGTCTGAGACCAAACTCAGCAAACCGAGACGGGGTCATGGTATGGGAGGGGGAAAGAAAAATCAAAAGACCCGCCGACCCCAGTTATTACCACACAACATGCAAAGCGGGGCGCTCCAAAGGGAAAGACAAACGCCCAAGGAGCTGCCGGGCCGCTGGGAGGCTGCTCCGTCCCCCTTCGCTTCCCGGCCCGCCGGCCAGGCAGCCGCCCCTGCCCCGCCTGCCGCGCCGCGTCCCGCCCGCCATCCCCGGGCGCCCATGTGGCCCCAGAGCCCAGGGCTCCCAGGGTCAGACCGGCGGCGAGCTGCACTCGGGGCATGGAGAAAAGAAGACAAATGACCCACACCTTCGCCGCCCCGTACTCACATTCATAAGCAACACCCAAGACCCCGCTACGCCTTCGGTCACCCTCTTCCTCCATTGCGGCAAGAGGCCCCTGGGTCTTGGGAGCAGCCACGACTCCTCCGAGCGGAAAAGGGAGGTCGCGGGGTGGGGCGGGGCAGGGGCGAGTGCGGACCATTAGAAACGTGACTGGGCGGGAGCTCCTCCCCGAAAGGGAGTTTCTTCCTCGCCTGCACCGTGCCGTCACGATCTGGGCCAATAGGACGCGGCGAGCGCAGGCCGACCCCGCCTCTTGCCGCTCCTTCCACGCCCCCTTCCGGGACGGAGAGGCGGAGAACTACGATTCCCAGCGTGCCGCGGGCGCTGTGGGAAGGGAGCGCTGAAAGAAGCGCTGACGGGCGGGGGTGCGCCCGAGGGTGCCCCGGCGTGTTCGCTTAGTTCAGTGAATCAGAACAATGACTGCGCCGCCGGGTCCCCGGCTGCGCGGCGGAGGACTGTGAGCAGCGGCGGCGGACGGCGCAGCCTCGGTGGCACGGTGTCACCGCCAGGCTCGCGAGCGTCCAGCGCGGACCTGGTGCAGCGCCCGCCACCCGCGCGCGGCCGCCGGGTTCGGGCGCCGCTCCGCTCCTCGGGAGCCGCGCATTGTTGTGAGCCACACCGAGGGGCGCGGGGATCGCCGAGCCTGGACACCCCGGCGCTCCGTCAGCCATGTGGATACCTACGGAGCTCGAGAAATACGGCGTGGGTGAGTCTCGGCGGGGCGAACTTTATTCCGCGCTGGCCGAGCGGGTGCGCGTTCCGCGTCCCGGCCCCGCGCCCCTCTCGCTCGCTGCGCGGCTGCAAATGCGCGGCGGCCCCTGCGGGGCTGTGTCCCCCTCTTGCCCCTCGGCGCGCCCAGAACCGGCGCCTGGAGCGCGGGGACGGCTCGGGGCACCGGCCCGCTCGGGCTCGGCCGGCGGAGTTTGGAGCGGCGGCGGCGGCGGGAGTGCGGTGTCAAGTTGGAAGGGGAGCCGAGCGGGCTCCTCTCCCCGCATCCGCTGCCTGCCCAGAGCGGCGGGGAGACCCTGTGAGCTGCGGTGATTTCGCGGTGTGGCGAGAGACCGCAATCCGCTGTCCCCGACACCCCCACACCTTTGAGGGGCGCAGAATCCCGCTGGCCGGCTGGGGTCGTCCTTTCCAGAGTGCGGAATGGGGCCGAGCCCCTTGGACGGGCGAGCTGGGCTCCAGCCGCCTCCCTCCCTCGCTTCCCGGGGCTCCGGGGGGTGTGCGGGGGGCAGGGGCGCAGGCGTTTCAACATCTGCGCTGCGCCGCTCTTTGGTCTTTGGAGGGGAACCGATATTTCAGGGATGTTTTTACTTGTGGCCATCCCCGCGAGCAGGGGTGAGCGCGGCGGGGGCGGAGTGCAGGACGGCAGTGCGAGCGGCGGTGGCAGGAGGGTGGAAGGCTTGGGTCTTCAGCCGAGGGACAGCTTGCAGGAACCCACTACCCTTCCACTGGTGTTTGGAGAAAAAGGAACAGGCTAGCGCTAGCTGTTCTGTGCAAAGGTGAACAACAAAGGACATTAATGTTGAGTGATGAATACAGGAGTCTCCTTTCTTTCCCTCCTCCCTTTTCAGGCGGATTACAGTTCCCGTTTTTGTTGTTTGATTTCAGCTGGGTCGCCCCTTGACAGTTACTCCTTTTAGGGTTGAGATTATTAAGAAGCCAGGCTCTCTGACAAGCCTGAAGCGCCAAATGCAATTACGACCTCCCAGAAGGTCTAACAGGGAGAAAGCATTATGGATTTTACTAACAATCTTTATTTCCAGTAATGCCCTGTCCTACCGACTGGCGCACTTGTTTTTACTGGGGACAGAGCTAGTGATTTAGATGATGTGAAGAGAGCTGCTTATATTCCCAGTTCATTTTCTTGCAATTTAAAAAAATCTGGAAAGCCTTTCCAGGTGGTCAGAGTCACAGGGATTTTATTTTCCCCCAACTTCTCCTGGGAATGGGACTTTGGAGTCCACTGAAAGGACTGCATGATTAAACAGAGTCATCCCCTTGTTTTACATTAGCTTCCATTCTGGACTGTGACTGCTGGTTAGCAAGACAATAGTTTGTCGGGAGCCACCTTTGAGAAAGGTTTCCACCTTTCCATCTTTTCATACTGCAAGGGGAGCCCTTGCCCGGCGCTCCACTGGGAAAGAGTGCTTCTTATTCTTCTATTTTGGAGGCCTGTGTTAACCCTTGCGAGGGAAAGACTTTGCCTCCACTCAGCTAGCGAGGAAGAGAGCATCGCTTCCTAACTGGCCTCAAACTCAGTGCAGTGCCCACCCAGGGCGACACCGCTGTCCCGCTGGAGTCAAGTTTCCCTCCTTCCAAGTGTTACATTATACAGGTTATGAGTGGGATTTATTTTCTTGATTTCTTTTTGTGCTAGATCACAGCCGGGGTGCTGGTATAGGTTAGTGCTTCTGCATTTCTTGACAAGCTGTGGGCAGAGACTTAAAAAAACCACTCTGGAATTTCCTGGAATGGCAAACCGGATATTATCAGTCAAATGTTTGGGGCTGCAGCAAACACCTCGGTTTGGAGTGGTTGTGATTTGGTTGCAGAGTAAGGGAGGCAGAAGGGTGTGCAGTTGAGTGAGATAGTGTGAGAGCTTGGAGGGGTCTCCTACACCAGATTACTGCTGCTGCGCTCACTTATGCAATATAACATATACAGGAATGTTAATGATCTTTTATTATTAAGGTTTGAGCATTTGGTTTGTGGAATGCTTAGCTGTTTTTTAGAATCCATCTGTTAGGCGTGTGTGTGTGTGTGTGTGTGTGTGTGTGGTGAAAATTTTGCTAGGATACTTACATGTGGACTTTTTCTCACTTTAGAGAGTACTATTTGTAGCTGCTTAGACTGCAAGTTATTTTTTTGAAAAAACCTTGGTGTGTATGTTTCTCTCATTTAGTTCTTATAAATATCAAAGAAATATTTTTGGGGCACAGATGTTTGGCTAATATCACGTATACATAGAAGTAATTCAGTTTTTTCATTCTTTGACATAAATTATTCTTTGTAACTTAGAATACCTGAAGATGCAATATGTATATGTACCAATTCCCCATGGTCAATGTGTTTATTATGTATTGTAAATATATACTAATAAAAAAGAGAAAAAAGAATCCTTGAAGTTTCTGTGTAAATTTTATGTTTTTGCAGTTGTCTGTCTTTCTTTCTTTCCTTTCCTTTTTTTTTTTAATTGCAGTACTGGGGACTTTTACACTGAGCTACATCTCCAGCCTCCCCCCCCCCCCACCTCCCTTAAAATTTTTAAAATTTTGAGAAAAGGTCTCCAAGTTGTTGAGTTGCTCAGGCTAGGTCACCACTCCATGCAGTGCATTCCTTATTTACCATTTTTAATGTTTATTACATTTCAAGCAATATACATGTTGCTTAAAATTTGTACTTACAGGGCCGGGGATATAGCTCAGTGGCACTGCACCTGCCAGGCGAGTGCAAAATCCTGAGTTAGATCCCTGGTACAGGAAAAATGAAAAAGAAAAACAGAATTCATACTTATGGAGAGAGATTCATTTTCAATCCTGATACATGGGCAATTGGTAAATGATCTTCAAACAGTGTATACTCAGTCACATTCCTGAGTGGTCCTGATTTCAAGGAAAGGTGTAGTGATAAAGCCATAGTCCTGAGGGTAGGGAACCTTCTCATATTAAAAACATCCTAATAGGGATGAGGGAGAGCTGGTGGATAGAGCACTTGCCTAATATGTGAGGTCCTGCATTCCATCCCCCTACCACCAAAATAAAATCACAACAAAACATACTGGTAAGCACAACACTAGGAATATTTATCTCAAGCAATTCTGATTGGTTCCTGCTCCTGGTCTAGACACTGCTGCCATCTGTGAGACCTTAGGTAGGTCACATAAACCTTTCTGAGTCCTAGCCTTTAGGTCATGTGCTAAGGTTCTCCACAGTACTAATTCTGTAAAGTTCTTCCAACCTGATGTGTCCTTTGGTCAGACAGCATCCCACTGTGTAGAGATTGATATGAGAGAGACACTTTTGTCTTAACACATTGCACATAGTTTCAAAGATCAGAGGTAAGCAGAAACCACCTGGCGAGCTGCCAGAACTGGGGTACTGGTTGCTCACTTTTTTCAGTCTGTTTGATTCTCACTCCAATAGGAGCTCCATGGGCAGTGACTAAAGTGTTCTTGATCTGCTCACAGATTTCCTCATAGTCACCATGTGCCTCTTGCGTGTCATCATCTACCATGTACTCCCCTTCTTAAAGTGCTGGGAATTATGCACAGAGGAAGTTAAAGCCACTGCAGCTGTTTGTGTTCCCTTGTCCAGCAGGGATTCATTAATGCACAGCATTCTCAGGTGAGCCTCTGAGTCTTCCTGACCTGCAGCTGCAGCTTCTCAAAGGTCCTAGGAAATCCAGGAAAAAAGTTCATCAACCTCATGAGAAGCAGAACTGAGATCAAGCTGATGTGAGGGACAAGAATGTCATTTAAAAAATAAGGTATTAACGTCCCAATATCACTGAGTCCTCATAAATATTCCTATCTTGTATTTCTCTGGAAGTGGATTTTTTAACTCATGCAAGTGGGATCCACATTCATTTCTAAAACTGCTCTAGGGACAGAAGTGCCTCCTCTTTTTAGGCTATTTAGAGTCTCTTTTCAGAAGGCTGCTTTAACAGTGGCTCATGTGGAAGAGTTTGGAGAGTAAGTACTTTTACTCTTAGCTTTTTTCAGTTTCTTAGCTAACTGTTTATTTAAAGTATTTCTTATTTGTGGTACCATGTTATACCTAGATAACAAGTAAGCCTAAATAATGATGTCCTGGTTGGGATTGTTTGTGACATTGAAAGCCTGACACACAGAATTCTGAACTTTAAGAGGACTGGTTTATATTTCCAAGTCAAGTACCATTGAAAAGTTGTGCAGATGTTAGGGTGGGACCTCCTGTGGGAATAGCCTATAAAAGTATTTCCCTTTTTTCCCTAACTAGTGATTCTTTTATAAGGTCCCCATGGTAACATAGAGATGCTGCCATTCCTCCACCTCCCAGGCTGTTTATGTTAGGTACCACAAAGGAGATTATAAGATTTCAAGAAATTTAACTTTTCCCATCTCTAGCTGCACTCATTACCAATGACTCATAACCATGAGCCTGGGTATGAGAAATATTTAACTCCAAGGAAATAAACTGAAATACTGGTATGTATATTATCAGTGTTTCATAGTTGAAGAAATGTGAATTTATTTTGAGTCTGCCCTCTGAAGTGGAATTGTAATTTCCAGTTAAGAGATGAGGAAACAATTTCATAGAGTTGAGTGACTTATTCTAGATCAGTAGCTTTTAATCCTGTTGGACTCTCATTCCCGAAGGAAGTCCCTTTAATTTCCTGACCTGGTATATACACAACACCCCACACATATGATTGAACCTGTATTTGTCCATATTCTGTGTGTGATGTTCTTTCTTCTTTTAAAAAAAAAAGGGTCAAGAAACTGACCCTGTGACTTAATTGATCCTGCCCCACATCGGTAGTTTTTGGAGCGCTGCTCTAGTTGGGCATGGCGGCACACACCTGTAATCGTGTGCTCTGGGAGGGTGAGGCAGAAAAATGGCAAGTTTGAGCCCAGCCTGGGCAATTTAGCAAGCCAGCAAGACCCTGTCTCAAAATTACAAGGGCTGAGGTTGTAGTCCACTGAAAAGGCCCTAAGTTCAGTCCCCAATACCACCAAAACAAACAACAACAACAAAAAGACCTCTGTCCCATGTGTGATATTTGAAGGATTAGAAGTGAGACCTTGTTAGGTTTGTGTTAAGTTCCTTTCATGATATTGGGATGTAGCTGATTTTTTTTTTAAATAGTCACGTATTTGTGTGTGTTTGACTTAGAGCTTAATTATCATTCTTTCAATGTAAATGAAAGTCTTTTATATATATTTCTCATTAAACATTCAACAAATATTGAAAGCCATCACATACATTGTGTAAGTTGTCTGTGTTTGTGTGTGTGTCTTTCTATTAGGATCTTTTTGCAAGGATTGGGATCAACTGGAGGATGGTAAATTTTGCACTCTTATCATTTCCTTTGGCAGTGCTCTCTGATCAGTGTAACAGTGAGTTAGTTATAGTGCCAGTTGTGGGATCATCACCTACCATCCTGTGTACTTTTTAATGTTGCTGGGGTTTGTTTTTGTACCAGGGATTGAACTCAGGATCTTGCGCTTGCAAGGCAGGAGTGGTGGAGCTGTGCTAAATCCCCGGCCCCGTGTTGCTGGTTATTTTTAAAATAATAAGGTGGCTTGTGTTACTTGTTTTCTTAAGAAAAAATGTCTGAACTGGTAAGCTGAATTGGCCAGAGTATATAAGGCAAAAAAAAAAGTACAGTTCCCCAAGCCTATCTCCATTTAAACAATTCAGACTTAAGGATCAAATGTATTCTCTGGCATTAAAAGAAAAAAAGTGTGCTAAGATACCTCTTAGATTAAATAAAAATCACCAAAACAGTGTTAATGGCTTTTGGTGACTTAGTTGCAATAAAACTGAGAGCCAGTACCCTCTCATTTTATTGAAAATTAACATGATCCTTCTGGAAAGGATATATACATATGTGTGTATAAGATGATATATACAGATATATTAGAGTATATATTTTATATATTCTATAAAATAAATTTTGTCAAGCACCTGTAACATTCCAAGCATAGTTCTAAGAGCTTGTCTTACAGTATTGTGATTTAGGTCTCATGACACTCCATGAGGGAAGATTGAATTACCATTCATATTTCGAAGGAAACTGACCCATAGGGCCAGGAGCAAATAACTTGTCAAAGGTCACACAGAAGAGAATTGAACCCAAGAGGTCTTATGCAGACTGTTGTCTTAGCCATTACACTGCCTGGCCTGATAAGGGTAGTCATGGGTGGAGATTTAAATTGATAACCCAATCCTCTAAGTTTACATTGGGAAAAAAAAACCATAGAAGCAAAACACTTTATGGACAGTGTTGTCACTTGCCCTGTTGTCTGTAAAACAGCATAAATGAGTGTGCAGTAGTTTAATCAGTTTTGGGTATGAGGACATCAAACTATTGTATAATCATGAAATGGGCTAAATAACACTTTCTAAAATATATTCCAGGTATCCAGGGGTAATTGATAAGAGAAATCAAAGTAAATAAAAACTATTATTGAAACTACATAAAATGTGTAGTGTATAGAGAAGATGTGGTTACTAAAAAAATGAGAATAACTTTTTTTTGAATATTGTCAGTAAATTCTTTTTTATGAACAGCATTAAACCTTAAATATACATTGTTGCTTATGAAGAAGGAATAGCATAAAAATGGGTGAAAAGTTATTACAGTAAGAGATGAGAAAGAAATTCCTGAACCAGGTTAGCAATCCTCAGCCTTATGAAATGTGAATGAATCGGAGTGAGATTTAGGAAATGAAAACAGCAAAGCTTGATAAGTATGAATATGAGAAGTTGAAGAAAAGAACTTTAGAATGTTGTCCTAGTTGGCTCATGCTCCTATAACCACAGTGTCATAGGCTGGATAATTTAAACGACAGAAACACCAGAAACATGTCTCACAGGGCTGGAGACCAAGTCCGGGATCAAGATGCTGACTGATTAGCTTCCTGATCCTCCGGGTTGGGTGGGGGTGGGCAGGAGAGAAAGCAAGCTGTCCCACTTGTCTTTAATTCTGTCACAGAGGCCCCACCCTCATGGCCTCTACTTCTCAAGGGCCCATCTCTAAATGCCATCACTTTGAGGATTAGAGTTTCAATATGTTGATTTTGGGGGTCACAAACATATTTGATAGCAGATAGTCCTGGTTTCTGGCTTGGGCACATGAGTGAACACAGATGCCATTCCTTCAAGAACTGAGAGTTTGTTTTCCAGGAAGCACAGATACGTGGTGTAAGAGTAAGGGTTTTGTTTGGTCACCTCGAATTTAAAACATCCAAATGTCAACATGGAGGAGAAAGTGGACCTAGAGCAAGGGAGATAAGTTCTGGGCCAAAGAGTGAGTAAGAGTCTCAGGGTTTGTGTGATGAGTGAAACAGTGGACCTCGATGAGCCTGGTGTAATTTGATTTATAGTCTGCCTGTCCTTTTAAAGTGACAGACTCTAAAGATCTAAAGAGCAAGCGTCTCAGAGTATTTTGTTAATATGGGTACAGAGGACTCCAAAGTGATAAATATTAGCTGTCCATGTAGAGTTGGCACTAAACAAAATTTTATGGTCTTGTTTCCCACTAGTGCATTGCCTGGCTGAGGCAATAGTTATTTCTACTTCTGTGACAGTTTTCGCCCAAATAAATGTTTCATGTCAGATATTGTGTGATTTCCTCAAAAGGATGGTGAAAAAAATGCACAAATAATACTTTAATGAACAAGATTTATACATCCCTTAATAGCATGCAAGTACATATACACATCCAAAAATGGGAAATGCTTAAAGAACCAAAGCAATGGATTTGTGCAGATAGACATCTGTGTGTGTGTGTGTGTGTGTGTGTGTGTGTGTAGTAAACATGTATACCACTTAGGATCACAAGATCAATTTTCGAATTATTAAAGTTACACTGTTGCAATCCTGAAAAAGGTGATTTGAAATAACGAATCCTAACCTGAAATAGCACTTGGTTCCCATCCTCTAATACTTTATAGCTTCTCATAACTAACAATTAAAATACCAATAAATGTACAGAAAGGCAAACACTAACTCTGTTATAAATGAAGTTTGACAGAAAGTCTGTTGCCAGAATTTGAGAGATATTTCCCCACAGCAGGTAGAACTGGATTAAGAAAATGAATTGATACAGCATGGTGACTGAAGTTTATAATGTGTCATGGTTGAAATTTGCTGAGAATAGATCTTAATTGTTCTCACTACAGCGGGACTACGATGACTTTGTGAGATGATGGAAATCAGAATTAGTTACCTATGGTAATCGTTTCAAAATGCATATGTCTATCAAAACATATTGTATACCTTGAACATATATAATTCCTTTTTGGCAAGTATACCTCAATAAAGCTGGTGGGGGGAAGGAAACAAAAGCAGTTGGTAGCTCTTTTCTGCTTTCCCTTGTTCAGCAGTGGCCTCAGTGACCTCAGTGACGGGATGCATTGCAGGAAGATGTTGCCCCTCACCTGCCGGTTTAGGAGTTGGGTCAGGACATTCAACTTGATGCATCTCTGCTCTTTTCTCTTTCCGTCAGTTTCCACTGAGAAACAATTGGCACAGGAAGGTTTGTGGGAGAGTAAATGGAAAGGAGTCTGGCTGCCTTATCTTTGAGAAGCGTGCAGGAGTCTTCCTAAGGAAAGTGGTTTTGTGGGTGCCTTGAAAATGCTGTTACAAAGCTTCCTGGGTATAGTACTTTTTCTGGCAGTCTGTTGGTGACAGAAAAAGAAACAGTGTGGGATATGGCATGATCTCCTTTGAATTGCCCTCCAACCTTGCTCCACAGTGTGTGACGATTTATAACCAGAAACTTTGGCTTGGTGCTGCGCACATCAACCAGACTTTGAAGGAAGACCTGAATGTGGAATTGAACCCACAGCCCTGTACTTAGCAATGCAGAGAGGTCCAAGACTCAAATTGCACTAGTGATCATGTTTGCATTCCTATGGAAGAGGGAAAACAACTAAATCTAGAAACATGGCGTTTTCTCAGCTGGTAAGGAAGAGAGGGGAGTGTGACATTTCCCTGAGCAGCATTTGGAAACTACCAGCACATGTACATTTGTTCTCCATCCCCATTTAGGTTCTCTGTGAATATGCCAGAGAGAGAAGGCTAGAGGCTGGTTGGGAGGCCTGTTGGTGAGAACCCTTGTGGATACAAAATTTGAAAGCCTTCCCAGGTGAATTTGATAACTGTTTCTCAAAGTTGTGAAACATTTTTGTAAACCAAGCAGTTTATTTTCCAATTTTATTAGAATATTAGTGGACATTAAGCTAAAAATATCTCCCTGAATTTTTTATGCAGAAATCTAGAGATTTGCTTCCATGTGCCTTTTTTTCCCCCTCCACAATGGAAGATCTTGTCTGTCATTGGCTACCAGAGGTAGATAGGTTTGGGACAGTGGGCATGCAAGGATGAGGGACAACTAAAAATAGCCCCACCCCAGGTCCTGAATAAAACATTATCCTTTATCCTGGGGCCAGGAGAGAGCCTGCTTTCTATTCTCCAGAGGCAGCCAAAGTTGAGTGAGGAGTTACAGGTTAGGGTTTAGCCATCTCCTCTTGAAGAATCAGGGAAACCCGGAACCTGGAGTAGCAGTTTTGTGAGGAATAATGAGAAATCTCTGAATCATTTCCTAGGAGTCTTCACGAACAACACTAAATGTATGATAGAATTGTGCAGAATTGCACATATAATAAATGTTTGCCCCTTCCCCAGTTTAAGAGAACTAAGTTTGTATTAATTGTATTCAAAATTTCTTTTACTATTCCTGCCAATAATTTATAGACATTGATTCCAAAGACCAAGTGTCTATGTTCTTGGGCTCAAGTTAGAGGAAATAGAGATATACATTATATAAAAATTATGATCATGAGTTTAAAAATGGGAAAATAAAGAAAGAATTGGAATGTAGATTACATATTACATTGTTATTACAAACAGTAGTTAAAATTGATGAGCTTTTTCACTTTTTATGTTTTAATAATTTTTAAAATTAGCACGAATTTCTATTCTAATTAGAAAAAATTATATAAGCCCTTTTACAAGCCAATCACTAGTTTTGCATGGGGTTTTCTCTTAGGATTAGAGGAAGCTGAGTCTGGATAGCTTGCATTTAGCTTGTCTTTTGTGTCTAGGACGTCAAGTGTTCCAGAGTTTCAAAGTGGCCTTCCTTGCTATGCCAGGTTGATTACTTGTGATGTTCCTGCCCTCTTCATTTCCCAGCAGTCACTGTGAAGCTGTTCTTGCACATGGCCTTGGGGCATGTCTTTGAAGACGAGTCCTAATCCTTGTTTGAAAAATAGCTTCAGTTGAATCCGCCTAAGAGGTGTTCTTTCCATAAAATGCTTGCTCGGAAGACTGATGTTGGTGTCCCTGCTCATTTCGGATTGTTCTGGAAACTCTGTCCTTTGAGACTGTGGGCCCTGGGATAATTTATGCAAGAGAAACCTTCCAATGTGGGCAGTCAACAACCTGAAGAAGTTTAACACTTCTGGGGGATAATTGCTTATTTTTGGGAGTGGACTGAGTGTATTTCCCTCAAATTCCCATATAGAAGACCTAATGCCGGGTGTGGCTTCTGTTTGGAGAAAGGAAGTAATTAAGATTAAGTGAAGTCACAGGGCTGGGCGGTGGTCTGATAGGATTAGTGTCCTCTTGAGAACAGACAGTAGAGAGCTTGCTTGCTGTCCACCTGCAGTACTGAGGAGGTCACGTGAGCACACTGTGAGAAGGTCAAATAGTGCAAGGCAGGAAGGGAGCCCTCACTAGGAACCAACCTTGCTGGACCTTGACTAGGACTCCAACTTTGGAGTTGTGAGACAACCAATTTGTTTTTCAATATTCTCTTAGCAAAGCAGTGTATACACATACCACAGAGAAATCAGTGTAAAGATTAAGGTAAATATTTCCCTCTCAAGCTTTAAAATGAAGATAAGTCTTGGGATCGTGATACTGTTATTCACTTGTGTGCCTGAGGAAACAGCGGTGAGGAGAGTGTGTCTCGTATCCTGGAAAATTCAGAACTTGTACAAAAGAATAAAGTTTCATTTTAAGATCTTCCCATAGGCATGAGTCACCAGCTGCTTCAGTTGTCCAATATAAGCACCTGAGTAGAACTGTACTTTAAATAGCAGGAAACTCTTCTTCCTCTTCCTTCTGGGTAATTTCCTCCTCCTCTTTCCCCTCTCTGCCCCCATTCATTCCTGTCACTTGACCTATGCTAAATGTTCTGGACAATGGTTTGTCTTTTTTGGTGGTTTTCTTTTAAGATGGGGCAGAGGAAGAAAGAGGGATTCATATTGATTAAAGAGATTTTCTGAGCTATAAATAAAAATTATAGTACATATTTAAATGACAGAAAGTGAAGAGTGGACAAGCAAAGGCAAAACTACCTTAAGGTGAATACTTAGCAGGCACTAGGCCTGATGCTTGGCACCATGCATACTCTACTCTCTAGCCCGATAACGGGTCATTTATTTAAGGAGATCCATCTGGAAGGGCTAAAATTTAGACTCAAGTCTGTCACTGAGTTAGAAGCTACGGCCTCTCTCATGGTAGCACACTTCTATATACACACAAAACTTAGGACCAAAATCAGGAATGGTAGCCCCAGGATTTGGAGTTCTATGAACAGTGCTGAAAAAAAAAATTGGTAATGATGCTTTCCTTTTATGCCAGATGCTGGTATTAATGCCAGTGTTGTTTGAAACAAGTCCCTATCCATCATTTTACTCCAGCACTGCTGAGAGTCGGTGAACACAGAGATGCTACAGGGGCTACCAGGGGCCTCGGGGTGGAGATGGATGCAGGGAGTAGGAAGCACAGGGAAACAAGACCCAAGGACCGAACAGTGTCTGGTGACCTGAAAGAAATAGAATCGTGGGCCGGGAATTTAGCTCAGTGGTTCTGGCGCCTGCCTCACAAGCGCAAGGTCCTGAGTTCGATTCCCGGTACCAAAAAAAAAAGAAATAGAATTGTTCATTCATGAGGATGGACTTAGCCAAATCTGACCAGGGACAGAGAGGAGCCCTGGCATAAGAAGCAAGTCCACCGTGATAGGAGTGATTAGAAAGAGGTGAGCTAGAGGGAGGGAGGATCAACATTAACCCAGGAACCATGGAAACTGTGAGCTCTGAGGCTGTGGTTCCCATGTTGGAAACCCTTGGTCCAGGGAGACCTGGAGCTTCTCACTCTGCTCCCACATGCTCAGGGAAGCCTCATTCTGCATGGCAAAGAAGCTGTTGTGCTCCTTGGTATGCTGGAGAGATACCTCTTTTGTCTGAATTCTTGCTGTAGCTTTCTAATTTATCTCCTTCCTCCAGTCACTTGTGTAGTATGTGCTTTGCATGGAAGCCACAAGTGATCTTTTACAAAAGACAGATTTGCTGAAGTGGTTCAACCAGGTAAAAGCAAAACAAAATGTTCAGTGTTTTCTTTGCAGTGAAATCTAGAGTCCAGAGTCATTTGATGGGGCAGAGAGCCCTTCCTGAACTGATACCTGTCTGCAGTCAGTCTGCTACCAAGCAGTTCTCCATCCCAGGAATCCACCTGCCACTCTTTAGAGGGGCCATGGTGCTTCAGGACTATAGGTCTCTGCATTTGCTGGAATCGTGCCTGGGCTGACCATCCTTTCCTTAATCACCTGGAACACCTAACTGCAGTGTCTCTCCTCCAGGATTCCATTTCACTCCTCTCACTGTAAGTGAAAACTACTGCCCTCCTTTCCTCATCTGTGGCTTTGCTGTTTTTGAACTGTCTACCTTTGCCAGAGGCTATGAAGACTTTGAGACCAGTTGTTGTGTCTTGTTCTGCTTTGCTCTCCTTAGAGGGTAACGCAGAGATAATGTCTAGGCTCAGTAATTATTGAATCAGTGAGTAAATGGGTTCCTTGGATGAGGGAGAAAACTCTTAAGCTCAGCATGTTGTAGTTACTGTTAACATTATATACCAGCTAGTCCAGAACGTGTAAATCAGGCTATTCTGCGTTGATGAGGACGAACTGGCCAGGGCAGGGCATGACCCATCTCCCAAAGTACCTACCCAAAGACAGATGTTTGTCAAAGAAGTGATGGAATTTGTCAAAATTATGTGAAATTAGTTACATAAAATCTGAAGCATATCATGGTTTTGTTCGTTCTATGACCATGTGAAATTGCCATAAAAAAATCCAGGTAGAAAATAAAAACTAAAAGGCTATGAGTGTTATTTCGTGCAGAAAGCTGCTGGCCACTGAACTTCATGAAGTTCAGTGGAAGTTTAAAAAACTATTATATCTTTTGCTTCTAGCATATTTACTACTTAGATTGTAATTTATAATGGTTTTTTTTTTTATTTTTAAATTTTTTTTGGTACCAGGGATCGAACTTGGGTCCTTGTGCTCGCGCAGCAGGCGGCAAAACCACTGAGCTAAATCCCCAGCCCAATAATGCATTTATGATAAAAATATAAAAATTTTAATTTGTGTCAGTATGTACATGTCTAAAGTTTTAGTGGAATATTTACAAGTGAACTCTACAACAGCATATTTTTGCTGGACTCTATTTAAATGTCAAATGATGCACCGGCACATCTGTTTGTCATATGCTGTGGCCACCATGTAATTGTCAATTGTAGAAAAATCTCCTGACTAATACTAAATCTTAGGCATTTTTAGTGCTTCCTGTATGTTTTCGGTGTTTTTCCAACTGTGCAGCAAAAACTTCCTATCACTTTTTTTTTTTTCAGAATGTCCTGGGATTACAAGTCAGAGACAGCTGGGCATGGTGGGCATGCCTGTAATCCCAGCTCTGGGAGACTGAGGCAGGAAGATAACAAGTTTGAGCCCAGCCTGGGCAAGTTGGTGACTTAGTGAGATCCTTCTCAAAATAAATAATAAAAAGGCTCAGAGTGTATCTCAGTGAAAATGCCACCGTTTCGATTCTCAGTACCACCAAGACAAAACAAAATCTCACTTAACAAAGCTCCTACCAAATATGCAGGTGGCCATTGGCGAGAAACAGTATTTCCATTTTACTGTTTAACACACAAAATATAAAAATATATGCCATCCTAAAGAACAGTCTACAATAGTTAGTTTCCATTTTTAATTTTTTTCTTAGAAGGGCCTTATTCATTAGGACATCTTATTAGAAGTGGTCTGTTACGCCACATGTGTGGTATTACAGGTTTTGCTGTGCCATGATGACTGGCTGAGGGATGTCTTAGCTGGGAAGAAGCGATACCTTTGTCATTTACATAGTGGTGTGACACGGATTTATAGGAACTCTGATCACTGTTCTCAGTGACTCAGTAATGAACAAATGTAAAATTGAAATTATAAAATGAGCTTATTAGGATAAAATGCTGCATTTATGGGCTATTTTGAGGTTCTATATAACAAGAAACAAAAAAGTTTACTGTGGAACCCACAGTTTGAAAACTACTCAGTTGGTAGACTGCATTGAGATGAGAATGGAGTTCTGCAAGTAAAATCTACAGTTCTGTTACACTGAGATTTAAAATTGATGCCTGCATTGTTCCAGTGAGCTAACATCTTTCTGCTTTAAGTATTGGTGAATAAATCTTCCTATTTTGGGGGATATGAATTGTCATAGAGTTTTTGGGAATCCTGGTTCCAGGGGTCCTGGCAGACTAGGCTTAGCCACCCATCCCATAACACCAAGGAGACAAGAGGTGGTGAAGGGTAGGAGAGGGGCTGTATTTAGGGTTATGGCTTGTATCTAGATGTTGCCCCAAGGCCTTATGTGCTCATAGGTGGGCTTTGTGTAGCTGGCTGGATCTAGGGCATGGGTTACTGGGATTAGGGTGTGTGGTGCTAAATTAGTTAACTGATTGGAATGAGCATAGTTCTGGGTATGGATAATGGAACTCTCACCCTGGGTGTGGGTGGCACCAATCAATATAGGGTTATAGCCTGCATGGGGTATAAAGAGAGAGAGAGAGAAGACAGGCAGGCTGCTGGCTGCTTGCTGCTGCTTGCCTTCTTTGCAGTAGACTACTTCTCTGCCGTGTCCTGTGCTATGCCACCCTGCCTTGGAGCCAGCTGACTATGGACCGAAACCTGTACAAACTGTGAGCTGAAATAAACTTTTCCTCCTTTAATTTTGAGTGTCAGATATTTTGTTTCAGCAATGAAAAAGTAACTGAGACAGTCAGCATGGCCAGGCAAGGACAGATAAAGAGATTCAAGATTTATTTTCAAGGGGCTGACAGTGGCTTTGGGGTTTTAATAGAAAAGGGAAACAAAGATCAGGGTTTTCACAGCTGGGGAGTGTGCATAGCTCTCAGTGTAGGTAATCTTGGTCAAGTCCTGGTCTGGTTGATCAGCATCTCAGGACTGGTTCTGGGAGATTCTGGGAGAGCCATCATCCTTTGAGGGGCAATTTGGTTCCATCAAGAGATGACAGCTCCTGCTTGGGCGGCAGCCTTGGATTCTGTCATGGGTAATGGCTCCTGCTTGGGGACCAAGTTCATCATGGGGGGTCCCCATGGGGGTCTGCAAGGCTCTGCTTTCCTGGGCTGTGAGGTGACTGCAGGTTGAGGACACAATGACTGGAGACTTGTAGGCATCACTTCATGGAGCCTAGAACTGGACCTTGTAAAGGCTGGCCATTGGATGTCCCTGCAAATCATGCAAATGACTTTAGTTCCTGTTATCTTGATGTCCTCAGTCTTGAAGGGGGATGAGATAGGGTCTGTAGATTTCAGGGTAAACAGCCTTGTATAACAGACACTCCTAAGTGATTAACGTGCCCATGTGCAGAGCTGAGCAGTGATCTGACCCCAAGTTTTAAGGGAATAAAGGAGGCAGATATAAAATGAGGCAGAGATGGCGAGCTTTGTCCTGCTTTTAGTTACCACTGGACACCTCCAGGCCCAGCCTCTAGGTTCCTGTTAGAGAATTATTGCATTTTCCAGAATGCATTACCATTGGTGTAACGAAGCTGTTTGTGTGTGAAAAACATGTTTGATGCCATCATTCTATAAAATACCTATAAAATACCTGCAATGGTTAAAGGAGTTTTATCTTATGAAAGTAAGAGCTAGGGTTTGAATTTTGGTTCTTAAATAATAACTGTGAACTCAGGCAACACATTTATATTTATATTTAGAGCCTAAGCTATAAAATGTAAGAGTTGGTTGAGTTCCAAGTTCTCTTCAAATTCTAAAATGTAAGTTGAAGATTTCCTTGAGTACTGTGACTAGATGTCAGTGGAATGTCTAGGACAATGGTGGCGAACCTGTGGTATGTGTGCTGCACACAGCAGGCTGTTCGTATCATTGAAAGCTCTAAAAGGTTCTTCACTCATCTAGGATATTATGTACTTGAAAGTTTTGGTCTGTGTTTAGGTAACCGAGGTGAAATGTGCAAGATATTTTGTGTTTGTGTTGGTTTCTTCTGCTGGATAGTTTTACATTTGCAGCTTTATGTGTTACTATATCTTGAAGCTTTTGAGCAACTTCCTATAGAGATTGGTTCTGTGATTTTTTGTATTTGATAAATACTCTTAACTCCTCCTGTCCCTAATAAGGCTTTTCCAGAGTCATTAGCTTTTTCAAATGAACTAACTAAACTCTTCTCTAATTTTGAGTTACATTGTATGAATTCAAATAAAATATTGGTTAATAGGGTCAGATTTGGAAATAACTTAGTTATTTTTGAAAGATTTCTTTTTGTTGTGGAAAAAAGCTCAGGGATGAAACTGTATTACATTGAGCTGTCAAAAGGAAAAGAATCAATTTAGATCTCATTCCACATCCCAATTATAGTACTCACTGACCATACTGTGTAAGATTGGTCAGATTTCACTGACTGGTTGCATTTACTTCTCTAATTGGAAAAAATTAGGAGTATTAATCATTTTGACACAAGGCAGAATGTCATCATGGCATGACATTCTTATTTTCCACCTGAGAAATGGCTTCTGAGGGTAAAATCAGACTCTCCTTTCCCTGCTATCCCTTGCCATTTTCCTTCTGGCTGTGATTCTCTAGAGTAGATCAGACAAAGACCTGCAAAGAAAGGGTCGGGTAGGGTGGGGTAGAAACAGAGAAAAAAGCATTCCATAGTTTTATTCCACAGAAATAGCTGTGAAAATGAAAATGAGGTGAAGGTAGAAGAAAGAGCTCCTAAGCTAAGGAAATGTAGCCATTGTATAAAAGCATTTCAGATTATTTGCATGTAGGTAATTGATGGAGGGAACGTCTTTTTTAGGCATGGGGACATCAAATGGATCAGAATTTTCATTTTTTTTCCCTTCTAGATTAACTGAGAAGGAAAATGTTTTAAGCAATTTACCAGGATTTTCTATAAGAATAATTGTTTTTAAAGCTATAAGTAATTATGGTTGCAACACATGAATTATTTTGGTATTGAGTTTTGTGATTTCTTATTATTTTGGAATACTTAAAATTTGTTTGGACAATTGCATGTTTTAAGCAGGATTTGAAAGAAAAGGTACCTGATAAATGGTAGTTTTTCTCATGTTTAATTTTTTAAAAATATCTTTTTCTAAGCATCAGCATTAACCCCTTTCTAAAATGAGAAACAAAAACCAGTATGTGTACAAAAGTGTTTTGAGAGCCCCTCTTTTCCATATCATCCATTTCTGATAACCATGGGATATTTGCTGAATGGCTTTGTGTAATAAATAACTTCTCTTGTCTGTCCCTGAAATTTTGTCACTCTCCAAGTGGAGTTCTTGAAGTACATTTTTGTATAATTTTTATATTTGCAAGGAGAACTGTTGTGGCATATTTGATGAACATTAGATTCAAGTGCTGCCCTTTCTCTGTGTGTGTCTCACTAAACACAATGGGAAGATTCTTGCACTTACACTTTAACCACAATACTGATGTTAATTTGATTTCAAATGATTCATGCCACCATATTTTGTGATAATATAAACCATTATAGTTAGTACTTTGATTTTATGATATTAGTAAACATTTTTTGAACTCTAATTTACTATGTGTCAGGCAGTGGGCCAAGGTTGCGCATGTATCATTTCATTCAGTGCTCCTGACAACTGCATGATATGGTACTGTTCTCATTCCCATTTTCTAAATGAGAAATCGAGGCACAGAAATGTTATACTTGTCCAGGTCACAAGTATAACGAGTTGTAGAGCTGTGATTTGCTGTCAGATTTCCAGCCAGATAACCTTAACCACTGTATTACAGCATTTTCCCAGCAGTGCTTTTGTTGTTCATTTGTTTTGTTTTGGGTTGTTGGTGGTGCTGTGGGGCTAGGGTGTGTCCGGAGTGTTTATTATCATAAAGCCAAGCAGTTGACAGAATTCATAGTAAGTATGGCCAGCACATGTTACCTCTTTTTAAGACCAGGCACCTCCATTGGATGTGGATGCAGTGATACTAGTTGGGTAGTGGATGCTTTTAAACCAGTGTGCTGGCTTGGGCCTTTGACCATGTTTCCTGTGGAGAACCTGAGTGGTGTTCCAGCCCCTCCCTGTAGCAGGGCATATTGGAAGGGATTGTGAGGTGGGACTCAGCAAAGCAAGGTGTTTCCAGGAAGCTGGGACTCCAGCCACCTGCCTTAAGTGTATAGCTGAAGTGGTCCTTGCTGTCTTGCGGTAATGGTTGTCAGGTGATCTGAATTCAACTTAGGAAAGGTAGTTTAGAACTGTGCATTCATATTATGGGAAGGAGCAGGTTGTGAAAGTAGAACATAAAAGGAGAGACCTGCCCGTCCTTTAGGGATGGATCGGTGGCAGTACAATGGACAGCTGACAATAATACCATTGTGCAGTTTCCGTTTCGTGGTCAGACTGAGTATGTCTTTTGTTTCAGGTGATCTTTGTTTTAGATGAGTTATTGATGGTGACACAATTCTGACCTCCCTGTGAAGGAAGATAGACAAAGTATGACTTGAATGCTTAAGTTATCACTTTCTTGTATGTAGAATGATAATACCCTGTTCCCTTTATACAGGATCTTTTTACTATTTGGAATGCTTTCTTACTTGTCCTGTTTGAACCTTTTAGCCTTTTATAAGGTAGGTGGAATAGGTTGTTACCTTTTTTTGTTGTTTTTTTTTGGCACAAGGGATCGAACTCAGGTCCTTGCATTTGCAGGGCAGGTGGTGGAACCACTGAGCTAAATCCTTGGCCCAGGTTGTTACTTTTTAAATGATGACAGTTAAGGCTCAGAAAATGAACTGACTGCTGGAGCTCAAATAAAATGTGACAGGTCGTGACGGTCCTGCTTTGGTATTTGTTTGAAGGACTGTCTAGTTTGTTCTGTGTACCTAATGTCCTTATCTGCAGAACTTTGGCAATCTACCTCCTGATTTGTTCAGGTCCTTGTCCATGTCTAGTAGTGAATCCAACCAGATCCTGCTGCATGCTGTCCATCTTCAGGTGAGAAGGACACTGTGTGGCCCATACTTGGGTGCTGCATTCCCAAGACCAACTACAAGGTGTACTGGATACTAAGTTAGTACTGCTGGTCTTTCTTTGGAGTCTTTATCATTTTTGTATAAGAAGAGTTCTAAGCTTTAATTTCCTGCTAAATAAACAGGGATAATACTACTTGTTTTTATTCACAATGTAATTATCAATTCACAGTGTTTATTCACAATGTAATTATCAGCAAGTGAGATCATTTTTGTGAAGCCATATAAATGATCAAGTGGTTTATAAGCATAAGAAATTATTATGGAGGACTTTGAGTTCAAGATGGAAGTTAGAAACATTGGTCATGATATCACCCATAACCTCATCTCTAAAGATGCTTTGTAATATCTTTAGGGAATTGTATGGGTCACACAGATGTTGTTGCTGGAGATTGTGAAGGAGCAGAGGCCTTCTCAAGCCCCTCAGAAAGTCCTCACAGAGTGTAGAACCTGCTCACACTTCTGGAAAGGAGTGTACAAGTGTATGTCTGTTGACAGAAACCCATTGTCAAGGAGTCACTAGCTAGCCAGAAGAAACTAGCCGAAAGAGAGTAGCTTGTACCTTTGGTTCAAAAAGGAAAAGAGAATAAAAATGAAAGACAAATTGGAGAGTATGTGTTATTAAACCTCACATTACTTTGGAGTAGCCAAAGGACTACACTAGCATGTCCTGTGCAGCGCTTCTGTATGAGGGCTGGGTGGAGACCACAGTGTTGCTCTGAGAAACAGTTGCCAAAGCCGCACCCATGGGAGGTGCCCTTGGATGAGGGGGAGAGGAGTGTTTGGGGAAAACTGGCCCTGCCCAGACGTATTAACAAGTGGTGGTTGCCCTTGTAGCTATGCCTGTGCAGTATTTACAGATGTGGGAGTTTCTCCTGTGTGCCAGCCATGGTGCCAGCTATGGGGTCTCCATTGGGGAATACAGGGTTCTCAGCCCTCACAGAGCTTCAGAACTCACTCACATGTTAAATATGTTCAGGGTTTGTGCATTAGGCATGTGCAGTGTGCTGTGGGTGCCAGCGTGAACTGGGAACTCGGAAGACCTCGGATGGGGTCACTGATTATAGCCCTAGGAGAGGCAGATATGGGCATCCACCCTTGATGCACCTGTGCCCTGGAGAAGGTGACTGATATCTGAACATAACTGAGAAGGGATTGTGACAGTTAAGTAGGCAGAAGAAATGGGAGAGGGTATTCCTAGATAAAGACAGAGCCTAAGGGAATCTGGAAGCCCAAAGGTATGGATGGAATGTCTGGGGAGCCTGTGGCTCATTTTCTTAAACCTTGTCTTCCTTGTGAGACTAAGTACAGCTGACACATTAGCTTGCTCCTGTATAAATCAGTGGTTCTCAGATTGGCCCACCCACCTTTCGCCCCTTCTCCCAGGCATGTTTGGCGGTGTGTTTTGTTTGATGAAAAGAGAGTCATTGGAAAGTCCTACTGGCATTTATTGGACAGGAATGTTACATGACCTTCAAAAGGAGGAATGCCCCGTGCTGCGTGCTCATAACCCTGGCTTTGGGAAGCCCAAGTTTAAGTCCTGGGAGACATAATCCCACTGGGGGACAAGGCAATGAGTATGCCTGTTGCTTTTAACTAAGGCGACAAAGCCAAGGCCATGTGGCTTTTTCGTTGTTAGCAGATGCTGTAATGCATTTCCACCCATACCTTTGCTTAAAATTTCTTCTGCCCTTTCTGGTTTGCATGTTTTATTGATAATGTTTTTATCGACAATCTTTTATTGATAGTCTAGGTAGTACCTTCTATTGATAATGTCTTTGTTAAGAGCTAACACTTGGTTCCCCCTCTTCCTTTTCTCACGGGGAGGACCTTCCCTTAAAGAAACACTTGTGGCCTGTTTTCTTCCCTTTTTCTCCCTCCCTTCTGCACTTCATTGGCAATTGGCTAGTGAGTTTCAAAGATTGGACTGGGTTGGCTTGGCCTTCTCCTTCCCATGGAGATCCACTCAGCAGAGGAGGTGCCTTCTGATTAGTAAGGTTAGTGGCAGTGCCAGAGGCCTGTTAGTGACCTAAGCTTAGTATGAGGGATTGTTAACCAGGGCCTGTGTACAGTGATGTGATTTGTGTCCTGCATGAAGGGAGCAAGTGGCAGCTGGAAGCCAGCCAGAGCTCCACTGGGCCAGCTGTGCTAGGGCTCTGACAGTTCTTTTGCTCATTTGAAGAAGGGACTTGTGTAATCCCATGGCTATCCTGTTGCACAACTCCAGAGGACACTGTTGTGTTCTCATTGTATTCTGTGTTTCATGTTCTAGATCTTGTGTGCTCTGTCTTGCTCTCGAGGCAAATGTCTGCACAGCTCTGACCTTACAAGTGGAATTACGGGTCAGAATGCTGGCATTTCAGTTGGACCTGCTTCCTCTGCCTCTCCAGGGGGTGAAAAGAGTGTTATGTATTGCTAGACTGGTTTCCTCAGTGGAGGGAGGCTTTGGTGGTCTGTGGACTCTGTTTTATGTCTCCCATACACATGAGTTTGTACATGCTTATGATTAGACGTTCAAACAGTAGAGAGGAATGTAGGATATTAAACTGGTGTCTTCTTTACCTCTTTCTGGTGCTCTCATAAATTATCATTGCTAATGCTTTTAGGGTAGACCTGCTTAGATCCTTTTATATTGGTGTACTTTTAAAAATGTTATTACATTGTTTATGTTCTATAACTTTAAAAAAAATTTTACCATGGAGACACCTTTCCATGTAAGTACTTATAAATCTAGTTGTCTTTGAAAATTAATTTATTTTAAAATTAACTTACATGAAAAAGTATATATAAATTAATAACTGCAGTACTTAAATGTGAGGACTACTGTGTTCCAGGCTTAAGTTCTTTACACACATCACAACAGCTCTCTGAAATAGGCAGTGTTAATACCATATTTCAGCTCAAGAAACTGTGGTATGGAGGTCAGATAACTTGTCTGGGATCATCTTGGGCAAGTATGTAAAATTGGTACTTGAAGGCAGGTGGCATGTGTTCAGAATCCACGCTCTTAAGTGTTATCCTCGACAGCATGCCGTATTCAGTTGCAGAGGTGCCAGAGGTTAGTGTTTTGGTTTTTTTTTGGTACCAGGGATTGAACTTGGGTCCTTGTGCTTGCGCAGCAGGTGGCGAAACCATTGTGTCAGAGGTTAGTGATGAAGTGACAGCTGCAGTTCGTGCTCTGTGCTCTAGTGCCTTGAATTCTTGTCCCAGAGGCACAGGCATCACTTTATCACAGGCCCTTTGGGTGGTCCTATAGTCCTTCAACACAGAATTCTCAGAGGGTTATATATGCACAGTAACAACTTTGTAAAAACAATTTTCTGAGTGCATCTACTAGTCTGTCTACTTCAGCCTCATGGTCCTGGTTCTTACTACCCTTTCTTTTTAGTTGAATACTTTCTTTTTAGTTGAATACTTATCCATGGTAGGAATGTATTATAATTTCAACAGTTCACCATCTGATTTCCAGTATCATGTTATTCTAAACAGTGCTTCTTCAAATATTTTTGATATAACAATTACATGTGGATGAGTACTCTGTAGGAAATAGTCTTTAATGTAGCATTGCTGGGTCAGATAGGGTTAACATTTAAAATTTGTGTAGATTGTGCACATTATCTTCCTAAAAGGCTATACCATTTTATGCTCCCACCTAGATACTGTTGCCAATGAAGTGATGTCAGTGTACCACATGAACAAAAATCTACAATATTTGAAGTTAATATTTTAGTTTTTCCAGTCTTACTAATGAATATTGCTCAAGAAGAAAAGTTATTTGCAAACTTTCATGCTCACCCCCCCCCCCCCTTTTACATAAGAAATGGTCTCATCCTTGTATTAATTAGCTTTACCATTCCTGGACAAAATACCTGATGCATGACTATAGGAGGAGATTTTATTTTTCTCATGGTTTCAGAAGTTAGTCCATGGTCAGCTGCCTACAAGGCAGAAACATCATGAAAGGAGGGCATGGCAGCACAGAGTTGGTTAGTTCATAGTGGCTGGGAGGCAGAGCCAGGGAACAGTGCCAGAGGAATGGGCCAGGGACCAGATATTTTCCAAGGTCATGTCCCAACATTGTCCCAAGGTCATGCTTCCATGACCCACCCAGACACACCCAAAAGTGTACTTTACTAATGCTTTGGATGGCTCTTGGCCAATCAAGTTGACAGTCCAGCTCAACCATGACAATATTTTTGCCTTAAAAACATGGCTATTGTAAGACATTTTTTATCAATTTCAGAAAAATAACTGCCATGTCACCATCATAAGGATGTTTCCTAAAGGGATAAGAAGTTATGAATTGGGAGGCTATTTTCTGTGCTTTAATACATAAAGCAGTCCACTTTACCAGCTCTCCCACTAAGGTGGGGGAGCAATACATACCCAGAAATTCTGGGTATCACTTTGGGGACCTTAGGAAGCTGTCATGGGGACAGTGCCTCATGCAAGCTGTCAGAAACTTATGCTATCATCATGAAATTGACAAAGCTCCCTAAGTGACTGTAGGGCTTGTGCTTTTATCACTGGCCCTGTCCTTCTGTGAGATGATTTTCCAAGGGAAAGCCAGTGTCTTTTAACTACATGGGTATAGAGTTGGTTTGGGTGTGCTTTGAAACCACAGGATCCACTCACACTTCCTTTAAAGCTGGGAAAAGCAGCATTTCAGTCTGTGATCCCAGCACGCTGGGAGGCTGAGATAGGAGAACCACAAATTTGAGCTCAGCGTGGGCAGTTTTAGAGAGACTCTGTCTCAGAATTTAAGAAAAAGGGCTGAGGACATGGCCCTGTGCCCTTGGTTCCATCTTCAGCACTGAGGGGAAAAAGATTGCTGGCTGAAGGAAGAGGGTATAAGCGGGTACAGTGCTCCTGTTTTCCTCAAGTCTTTGGCCCTCTGCTGTTTGGGAGGGGAGGAGTCTCTAGGGTCATTTTTGCAGCCTTCGGTACTGGTGCTTCTGAGTGGAGGTGTGTTGCTGGCTTCTTTCTGGTGCATGTTCTGCCGCCACTGTCCAACTTTGTGCTTAGTGTGCTTTGAGATCAGCTTTCTGAATAATGCATTATTGGTACTTGGTACTAACAACTGCTCTGTGGTTGATTTTGAAGCTGTCACATTTTAGTTTTTACTTTGGAATTTGTTTGGCGGTCGTGTGCTGTTTTAGACTTTGTTGTGTCCATCTTCTTCCCCAGGCCGGTCTCTTTAGAACCTGGATTGACAACTTGTCAGCTCACTAGCAACATGTCAGAAGTTCGTATAATACCAAGACTAATTTGAAAGTGTTTGTGCTAAATCGACATGAGCCTATGTTTAATATTCATCACACCTTTGACATGCCTGTTCCACTGGTTATGCTTCTGATTTTGAGGGGTTTTAAATAAAGCTCTCATAATCTCCTAAATCTAGATAGTAGAACTGCCATTTTGATTTCCATATTTCTAATCAAGCTGGGGTTTTTTTTGTAGGGGTTGGAAGAAAAAGTTTTGAGTTGACCTTATGTGTCAAAAATCATGAGCAATTCAAGAAAAACTTTGTCTGAAGTGGCTGTATTCTCCTTGAGAGAATTCTTTGAGCACCAAATGTGTTTAATTTGCTTCTGAGCTTTTGTGTTCAAAAAAACAAAGCAAAACTTTTTATGCTGGATATTTTACTGAAATTCCCTAACAAACAGTGATTTTTTAACACTGTATTACTTGATATCTGTAAGGGAGTGCTTCCAGAGAGTTGACTTAGATTTTCTTCTGTGGGCATTTCTATCTCTATTTCTATTAAGTAAGCATCTTAAGTAATCATTTTGAGTGCTGTGTATGATAACCTTTTTTTTTGGTACCAGGGATTGAACTCAGGACCTTGTGCTTGCGAGGCAGGTGACAGCACCACTGAGCTAAATCCCTGGCCTGTGTGATAACTTTTGAAGAGTTTGCTAAACCAAAACACAGTTTTTAAAAATTTGCCTTCTTGGGGCTGGGGATTAACTTAGTGGTAGAGAGCTCACCTAGCATGAACAAAGCCTAGGGTTAAATCCCCAACACGACAAACAAATAATTCTTCTTTTTAATCATCGTAGTTTAATTTTACGTCTGAAATTGCTTCATCTTCAGATACCTTTTGCTATCCTTATTTCCTGTGGATTATTTAACATACGAGAACTATACAGAAGTTTCTGGGCCGAGCCTGGTGGTGCATACCTGGGATCCCAGCACTTGGGAGGCTGAGGCAGGAGGATTGCCATGAGTTCAAGCCAGCCTGAACTATATAGTGAGACCTTGTGTCAAAAAAGATGTTTCTGGGCCAGGGATGTGGTGCTGTCTCCTGCTTCATAAAGTGCAAGGTCCCTGAGTTCAATCCCTGGTACCAAAAAAAAAAAAGTTTCTGATTTGGCGCCTGGCTCCATGTGCATACTTATTCTGCATCTCATTGAGTTCTTCTGTGGTTTTGTTTTTTGTTTTTGAGACAGGGTCTCACTATGCAGTTCAGGCTGGCCTTGAACCCATTGTGGAGCCAGGCTGGCCTCATGCCTCAGCCTCCTGAGTGCTGTGATTGTAAGCATGCGCCACCATTCCCAGCTTCTTCTGTGGTTTAGAATGGAGGATGAAGAGAGGAATAAAGGGGAGCGTGATGGCTGATGATTAGGAAATACATTTTTATTTTTTTATCACTTTTTAAAAAATGTGCAGAATCAGTCATTTCCATGTGACAGGCTGCTACCAGAAACCCAATAATGTCCTGCCCAGGTAGTTTAGGAAGCTTCTTTGTCAGAACTCGGTGTGTATTAGTGTGTGTCTTGTACTTAGGAGTGAGAGGAAATAGTTTTTAGTGGAGCTGCTTTCCTGTTCCTCTGCCACTGTCTGGCTGAGTGGTGGGGGAGGAAGCAGGGAAGAGGGGCAGAGTTTTCCAGAGTGCGTCTTCTGCTCAGATCTGCCTGGGACATAAAGTTGCTGGTTTGTTTTCTTTTTTCTGTCTGCCCCCACCCCCCACTTTGTGGTGCTGGAGGTCTCTCTCACTCAGGGCCTCATACAAGCTAGGCACATTCTGTATCCGTAGCCACACTCTCAATCCTGATTATTTTGTTCTTTCTCACAGTCTTATAACCCTTTTCTAGTCTCCTCTTTTCTTCCTTCTTGACTCTCTTCTGATAAAGCCATTCATTCAAATCACAGAATGACCTAAGACTATTAAAAATTAAGAAGAAAGGTGCATCATAAGCCTCACTTCAGAAGTACAATCAGCAGTGCATCCAAACTCCTGACATCTGGGAGTAGGAACACTATAAATCTTTTACATTGGACTCTGTAACACAAAATTGCATTTCATCTATCATCGTGGTGGATGAAAATGAGGCTAGAGGCAGGCTTCAGGAAGGTCCTGGGGAGTGAGAGAGTGCTACTGGGGTCAAGCAGTAGAGATTCTTCCGTATTCTGGTGCTGAGCACTTAATACATTTCTTTATTAGCTTGATCAAGGCCCCAAGCCATGGTACTTTTGTCATGAAAGTCCCAGAAGATAAATGTCTCAGGGTGTGTTGTGTATATGTATACTCATGCATGCACGCGCAACTGTGCAGCTTAGGCTAATCAAAAAAGGGCTGGTGCCCAAGAGACTACCGTATAGTGTGAAGAGCATCATTTCTGCAAAGCGGTGTCCTTTCCTTCAAGGGAACCTAATGCTGTGTTAATAAAGATCTCGATTTCTTCTAATGAGTGACAGTCGTGTTTAACCTTGTGAAAGGGCTTATTTAAAATTTCTGGGGAAAAATCAGCATTTCTTATTGCAATTGACTTGTCTATGACTCAGTTTTCAAGGAAATAAGTTTGCAAATATGTGTGGATAGTTTACAGTAGCTGCTTACTATTCAGTGAATAGTTCTGTTTGCCAGGCACTAGGCTAAGTGCTTTCTAATGCATTATTAGCTGCTCTGCTCCTCCCAGTCATCTCCTAAGGTAGGAGCTATTATTATCAATCCTGAGTTTCTGAAGAGCTCTCTTCAATTCAGAAAGGTACACATAGGTATGAGGTGATGCTGGTTGTTGAGCCTGGGATTGTCTGACTCCTCAGAGTTCACTCAGTTGCCAGAGTTTTAGGGAAACGGCCTGGCTTCAGAGGTGTCACACACCAGGCGTGGCCACCCATTCCATAATGCTCATCAAGGAGAGGAGCAGTGCTGGTGGGCAAGAAAGGAGCTTTAATCTGTACAGCCATGCTGGGAAGCAGAGATGAAGTGGTTCAAGAACTGTCTTTGAGAGGCTGACAGAAGCTTTGGGATTTTATAGAAAGTGGCAAAAAAGATAAGGGTTGGGGATTTACATAGCTGGGGAGTGTGCATAGCTCTTAGTGTGGGTAATCTCGGTCAAGTCCTGGTCTGGTTGATCAGCATTTCAGGACTGGTTCTGGGAGATTCTGGGAGAGCCATCATCCCTTGAGGGGCAATTTGGTTCCATCAAGAGATGACAGCTCCTGCTTGGGGACCAAGCTCATCATGGGGGGTCCCCATGGGGGTCTGCAAGGCTCTGCTTTCCTGGGCTGTGAGGTGACTGCAGGTTGAGGACACAATGACTGGAGACTTGTAGGCATCACTTCATGGAGCCTAGAACTGGACCTTGTAAAGGCTGGCCATTGGATGTCCCTGCAAATCATGCAAATGACTTTAGTTCCTGTTATCTTGATGCCCTCAGTCTTGAAGGGGGATGTGATAGGTTCAATAGATTTCGGGGTAAACAGCCTTGTATAACAGACACTCCTAAGTGATTAACGTGCCCATGTGCAGAGCTGAGCAGTGATCTGACCCCAAGTTTTAAGGGAATAAAGGAGGCAGATATAAAATGAGACAGAGATGGCGAGCTTTGTCCTGCTTTTAGTTACCATTGGACATCTCCAGGCCCAGCCTCTAGGTGTGTGTTCCAAGTATTGCATTCCTCAGTCTTACCTGACTTTTTTTTTTTGTTACTGGGGATTGAACTCAGGACGTTGTGCTTGCCAGGCAGGCGCAGTTGGCGCGACTGAGCTACATCCCTGGCCCCTATCTGACATCTGTAATGGTGGGACAAGCACCACTGTGCAGGGATCATATTGATTCGCAGTCTCTTCCCAACTGCTTGTTCTGGACTTGATTGTGTTCCTGGAGGTTGGTTGCTGGAAAGTCACGTCTAGATTAGAAATTGATTGGCAGGAGAATTATTTTCCTTCCCATCCTCACCCCACCTCCCTATTTCTGTAATCTAGGGCAGTTTAGGGCAGCAAAGGGCAACCATGGCCGAACTTCATTTATTTATTTATTTATTTTCAGTATTGGGGATTGAAGCCATGGACTTGCACATACTAGGCGAGTGCTCTATGTTTGAGCTTTACCTACAGCCCTCCCCCCCTTTTTAAAGTGTTGTCCAGTTTGGCCTTGAACTTGAAATTCTCCTGCCTCAGCCTCCAGTGTAGCTGGCTTTATGGGTATGCTCAGCTCAGCCAAGTTCTTGAACATGGTATGTAAGGCTGCTCACTTTTAGATGACCAATGTCTGTGCAGTGATTTAATTAAAAAACAACACAACCAGCCACCACCTCCAAACTTGTTTTTGTCTCGTGTGCAGTCTCAACACTGAATATGCACTTGGTTGAAAGAGAAGTAGGTACTCAGGAGACAGCTTATGATAATGAGTCAGTTTCCATATTGTAACTGAGCAGGACTTTGTGGTTCGAAGACTCTCAGGGGTAAAAATTGCTGTAATTAAGATAAAGTAATTGGCAGATTTGTACAAAATACAGGTTTTTCTGTTTTGATTCTGAAGAAGCCAAACAGGGACATTATATGTATGAGATTATTTTCCAATACATTTTTTCCACACCAGGAAATGGGGCCATTAAAATTTTGGTGTTATTATTTATAATGGGAAGATACAATGAGAGGCAAGGCAGACAGCATTGGATTGCTGTAGGAGAGAAGAACAAAGCTCCAAATAGAGACCTGCAGATAGGGATTCATGGACCCGGACACTTTCTGATGGGTTTGCGCTGGGAATGGTGGTAAAGGAATGGGTGGATTTAAAGCATTTTATTTCCAGACTTCAACTTTCATACTCACATTACCCTCCTTTCCTGGTAGAGCTTCTGTCCCTTGACGAGAGATGAGTATATCCTACATCCTTAATCTTTCTGGGATATTCTTTAGTCCTCCAGTAGAAAAACACCAGGGCTTCAAACAAAGGGAAGATTGAAATAGAAGCCATGGTGTTGATGAAAATTAATGACTCTTATGACAGGATAACAAACACTTTTGGAATTCAGGTGGCATCCACTTCTTTATTTCCCACAAAGTTGAAAGAGGACTTAATTGAGTTGTCATTTGATCATTAAAAATAATTTTGGTGATAGATCACCCTGACATTTTTTTTGGCGTATATCCCAGACGAAATTCAAACTATTGAGGCACATTAATATAACAGACTTAAATTTCCATGTAGTTATTTATTTGAACAAGCTTTCTCATCTTTTAGATTACAAAAGAGGAGGGGTCAGATAGGAATAAAATTGATGCATGTTTTAGAACTATTACTCTACAAAAGCATAATTTAATTGCAAAAAGTACTTCATTTGTCTCATGAAGAGTTGCACTGCTAACAATTTATTTTAATTTTTAATAATCATTTATAAAATGTGTAATACTTGTTTTTGTCAAGTGTATATAACTAATACCATATATAGATCAACACAAGTAAAGAAATAAGTTTTACAGTCGCAAGAAACTTAAAAAATTTACATTTTTATGTATATGAATTTAAAAAGTTCCTGTAACCATAAAATATTTATATGTAGTTTTATTTTGTTTACTGATATCATATGATATTACATCCATGTAGTAATTTTTAGTAACTTCCATACATATTTTATTTACGGTTAATTTACAGAGATGTATGATAGAATGATTAATAAAACTTTCAAGGATAAGAATATTTTACATTAAAATAACATTCTCTGGGGAGCAGATAGTGGAATGGAAAAAATGCAAGAATTATAAGAAATAAGGAAGATATTTCTGTAACACAAAGGTTTTCCAGGTGTGTTCTTTTTTTCCATTTATAATGGCAAAGATCAGATAGTTTGGTGTTTTGATTCAGTTGATACATGTTAGATAATCATGTTGCAGTTTAATTTTCAAGTGTTATAATTTGATACCTTGGGAATATAGATCCTTTTCCACTATTTAAACATGAAATGAAAAATATTATTAAGATGTCAACTTTAAAAATATACAAGGGGAAGCATAGTTGTTGTAATTCTTTTAATAGACTTGCAGACAAAAACATTTTAGAGAGCATTGAAATAAAGTATCATTTAGTGACGATGACAAGCTAGTCACCTGGAAATAACAATCTAGAAATGAGAAGTAGCCTTAAAATTGGGTACAGCTATGAGTTTCTGGAGCCATTGGGGGTCACCGTGAAGGAGAGTATTGGAAAAAGCCCTGTCCATTATCCGAAGATGATGGTAAAAATTTGTAATTAAAAATAGTAATTATAATTGTTTTTTAAAAATCTGCTTTTATCCCCCTTCTTTGCATCTATATGTGTTTTCATGTGCACCCGTGTCTGTGTGTATGTGTGTATTTGATTGTTCTAGTGTGATGGTAAAGACAAGGTTTTGGTCCATTTGCTAGATAAAGGTAAAATTCAGTGAGCTTGTCATTTTTTTTCTTTTTCTAAAACATTTTTTATTTTATTGTAATACAAGTAGATATTAATAAAGATATATAAAGGCTGTTCATTGAAAAAATTTTCATAACAAATTATTAGAGAACAATGGTAAATACACTGTGTATCATGATTTTAAAAGAATATACTTTCAATTATAATTTATCAGCTCATTTCCTAGTAATACTATACCTTTGTTTGCATAAAACATTTTAATTATTAGCAGCATATCTCACACTTTGTATAGTTTTGAACAATTTCTTCATATTTCACAATATTTATTATTCTTTTTGGTCCTTATTTACACTTTCAGTTTCTCACACCAGAGAGACAATGCGATATTTACACATGTGTGTTCGATTTATTTCACTTAAGAGTATGCGTGAAGCTTGTCATTTTGTAGGAGATGGCATCTACATACCTTTCCATGATAAAGTGTCGGCTGCCGAGCCTTAAACTGACTAGTGAGTTGGAAGAGCTTCTGAATCAGGAAAGCCCAAGTGTGTTTTGAGGATTGTGGCAGTCTTTTCCAGATTGGGCGTGTGTCAACAATTTTATTTTAGTGATAAAAGCCATCTCAGTTTGTATACTTTTACCTGACTGGATACCAGTCTCAAGCCAGGGAAGGGAGGGACTCAGGAGATGGCACTGTCCAAAATGGCATAGTCCAAATCATGCCTGAGGGGCCAAGGCAGAGAAGGGCGCTGGTGGAGAATCTAGAGGGAGTTGGTACAGAGAGGAGGTGGAGAAAGGCAAGGAGGAAGGATAGCCTACATAGGGAGGCCGCAGGGTCCTCACTAAAGCATCCGGGGGTGCGTCACCTGCTTGGGACTCTCTTCCCTTCCCCCAGGCCCTAGTCCTATCAGCACCTCCCTGATACCTTGCTTGCTCTCCTGACTAAGGTATTTGGTCACTACATTGTTGCACATAATACTGCTTAGGCTTTCTCAGACACCATTCTCCACTTGGAATAGCCAATAAAATGTCTGGCTCTAGGGTTTTGCTGGGTCAGCACCTGCCCTTGGGCAATTCCAGGCTTTCCTTCAGCTGGCATAGCTATGACCAGGGTCTCCTGCAGTGCTTTTTAGTGTGTTCAGAGTATGTACCAGTCTTTGGGAGCAGGTGTGATTCCTAAATATTGTTCAACTAACAACTATTTGGGAAACCAGACTAGATCCCAGTGGAACCCTTTTGAACTAGCTGCTGACTGCCTTTAAAAGAGCAGCACAGGCCTCAAAGCCACTTTTGTTTGGCTCTGTTATTAATCTCTTTAGGAAATGATTCCTTAGGGAACCAGGATAAGAGGGGCTTCTGCCCACAAAACAGCTGCCTCGCCACTAAGTCTTTGGAAAGAGACAATGGAAAATAATCTACTACAACAAGGCTATTGTCATAAGTGACATTTCCCTCCTTCCCTAGAGTTGTGTTGAAACATGGAAAAGTAATTATAAATTGGAGAGGGGGTGGGGAGACATCTCTTTTGCTGTTTCTTCTTCACACAGTGCATGAGGGAGATTATGCTATTTAGCAGGTTTTTTTTTTTCCTTCCTGGATTTTGGACAGAATGTAAAATCTGACACTATAGTAACAGGCAAATATATAGAATGTCAGAGAGATTACACTGGATTCTATGTAATCATTGGTTGGCCTTTGAGCTGATGACATGCCAGATGTCTTTGGTATCATTGAAATAGTAAATGTCCGTGGGATCAGACTGGTTGTCATAAAGGCTCATATGAGCTGATTAAACTTGCTGCCTAGTTTGTTCAGATCTGAGACTGTGTCCTCTGGGTTCTTATCTACCTATGAGGATCTTTTTTTTTACAACAGGTTTTCATTTTCACCTGTGTGTTTTATAGGAGAAAATAATATTTAACACTTTAAGGTTGAAAATTTGGAAATATCAAAAAGCATAAAGAAAAAGTATCAATATCTATTTATAATCTCACTATCAGAATGTAATAACTTATTATTCTTTAAGGTGTTTCCTTCCTATCTTTATTTTTATGTATTTGATATATTCTTACAGTAACAAGGTCATATCATATTTACCATTTAGTATTATGGGTTTTTTTTTACTTAATGGCAGATTGCTCATACACTTATGTATTATAGAATATAAATACTAAAGAATAAGAATTGCTAGGGCCGGGTATTTAGCTCAGTGGTTCCAGCCTCTGCCTCACAAGTGCAAGGACCCGAGTTCGATCTCCGGTACCAAAAAAAAAAAAAAAAGAATTGCTGTAATTTTAAGTAATAGTGTCTAGTTTTGGAGGGAACAGTTGCCCTGATTTGACCTTTGTTTCTAACACTGGCAGTTAAATACTCTATCTAATTCACTGATTCTCTTTCTACATGGAAATGGAGATTTCCTGGCTTGTACTAGGGTTAGGTGCTTCCAAAGCATGTTCACTTCCCATTAGAGAGGACTGGGCCTCTACGAGATCTGATCAAAAGTCCTTTTTAGGGGAAATACTGTGTAGGACCCTAAGAGAGAGGCTGCCATTAAAGCAAGCCTATGCAGTAAAGAGAAAACATATAGCTTTTCTTATTCTAGGACTATTCTTGTTTTTGCAGTTATTTCCTTAGTTTGGCCAAATGGACGTTAGCCTTCTAGGTGGAGGATATTTCCTTAAATTGTTCTGAAAAATCCCCAAATGCACAGCATAAAAAATTTCCTGGAATATTTGTTTTAAATTACATTTGGGCAGTGTTATTGGCTACATTGTGTCCACACCCCTCCAAATTTGTGTTTTGGAGTCTTAAACCAAGTTCCTTAGAATATGACTGTATTTGGAGAGAGATCCTTAAACAGGTGGCTGAGTTAAAATGAGGCATTTAGGGTGGGCTTTAACCTGGTTTGTAGTCTAGTTTGACTGGTGTCCACACCAGAAGAGGAAATGGTATGCACACACACACACACACACACACACACACACCATAGTTGTGTGTGTACAAAGTGAGGACCACGTGAGGACACAGCCAAGTGTATGACCATCTACACATCAAGTGGGGAGGCCTCAGGGGAAACTAGTTTTGCTGGTACATTGATCTTGGACTTATAGTCTGTGAGAGAATGAATTTTTGTTACATAAGGTGCCCAGTATGTGGTAGTTCATGATGGCAGCCTTAGCAAACTAGAAAGCAGCTAGAGGAATCATTTGAAATGTTTGGAAATTTTTTTTTCCAATTATAATAATATGGAAATATTTTCCAATATTTATTTATATAAAATAAAATAAATATTTTATATAAATAAAATAAATATTTTATTTTATATAAATAAAGTAAAATGCCGTAGAGAACAAGGGTGGAATAGGTATGGAGGGTACCTAGTTGGATGCAGGGTTTTGGTAAAGTTCTAGCTCAGGGTCAGTTCAATGTGCCATTATGTTGTTAGACTTTATAACTTACATCTATGTAATGTGTGGCTTTTTTTCCTCTGTAGATCAAATGTAGTAAAGATGAAGGAAAAATATGAATATAACAAAAATACTTGTTTACATGAATTTTGTTTAGTGAAATAATATATGCCATGTTCAAAATTTTTACTACTATTCATTTTCATAGTTTTTCTTTTCAGTAGCTAGTCTATTCTGTGAAGTAGACAGTAATTGTGTTCATTAGTTATTTCTTTATGGGAAATAGGTTAATCATTTTTCCATTTAAGAGGAAAATTAATATCAGAAGTGAGCCATTCAGCCTTGCCAATGTGATAGGAGAATGCAGAGGCTTAAGCCATTGAGGCGTGATTTGGGAATATCTGTGCTTTGAAGGATAGTCAGGATGGTTTGTGAAAGTTTTTCTAACATTTAAAGTTGAATGTACTTATCATGTCTTTGAAAATAAGTTGGGGTATTTAGAGGAAGTAGTTCTGATCCACATTCATGGCAGCTTAAGTTTTGTTTTGGTCACTGTGTCTATAGAGGTTTTTCATGTCGCTGACACACTTTTTCAGTGCATGGCAGTGGTTGTAAGGTAGAAGGTATGACTGGATCATTGTGGCAGAAAAGCAGATTTTTTATTTAAGCCCAAATGGTGCAGCTTCTGAGTATACCAAGCCTGTAGCTGACAGTAGAGTATTTATGTTTATCTCAGTATTTTAATACTTATTTGTGGAGCAACAGTTTGGCTGTAAAATATCCTAGATTACTTGCTTAATTACTTCATCAGGTTTTCTGGATACCCGAGGCTCCTTTTAGTACTCCAATTAAATATGTTTTTAAGAATGTTGTAAAAAATGTTAAATATCCTTTCCCTCCAAGAGCATTGTGAATGTAGCCTGATCTTTTGTGTCAGTAATTGAGGTCATCATTATGAAGGCACTGCTTGTCCTGCAATCTAGTAACATCTTTGGAGCTACTGAGGTCTGTATGCTTTATTCCTATACTAAATAACCCTGAATATATATGCTTTAAAAAATATTTTCCTTTTCTTTCCTTTTTTGTTTTCACACCATCAGTTATGATTTTCTTTGGTGCTTTTTGTAGTCTCTTCCCTCCTTGTAATTTGCTGCCTCTATTTTGCCTATGGGAATGGAAGTGATAACAAACATATAGTGGTTGTGTATAAACCAGAGGCCTTAGAGGCCTAAGAAATTCTTTCAGGAAGAAACTGTTGATGGAATTTATGGTATCTATTTGAGTCACTCACCTGTGCAAATTAATGTAGCTTCTATTAAGTGTCCATTGTAGGTGAGTCCTGCCCAGTGCTGGTCAGCTCCCTGATGCAGGCATGCAGGCTGGTGAGTGAGCAGAAACAGTTAGTTTGCCCCCATCCCCTTATCTGCTATGGCCATCTTGTTTTTGCATTTGAGAAGTACAGGTATCCACATCTCTCAGGACAGATTTGCACTTTGGAATGGAGGCCAGAAGTGTCATCAAAGGCTACAGCAGGGAAGGGGAGGAAAGCACAAGGCCTGGGATGGTCCACAGATGCATAATTGGCATTCATATCCTACTTCTACATTCCTAGGGTATTGGATGATATTTTCAGAAATTTCATGAGTCAACCACAAAATATTTATAAATATTTAAAAATAAAATATTTATAATTTCTTGCTCCATAGAAAATGCTTTCTTTAAAAAAAATCAAATATTTGGATTGTAAAATTCTCAATGTAGTCTTTCTGAGATTTAGATCATCCTGTTCTAAGTAGCACTTTAATTTTTGTGTTTAAAATTGCATCCTTCAAGCTGTGTTGCTACTAGTTGAAAGATTATAGCTTTGGGAGAGATAGCGAGAATACAAATGTATGTGTGTGTTTTTTCATACATAGGACCACACAGGGTGCTTTTTCTTTTTTTAAAGGTCAGCAATACTTAAATTGTAATTTTTCATGGATTTCTGACCCAAACTGGGACAGCAGATGCACCTGATTTCCCACTTCACTGATTTACAAATATAATTGTAAATAGAATTCAGAATCACTCTCTTCATCAGCCATGGTCAGTGTTTACTGTGCCTAGTTCCCTTATGCTTACTCATATTTTGTTTTTGGAACCGGGGATCAAACTTGGGACCTTGCGCCTGCAGGTAGGCAGCGGAACCACTGAGCTAAATCCCTGGCTCTGCTTCCTCATATTTTTAAAAGAATTTTTTTTTCTGTACGTGGGATTTCAGGTTATTGAAAGGGAGTCACTTTGAGACCTTGACTTACATAAATCCAAACAATCTAGCCAGGTGAAAGCACCAATACAAGAATAGATGTGGTGGATTTAAGATTGAAAACATTTAGCTCTCATTCAGTATAGTCCAAATGAGACACACTTTCAATTACTGAAGTTGTAAACAGTTTCCAGAACTCATTTTAGGTTGTTTTACAACAAGTTTATTGATTTAAAGGCAGTTTAAAACTTGATTGATAACTCAGTTTTTACTAGTCAGGTACCTGGCAGCTAATAGTCCAAATTGAGAGAATATTTTAAATACTCATGGGCCCTATTTTTACACCAGAAAATGTGACATGTTGTGGGCTCAGTGATTCAAAAAAGTAATGTTTTCAAATTATAATTTAGATTTAATTGTTGTTATTCTGTTTAGACACCTTAATCAGTTGTTACTTAGAGTTATGGAGAGTGAGAAGAGGCTGGTGGGACATCTGCTAGCAGAGGAAAAAGTCAAGCAGATGTAATTTTAAATGACAAAATTAAAAGGTTCAAAGAGATTTTAAGAGAATATTTAGTAAGTACTTCATTTGTTTTTTGCCCCCGAGGAAAAGTTCAGGCACAGAATGGTGAATTGAATTACTTAGATTTATTCAGGTTGGGCTTGAACTAGTGATTGAGCAAATGGTGCAAAGGTGCAGAAGCATTGCATAATCACTGAGATGGTGGGATGGGCAGTTTTTATGATTGATAACTTATAATAAAATCCTTGAATATATGTGACCTCTTCTTCACGAAATGGTTTCTGTGCATTTTTCTTGACTCCTGTGTGTGCCCTGAGCATTTTAAGTTAATGGGCTGATTTCCTAATGATCATTGCCACATTCATGGATTCTATAATAAATGAAGCGTTTCTACGCACTGGCTTTTGTTGTGTTTCACAAGCATTTTTTTGTCAAGGTGGGACTGGCTACAGTATAGCTGTGCACTGGGGACACACTGTTGGCTTCACCCAAGACTGAATTCAGGGGATCCAGCTGCTGGCCCAAAGCATTGCCAGCTTAGCTTCTTGACCACCTGCTTTTGTCTTTCTGTTCCACTTTCAAATGGAAGATGTTTGCTCTTCTTCTGGCATCAAGATCAGTTTAAAAATAATCCCTTGGGAGCACTTGGAAAAAAGAGGCCAGTTTGAACCAAGGGTTATAGTTTTGTTTCCTGAAGAATAGTATCTCTTAATTGAGATCCTTGGTCTTTGGTTCAGCGATATGCCATTGTCCCAGTGGAATTTTGTCTACTGATGAATTATTTTATAGTTGAGTATTATTGGAGATATGTCTGATGGGAACTTTGGAAATTATACACAATTTTACCTGCTGTTTTTCTACCCTTCTCCAACAAACATGCAGTGCATTTCATTAAAGTAGTGAGAATTTGAAACAGATATAATATTAGAATTCTGCTAAGTTAACTACTATTACCAAGCATTTAACCCATGTCAGTGATACTGCCATTATTGAAAAGATGTTAGGAAAGCCTTACAGCCCAACAAGGTCACTTTTGTTATACTTTAAAAGATTCTGCTGGATTGCTATAACCCATTTTCTGGAGAGAACTAAAATTTAGATTTAAGGACAAATCCATTCTTAAAGAATTTGATTTGAAATACAGTAAAATGTTAGATTGCAAATAACTTGTTCTGCGAGTGTTCTGCAAGATGAGCAAACATTTCTAGTAAATTTTAACTTGATAAATGAGCAATGTCTTGCAATAGGAATACTATGTGATGCTGAAGGTCACATGATCATAACTGAATCAAAAGTTCTTCTCTCTTTTCTTTTGATTTGGGATGGTGGGCGATCATTTCCTGACAGCAAGAGGCTATGGAAGAGGAGGAGGAGAAAAAAGCAGAGGGATCCCTAACTTCAAATGAGATTGGGGAGATGTGTAAAATGTGGGAAACAGTGCAAAATTTCGTAGAAAAGCTCCACCCAAACAAGGCCATAGCAGTGTGAGTGATGAATTTGTTCAGTGACAATGCAATGTCACATTTCCACGAAATCCTCAAAAGGAGGCCAAAGCAAGTGTCATCGTCATTGGTTAAGTTCCTTGTTAGTTACACGAAAAGAGAAATACTATTGAGCCTATACATAGCAGTGATTCCATTAGTGATGGTGAAAATGGTCCTATACAATAACTTTTCTCTCTCATCTCCTGTGAAGCCATGAAGGTTTTCAAAGGTAAGTGCAGGTTAATTTATTCTTTTAAATTTGTATTTTCTTGATAATTTTGTATTACATTACAGTATTATAATCCTTTTCTATGAATATTTCTGGGTTGTGGAATGAATCATCTGAGTTTCCATTATTTCTTATGGGGAAATTCACTTTGACATACAAGTGCTTTGGATTACAAGCATGTTTCTGGAATAAATGATGCTCTCAAACCAAGGTTTTATTGTATATATTTAAAGGACACTAAGTGTGCTGTATTACCAGTAAAGATGTGCAGGATAATCTTAGTCTGATTAGAATGGGGTAATGATTTTATAAAACTATTTCACTGGGTTACATGAGTATTAAATTGATGAATATAAGCAGTTAGAGAAGTATCTGCCTTGCCTATACTAAGCTCTGTGTAAATGTTTGCTAAATAAATGATTAAATAATAATGAACAAGTAAATAAATGGGACCTCTCTTTGGCTGTTACTAATTGTGCCAGGAGTGGGCACACAACCCAGAGACAGCCATCCATCAACTGACAGTGGTGTGATTTTGCTCTAGCTCAAAAAGAAGCCTAGGCCACATTCCTCTTCCAGGAAGTTACACTTGGGAAGTGAGAAATTAAATCATTTAGCTGTGAGAAAGGGGATTCACAGTCCAGTGAAGAGGGTGGCCATGAAAGGATGCATGCAACAGGGATGCCGTTGGCCAGGGTAATGAGAGAGTGGAGTTTGTTGTGTGAAAAAGGGAGAAAATGGAGAGGGGGAGGGGAGGGCAGAACTGGGGGGGGTTGTTGGGCTGGGCCATGCCAGGGTGGGCACCCCTCCCATTCTGTTCTTTTTGTGTATTCGTCTTGTAACTTGAGTGAAGCTCTGTTCTTTGTGAGACAAAGGACATGTTGTGATTAGTCATTCACAACAACTAGCTTGGCATGTTTTAATTTATTCCTTTTTGGTAAATGGTTATTTTTGTTTAGGAAAAAACCCACCTGTTGGAGGATGTGGCAGTAGAGGCAGCAGCAGCTACAACAGCAGCAATAAGAGAGGACAAATTGACATGTGGCCCTCTATGCTCTGGCAGTGTTGTATTGCTGACAATAAAATGAAACAAAGAAATGTTACAAAGCCACTGGGTTTGCCTCTGTAATGGAGTCAGGTATCCTTGGATAATTCATTAATGCTCCAGAACATGTCATGTTTTAATATGTGACTAGATCAATAAGAAAAGGTTAAATTGTGTTTACTCTGTGTTTTTGAACTATGGTAGACATGCTAGTTTAATCAGATGAATTTTGAAGATTGTATGAATTGGTATTCTTTTTAGTTGCAAGTAATAAAACCCACCTTGAAAATGTTGGCTCGTGTAACCAGTAGTGATGGGGCTGAGGTGGCTTTGGGCAAAGCAGAACCTAGGAGGTGAAATGGAATCTCTTAGGGCTCTGTTGCTTTTCCTTCAAGTCTACTTAGTTAGAGAGTTTGGAGAGAGAAAGAGAAAGACAGACAGACAGGGACAAACAGACACACCATCTTCCTCCTTCCCAGCATCCACAGACAAAAAAAAATAAGTGAAAGAATCCACGACCCGCCTGGGTCACATGCCTACTTCCAGATGTACCACTCTGTACAGGGACCGTGACTGAGATTGGTCTGGTGTGGGTCACGTGTTTCCTCTGAGCCAAGGGGACCAGAATCCCACCAGTGACAGCCCTGCCAGCCCTATGCAGATGGGAGGAGGGGCAGCATGTGGGGGAGGAGTGCTGGCAGACCGGGACAAAACTTCCACTCCAGGCCAATGAATGGCAGTGTGTTTGTTATTCAGGAAGCTGCTTCTTCTAGAGCTCTGCTCTCTTGATGCCAGATAAATGAGGTTTCACACTCTTTGGAATTACTTATTCTTTGGAGACATGCAAAATAAAAATTGTGATGTGCTTTAAAAATTTCACAATAGTATTTTAAACCAGTTTTTTAACATAATTTATAAGGAAAGGAACTTTTTTTTTAAACTAGCATTTTAACAACCACAATAGTAATATAACTCCATATCTACAAGCTAATCTAGATGGGGGCTAGAAGACTGAATTTGGAATACTCTTTAGATGCTTTTTTTTTTTAAATCATCTTTTACAGTCACAGTGGAAAAATTATTTTAATTTAATGGTCCTCTAGTTTTGTTATGGCACATTAGCCAAGTTTTGAAATATCTACTGGTGTTGCTTCGGTGGGAAGAGACACTGTTGGAGAGCTCAGGTTGTCCCCAGGTAGGGTTAACCTACCTTCTTTCCGTAAATAAAGCATCCTTCATGCCATATATATTAGCCCAACCAGTCATAACGGGCTGTATTTATTTTCCATACTAAAAGACTTTGCTGACTCGAAGGTTAGGGTTAGGTAAAAACAGCAAGTCAAACAAAACAAAACAAAACAAAACAAAAAACATACTTTGCTGCTTGAAATTAGAATGCTGAACTAGTAAGCTGCTTTTGTGTTTCATAGGTTGATACTGTGATAAAGGCAGATCCTAGGATCAAAGGAAAATCCTCTGATTATCCTTTCTAGTCTAATTAGAATTTGTAGGAAATGTAGCCTTCTATTAGATTTTCCATGGCAGATGTGAGTGATGTACGGTATTCACCTTTCAGCCCTATTCTTGTGGGTCTACCTAGATTACAGTATATGAGTCTAGGAGAATGTATGACATTTTCTTGCTTAAATCCTGTAATGGGAATCTGTGTCATTCAATTTTTAAACCAAGCACACTAGTCCTTAGAAGTTTACTAGTCCCTGCAAGTTTTTTTTTTTAACTTCTTCATTTATATTGGACTTCTGTAAGTCATAATAAATACGTTCAGTGTTCTAGAAATATTTCTATACGGGGTATGTTTAAGGACTACTTGTCACAGGGTAGACATCTAATAGGAGGAAACAGTAGGCTATTTGCTGCTTATAAACCTTTCTGTACATGACTGTTTTCAGGGTAACTTAATTATTAAAATATTAAGACTCACTGGAGTTAATTCTTTTTGTTCCCGGTGTATATGAAGTAAATGCCAATGCCAGGGTACAAGAGGTGAAGGGTCACAGGGGTGACGCTGATGGTGGGCCTGGGGGCTTGCCTCCAAGAGCCCAGAATCCATATTAGCTGGTGACATTGTTTGCTAAGCTAGCAGCATCAGAAAGAAGTGGTGAGATGTGAACCATGAGTTCCATGATAGGATCTTTAATAGAGGCCATAGCCAAGCGTAAGTAAATCCTTTAGAAAGATGAATGTATAGCAGGTTAGAGTTTAGCAAAGTAATTGTTTTTCCCTGCTGAAGGAACATTCTGTTTTCTTCCCGACCTTTGTCTGGGAAATGGTCATGGTGATGTCTGTTTAAGGAGGCCACCCAGAGCTGTTCAGATTTCTGTTTAAACTCTGACTGCCACGAGCAAATTCTTGATGATTTACTAAAGAGATTACGATGCTCTTCAGAGACCTGCGAAGGCTTAGTGGGCTTTCTTTGCCCCAGCTGCTCCGGCCTGGGAGCTTGCCTCGAATCGTCTTTTCTAGGAAAAACTGCACCTAAAATCTCAGAAAACCTGCAGTGGCCTTCCCTGCCGTTGAATTCCTGTGGTGTTCTAATACTCTTAGGACTTGATATCATTTGTTAGTTCTTAGTCCTGTGTGAACCAGCATTTGCTTCCCCAATTACATTATCTGACCAATTTAATTTGTAGAGTGTTTTGCAAAGAAAAATTTTATTATCTTATTTACTGTTCGCAAAAGCCCTTTGAGAGAGGTACAGCCGGATCTTACATTTGCTGATGAGCTGAGTCACAGAGTCAGATAGGTATGGAGGATTTCTCTGTCTGCACTACACTGAGACGCACAGTTGGAGAGGAGGGCAGGGGCCAGGGACTGGTGCGGAGGGTTAGGTGCTAGATACTTGAGCAGAGATATGGATGGTGAGGGGAAGAAATGCAGATGGGAGAGAGACCCTGGAAGAGGAAAGACAGCCCCAGTCAAGCAGTGGGCTAGTGGTATGTGTAAATTGTAGAATGGTATAGATTTGAAAAGCTGCTGGAGTGTCATTCTGAGAGAAGTGTTTGTGCCAATACACTGCTAGGTAGAGTACTAGAGGAGTTTGCTTACAGTCACAGGGATAAATTGTGGCCGACTTTGTCTTTGGCTTCTGTTACATCCTCCATAGCAACCAGTGCAGAGCAGGCCGCTTTACAAACACTGACTGCAATAATGGGATTCTTTCAGTTGGCTTGTAGTTACTTAGATGAAGCTGGACTGAATTTCACTTTAAATGTAAGGCTTACACTATAGTGATAATAAATGAGAATAGACAAGAAATTATTTATTTATTTATTTATTTATTTATTTATGGTACCGGGGATCGAACTTGGGTCCTTGTGCTTGAGAGGCAGCCGGGGGAACCACTGAGCTAAATCCCTGGCCCAAGAAATAGTTTAAATACTTATGGAAATGAATGATTTTTCAGTGTTGCCAGGAGATTGAGAAACACTCATTTGTAACTAAACAATTGAGAAGCTAATTAAAAATAGTTTTCCTTCATTTATTACAAAAGGTTTTCTAAAGATTTACTGAACAACCCTTTGAATTTTTTTTAGCATATTAAGAGTGATAGTTTCTTTGACATTTCAGTACTTGATACCTTTAGTATTAATAAAAGAGAGATTTCTTATACATGAATAAAGGGGATCCAGACATTTTAACTGATTATCCAACTATATTTTAAAAAGTAAATGCAGGCTCTATTTGTTAATAGAAGGAAATATAACTGGTTACTTGATAATTTTCTGATTCTTACCAAGACTTGTAGATTAGGTCAAAATAGTATAATCCATTGTCTTTAGGAATCCCAAGAAGTATAGAAGAACAAAAATCACAATATAAAACAAGCAAAGGTGTAACTTACCCCAACATATTATGTACTAAATGTACTATTCAATCTGTATTCCACTTCATTTGTTCAGAAGTCTTTGTGTTGTTCATCTTCTGCACAAGCAGTAGGTACTGAGGTTGCAGAGATAAATAAGACTGTCAGTACCAAGTCCACCCTGTTTCTAGCCGGAAAGTGATTCCTAATTCCCCTGACCAGCAGCATCAGGAGCCTTAGGACCTGAGGTGGTAGGACCCAGCAATCCAGGTTTTGACTTGTCACAGACTCTGACCCTGGGCTTCTCTGGGCAGAATTGTTTCTCAGTTGTGTTAACTTCCTTTGAATTTTATTTTATCCACTTAAAAACACTTTGAGAAGGATTTGAGGTCTCATTGGACTAATCTTTTCCACTGCAGCTGTATCCTTAGGTACTAATCACTGAATGCCTTAAAATTACTAAATCATTGGTCATCTGGGATCAAAGCATGGCTGGCAAGGCATTCTTGTGATTGGACCTCGTCTGCTTTTCTAAGAACACTGTTATGCTTTTCACACATGCCCTGTCCTCTCCTGTCCTGGCAGAAGTTGTTCTCCACTTCCTTGACTGCACCCCAACATCGAAGCCTGCGCAGTGGCTGCTCCCTCCATCTGAACTATCCCATCTCCCTTGCCTGGGACCTTCTGTTCCTGATTATCATCTCTAACCACCTGCTCCTGAGCAGCCCAGGCAGACTTAGGGGCTCCATTTTCTGAACTGTTAAGAGTTTCTCTTGCATATGTCACCTCCACATAATTGTTCCAAAATGATATGACCATCAATTTCACATTTTAAAAATCTTTGGTACAAAATGACCTTTTGAAAGGATTACTTCAATGTGTAGTTGCTACAGGAAGTTTGTTCTTTCCCCTTAATTTATAAATGTTCTTACCTCTGTGGTTGCAAGCCAACAGCTAGTGCAGAACCTGGCAGACAATATACTGTTATTTGGGGAAGAAAGGAGAACATGATGGCTCTGGCACCACCTCAGATGTCAGGTGAGCCCTGGGTAATTCTCTCACTCCTTGGTCTCCAGGCTGCTGGGGCCTGTAACACATTTGAGGTGATTGCAGTTCGAGCTCTTCTAGTGATGCCTGGGTCATAAGCAGAGTAAATGACCTTAAATTGTTTGAACCTCACCTCCTAATATAAGTCACAAATATGCCTGGAAATGCAGGATAGAAGATAGGAAAAGATGTGAAGGAAAAAAGTTACATGTTGCTCTATCTGCTAATAAAAATAACTTTTTGAAAAACCTTTCCACTCACATTTTTAATTTTTAAAGAGGAAGTCAAGCTGTATATAACTCAAATATCTTCTTTATTCTATGAACTTTGCACATCTCAAATGATACTCCATTAGTGTCATATTTATATATAATTCTAGTATAGTAGAATGTTAAAGTGGTTTTCTATTTGCTATCTTCATAGATAAAACTACACTGAATGTATTGAAAAATTTGTGAGTATAGTCTTCTGATAGTCTGTAACCAAGTATAAAATTAAAGATGTTAGTAATTGCTCTTGAATTTCATATAATAATTAAGACAATATTTATTTAGAACTACAAAAATGGT
>NW_004624739.1:17755901-17790735 GCF_000247695.1 Heterocephalus glaber
GTGTTGGTTTGAAATCTACTTGATCTGCCAAGAGGATAGCTACTCCTGCTTTTTTTTGTGTTCCCATTGCATGGAGTATTGTTTTCCACCCTTTAACTTTCAGTCTGTGAGTTTCTTTTTGAATTAAGTGTGTTTGTTGTATGTAGCATACTGTTGGATCTTGCTTCTTGACCCATTCTTCCAGGTTGTTTCTTTTGATTGGTGAGTTGACCATTAATATTGATAGTTATAACTGATACGTATTGACTTATCATTGTCATGATGTTTTCTTTTTGTTGAATTCTCCCCCTTTAAATTTAATTTCTTGTCACACCCGATGGATTCATTCTGCTTTGCTTCCTGGGGTTATGATCCTCATTGTGTTTTCCTAGAATATTGTCTAAAATTTTTTGCAGTGCTGGTTTGATATTCCAGAAGTTCCTAAAGTGCTCTTTGTCATGAATGTATCTTATTTCTCCATCAATTTTGAAAGATAGTTTTGCAGGGTACATCAGTTTGGGTTGGAGGCTGTTTTCCTTTAGAGCTTGGAATACATCACTCCAAGCTCTTCTTGCCTTGAGGATTTGCAATGAGAAGTCTGTTGTGATTCTCATGGGCTTTACTTTGCATGTGATTTGTTTCTTTTCTCTAACTGCTTGTAGAACTTCGTTCTTCTGGTGGTTTTCTGGAATCTTAACAATTATATGCCTATGTGTAGATTGTTTTTTGATCAAGGCTATTTGGAGTCCTATATGCCTCACTTATCTGTATGTCAGGTTCTTTTCCCCTGCTTTGGAAGTTTTCTGACATTACTTCTGTAAACAGTTTTTTTTTATGTCATCTGCACACTCTCTTGTTTCTTTGTTGACTCCAATCAGTCTTTATGTTATTCTTCTTTGCATTGTCTAGCAGCTGCTGGATAGATTTCTCATTGTCCCTTACAGTTTTGAAGCAATTTTTCTTTTCCTTGTTACTAATTGCAGTTTTATGTTCTATGTCTGAAATTCTGTCCTCACATTGGCTCATTCTGCTGTGTAGACTTTCAGTGGAGTTTTTAATATCCTGGAAATGTGTTTGCATCAGTTTTGTGGATTCCATTTGTTTCCTATGTTGGGATTCCATCATGTTCCTCAGCTCCTGTACTTTTTTGTCTGTGTCCTCTCCAGATTTATTAGTCATGTCTTGCACTATGAGCACAATCTCTGCTGTTATCTGAAAAATTATTTCTGATTTCATTTTTTCCGGATCCTCTTTTGTTGCCAGTTCAGCGAATCCAGGTGGTTGAGTATCAGAGTATTCCATCTCATTTCCATTTGGGGTTGCTTTAGGTGATCTGAAAGTCTGGTTTGAAGACTTGTTTATGTATCTTCTCATTTTGACAGGGGGTGGGGTGGGGAACAGTGGTATGGCGGCCTCGAATCCCCTTCCTCTGCCCTGGGAGCTGTGGTATAGCAGCCCGGAAGGCCCTTCCTCTGTGTTGAGAGCGGTGGTAGTGGGGCACACCATATGTGGCTTTTATCATCTCTATTTTAGAATATCATGCCTTGTGAGATCACAGAAGAGCATGCTTTAGCTTTCTGGCTCATTAATATAGTTGTAATTATCCAAATATTAAAAAATGGACACAGTTTAATAATTTTTTTATTCCATAAATGTTTTTACTGAAATGAAATGTAAGCCTGTGGTGGATTGACTAGTAGTCAACTTGTAATGCCCAGCTTAACTGAATCAGCATCATCTTGGCATGGAGGATCCACCTGAGGATTGATACCAATAGCCATAAAAAGAGACCCGGAGGGGCCGGAGATTTACCTCAGTGGTTCCAGCACCTGCCTTGCAAGCTCAAGGTCCCAAGTTCGATCCCCGGTACCAAAAAAAAAAAGAACTGGAGGGGAAGATCAGGGGCTGTTGATTTTGTAAAAGAAGCTTGCAATGGATGATTTTCCTGATGTGAACTAGGCTGTTCTTGTCAGAGGAGGAGCTCCGGGCCTCACTGTTGCTGGGAATGGCTGCTGTTCTTCTGATCTTCACTGTGAGCATCATTTCTGGGCTCCAATATGGATCCCTCAGCTTGGTGGCTGAAATCCTTCATCTCATCAGTACCGGTTTTCTGGCTTCCACTACTGGCCTTTGTGCCTTCCAGGTGCAGATCCTCAGTATGGACAAGCATTTGAGATACTGCTGTGGGCTCTAGGCCACTGGCTGGACTCGTGGAGGACACTGACTTGGAGCCTAAGCCTTTAACTGGACGAGTGTGGGTGAGTGCTGGGATCTAGGCCCTCAGCTGGATTCTTTGGGCCCCTAGTGCACAGGTAATCTCTTGCACTCCTTTGCATTTGCCTTTTTGGTTAATTAGCATAAAATAATCTTATAAACTATGTGTCCTGTAGTAAATGTATTATCTTACCAAACCCTGACTACAACAAAGCCCAAGTATATATATTTTTCATTATTACTTTTAGGAAACTCGAAACATTTTTACAGATGTTCATGACATTGTATTTTGTAATTGTTTGGTAAGTTCCAAGTGTACCATTCTTTTGGGGAGTGTAGAAAGAACTTTTTTTTACAGAGTGTTTCTTATGCTAGAAACAGACGAGGCCCTCTCACCCACCCTCAGATGTTGACAGTGAGATTTCCATTGTAGAGATGACAAAGATAAGGCTCAATAAAATAAAATTTCAAGATTGGGCTGCTGAAGAAAGAGATCCGTGTCTTTTTTTTGTATGTGGGATCTTCAGGGTCTGTGGGCCCTGTGAAAACAAGCTGAGCTTTAATTCCTGTGTGGACTGATGTCCTGATTTAATGCTTTGCTATCCACATGTGGTTCTTTACATTTAAATTTAATTTTTATTTTTTGTTACTGGGGATCGAACTCAGGACTTCGCTCTTTCAAGTCAGGTGTGGGTGCCACTGAGTTAATCCTTAGCCATGCTTTACATTTAAATTTCAGTTAATTAAATTTTAGTAGATTAAAAATTAGTTTCTCCCTTGCACTATACATACTATAAGTGCTCAGTAGTCACATGTGGCTGTTGGCTGGCACACTGGATTGTACAAATACAGGGCATTTCCATTATCGCAGAAAGTTCATTATTTTCATTAATACAATCAGTCACTTCCGGAAGTGCTTCTGTGGAACTCTGATTTGTATTCATTCTCCACTACTCATGCATTCTCACATTGTTTTGAGCTCTGGAATTATATTATCTGCATTCTGAGGACTCTTGATTGAAAGAGGGGAAAGGGCTTTCAAAGCCTGGAAATCGTAGCATGACCATCATACTAGTTTATACGGTCTGTTATCTGAAGGACAGTTTTTTTGAATTAGGATAGACAAAGAGAAATGCTGTTTCTTTACATGATAAATGCTAAACCGTGTCTCCAGTATTAAACTGTTCTTTTATATTTGTTTAATATTTACTCAGTAGAGTGTCTTAATTCATCTTGGGGAAAGGATGACCAAAATGAGAAGGAAATTGTAAGAATCCAGATTGAAGATATACTCTGGTGAATTTGGGACATATTAAATTAGTCTTTAATATTCTCATGAAACTTTTATGATACCAGAAATAGACTTTTTCAAAGGACTTTTTTTTGGGATACATAAAAGGAGTTTTAATTTACCATGTATATATTTTGTTATAGAATTTAAGAGAAGTTGTTAAAAGAGATATGTGAGCTTTATCAATTTCTTTATCACTTCATTGATAAGTTTGAGCAGTAAGATTTGCCTTGCTTATCAGAATCATTGGAGATGCTCAAAATATTTCATATTTCAAAGTATTTTTTAAATACTGGATGCTCAGCCATTAAAATCTGTGCCGCTATTCTGATAACCAAAAACCTCTGAAATCTGAAAATCTGGTCCCAGGCATTTCAGGTACAGGACAGTACATCTGTGTATTTAAATGTTTGGGGAGACTACCAGTGCTGTGGAAATGTCATAGTGTTGCTTCATTGACCCTCTCTTTTCTGTACAAGGTACTAACTAGGTCTTGCCCAGTTGTCCTTAAGTGTGCTCCCTGCTATTGTACACCTCTGGTCTGGCATCAAGTTGCAGTTTTGGATCTTGTTCTTAGTAAATTCAGTAGTGCTGATATTGACATTACAGAAAATACTTTGAGCTAGAGGAGTTCTGATGCTATGGGTTGCGTGAGGTGTTTACCCTTTGCGACCTTGTTCACACTAAGTTGGTGTTCCTGGGTAGTCTTTATCTCATGGAGGAATAAATATCAGTGTCTTAGTATGTCTACAGCAGAGAACAGTTGTCTGGATATATTGTATACAGTACTTTATGTATCAGCTGCCGTCTTTATTCATGCAAGAGCAAGTTGTCTAATAGTTTTACTAGTTAGGCCTAGAAGAACATTGTGCATAGTAGAATTTCACATTAATCAATATTTCAGAAATCAAGTACAAAAGAAAAGTCATTCAAAGAAAATCTAAGAAGTATGAAGATGTTACTTTTCACTGTGAGAGCAGCAGTCTCTTAACTAGTGATTATTGCCATTCTTAGTCCTGCAATATTTTTAGATATGGTGTCATTTAAAGTTTTTTTTGCCTGAAGTATTAAAAATTTGATACATCATTGCATTATTTCTTCAGCAAGTTTACCACCTCTATCGTAGTCGTCCATTTTTATTAGTGCTAGCTTTTAACCTGCAGCCTGATGTTACTGAAATGTTGCTTTTCTTATGCCAACGTTGCACATATTCCTTGCTTATTCAATAACTAGGATTGGTAGAAATTGGAGGATGATCCTTTTGTTTTACTGGGACAATATGTCCTTCCCACACATTCCACATTCTGTATTGGAACTGGCAGTTAATTTTCTATTTGGAATAATGTTATAAATAATGAGCTGGTTCCCAGAGTGGTCCACCAATTAACCCATAATAAGGTTTAGTGGATGGAAAAATGTGCATGCTAGAATCTGAAAGTGCTATCAAAAAATGACTCAGAGGGCTGGGGATTTAGCTTAGTGGCACTGTGCCTGCCTTGCAAGTGCAAGGTCCCGAGTTCAATCCCGGTACCAAAAAAAAAAACCACAAAATAAAATAAAGACTCAGAGCCAAATTTTATACCAGTAAGTTGTTAAAATGGGGATGACCTATTTAATAGTATAAGTCTTAAATAGCTATCATATTTGTTAAAGTGATTTCTGACTTCTCAGTATACAAACTTTTCCCCTTCATAGGAACTTTAACTTTAAAGCTGAAGCTAATAAAATTTAGCAACTGATAGAAGTTAGACTAAATTTAATTTTGCTTGCTTAGTTGCAAAAGCTGTGCTGACTTTTAAAAATTAGCACTGTGCTTTTTAGGCTTTTTTTTCTTTAATTAAATAATTTTAAAATGGTCTTTTTTGATTAATTTATACCGTTTTTTGTTTGCTAGGAGAATTAATTAAAAACTGAACAAGTCAATACATGGTGGTAACAAAGGCATAAGTCTAAAATTCTTTGTGCTACGTCCTGCAGAGGTACATACAATTTATTATAAAATAATATGGAATTATGAAGGCTACAATTTTGTTTTCCATCTGCCATTCCAAACTCTAGTCTTTCAGTTTCCACTGAAAGTGACATTGGCAGCTTGTATGATTACTGATACTATTTGTTACATGTTTTTGAAATAATTAAACATAAAAATATATTGAAATTCTTATTTTATAGTACACTATATATTTGTCCTTACTGCATCTTACCCTTAATCTTAGCCAAAAGGCCGAGAAGTGATGTGCTTACAGCATCTTAGGTGAAAGGAATGTAGATGTAATTTCACTACTGTAGTTTGGTGTATATAAACTATAAACATACTTTTAAGAACCACACTTCAATATATTTTGAATGGTAGATGAGTTTTAATTTTGTGATTTAAAATCTGTTAACTGGGACATTTGCATTGCACATGCCCTGTGTGTTCATTTTCCGTTTGAGGAAGTAGAACCTTGTCCAAACCTACTAGCTAAGAATTGTCTACTTTGTCTCTTTCTTGGGCTCTGCAGCTTACACCCCATCACACTTGTATCATTAGGAGGCGTGCTGTGTAGAACATGGGCCCTATTATCAGCACCGTGACCGTTTCCTTTGGTGGAAAAATCTGTAGTAAATCAAGAATATTAAGTCTGTTAGTACTGAAGTTCTTAGCAGCCAGCTGCTCTGAAACTGTCATTTGTATTTACAGAAGGGTTAAATACTGATACTTTCTGTCCTGGGTCTTATTGTCTATTTTCTGAGCTTGTTACATAGTAAATGAATGAATTATTTTTCTTTAGTTTTTCTAAAATTGAAGTTGAGCATGTGCCTTTGTGTAAACATTCTTTTATAAGTAGAACATTGGAGAAAACAGCATTCATTATTCATTTGTATCCTTTAATGGAATTCAGTTTTTTTTTTAACCTTCATCTCAAGTACAGTTAGGCAGCAAATTATATCCCTGTTTTATTTTTTATTTTTAATGAGCTGTGGTTTGGTGCTCCACTAAGAGATACATGATTGTATAGCTGCAGTTGTGTATCTGTGCTATTCCTGTCTACCACACTGAATCATAAGCTAGACTCAGGTTCTGTTTTTGTTAATTTCTGTAGCTGATTAAATCAGAAATCTCTTAAGTTAAAACACACTCTCCTCATCTGTCTACTTCTTGCTGAACTTTCCTCATTATTGCAAAAAGACTTTTCTTAGAATGAAAACAAAGTTCTCTGTTGGAAAAGCAGTCAGAGACCCATGATAACAGAACTTTGTTGACCAGATCTTTTCACAGCATCAAAATAGAATTTGGGAAAGGATGCTACACTACAATGTGTGAGTCAGAGGCATCATAGATGAGGAGTTCCAGGCCCGGTGGTGTCTCTCTGATTTTCCACTATTCCCACCTTCATGTTGAACAGATTGCTGTGCAACTGTCTCAGTTACCCTAGCTGTGTGACAGTGTGCAGTATGGACCTTTGAGTCATCTGTCCTTTTTAATACAACTAAATAATAGCTGCTGTATTTGGGCATTCACACTTTTGTGAGGTGCATGTGAAGTACCTAACATACATTAATTATCTTATTCCCTCCCTATGCAGTGCTGTTATTATTGCTAGTATTCATGTGAGGAAACCGAGGCTAAAAGAGGCTATTATTGCTACAAGTATGGGCCACCAGCTTGGGTTCAAATGTCATAGCCACAGACTTTTAGTTTAGGTAACTAAACTGTCCTAACTACAGATACAAATCTACTCTGTTATAAAAGTGCTTCAGACATGCTCATTACATCATATCTCCTAGGAAGTGGCTCCAGGGAATAATAAAGTATACAGAAGTAAATTATTTCCCCATCATTGAAAATCGCTTGTTTTACATTTGTTGTGGTTGGTGGACATAATGAAATACTGTTCCCACCCTCCACTTCATAGCTGGAAAATCCAACAAACAAAACTTCTAAAGTCTTTCAGTATCCCTAATCTGGCTGAAACCACATAGTGCCTTATGATTAACTTGTGGGGATTATGCTGGGATTATTGCTTTATTTCTAAGACAGTGGATAGGAAATGTCACCCAAGAGTATGGAAGTTCTGAGAAAAGGCCCTAGTCACCCATGCTGGGACTTTGAAAGTCCTGGGGAAGCTAAAGATGGTGTTTGTGGAATCACCACGGTGCTTGGGGCTGGGAGGAGTTCAGGAATGATATGACAGAGTGGGAGAGAGAGATGGCAGTGGGGGAGATGAGCAGAGTCCTGGAGGGAAATCCAGGAATGGGAGCTAGGGTGCTGGACAGTCTGACTTTAGCAGAGTTGTGGGAGGGAGGCTGGCTGACTTTGTATTGAGTTGGTGAGCTTTGTTTCTGGCCTTGAAGGAAAGAATGTGTTGGAGGAGTATATATGTAGGGTTAAATTAGAGATGGACAATGTTTTAATGAGTGGAAAGAGACCATGAGCAACTGACTGAAAGTCTGGAATGGGGTGTGGATGGAGAAGGACTCATTTTTGAAGGGAGGAAATTCAGAGTATCCATAAATTACTTAACCATTAGATAAATTGGCCTTGATATTTTTGCCATCTATAATACAGTATTCATTGACATTGTTGCATTGGACATTTGGGAAGATGATTTGTTTGGAAAGATGGTATTAGGGTCTTTGGAGAAGTTTCTTAGGCAGAAAAGCATTTCGAAGCCTGAGCTTTGGAGTCAGACGTAGGCGCAAATTTTAGCCTAGGCACTTTTAGTTTTGTTGTTTTAGCCAAGTTATTTAACTTCTCTAAGCCTACATTTCCAGTTGTACTCAGGCCAGGAGTTAGGCACATTAAATATAACGTCTTCTGATGAGGGATGAATGTTCTTTTCATAGTTTATGCAAATTTGTGTTCTCTTGTTCATGATAGGATGGTTCATGATATCTTCTTTGTTAGTCTTTTATTTTCTGCAAAATAGGAATATGTTGTGGGCTTTTTATAATCTTGTTCTCCTTTTCTTTTAAATTTCTTTTTTTCCTACTGAGACCTCATGAAGATCTTGTATTCAGAAGGGTTATCAGACCTGTCTTACCATGGTAACAAAAAAGTTACCCTGTGTGTTGAATCTGTACTCTGAAAGGCCCAGTTGCTGAAAACATGATTGTCTTACACTTTTTTCTCATTAGTGGTGGCTTATATCAACCTATAGGTTCTTTGCTTGAACATAGAAATAGTTGTATATTCAAGTGGGAAGCTGAAGAAAAATAATGACAAAGAAGGCAGCGGCACCCTCTTCCAGAGGCTGGAATGGTCTTGCAGCTGTACTGTTTTTTACTCCATACACATTAATAAATCTTAAGTCTCTATGGGCTAGCATGAATATTTTCCAAAAACCCACATGCCAAAAAGTGGTGTGGAACAAAGCAAAGCCACGAAGAGACTCTGTAACTAAACTATGTATGTTCCACTGAGTTCTGAATTAGTGTGGTAGTTGGATGACCTTGCTTGGCCTAGCCATTCAACTCCTGCATGCCTCAATTTTCTCATCTATAAAATGTGACATTAGCTACTATCTTATAGATCTTCAACATGAACTCAGATCATATTTATAAAATGTTTGAAATGATGCCTGGCACTATGTAAGTGTTTTTAGATAGTAAAATACTGAAAATTGCTAATAATGGGGAATTTGCTGAGCTGGCTGACTGGCATATTTCTGTATAAGACTAAAATAACATTAAGCATTGGTTAAATAAACTACCTGATGGATTCCATGAATGCATAAAATCTAACATTTCACTTTCAGATATCTTCCAACCATTGTACAGTATTCACATACTGTAATACTGGTCATAACATGAATTCACATAGTATAATACTGGTAATAACACAAAGTCGTATTTTAAATTCAGTTCTAAGTATGAAGCATTCTGTCTTCACACATTTTTAAAAATCTGAAAAATCTGGAAAGTATGTTTTAAAATCAGTGGATATTTTATTCTTTTTTAAAAAAATTGATTTTAAGGGCCAGGGATGTAGCTCAGTGTCGCCTAGCCTGCCTGGTAAGTGCAAGGTCCTGAGTTCGATTGCTGGTACTGCCCCCCCCAAAGAAAGAAAAAAATTGATTTTAAACTGGCACAAGAAAACATAAATGTAGACATTAATGGGGTACCATGTAATGTTTTTTTGTTGTTGTTTTTTGGTACTGGGGATCGAACTTGGGTCCTTGCGCTTGCACAGCAGGCAGTGAAACCACTGAGCTAAATCCCCAGCCTCCATGTAAAGTTTGAGACATGTATATATTGTGTAATGTTTAAATGAGGTTAAATATATTTATTTCCTCAAACATATTTCTTTATTTGTGAAAACTTACAAAATCCTTTCTTCTAGCTTTTTGAAATGTTCAGTACTTAATGGATATGCTTAATGTGATGGTTACTCTCTCCACCTTAAATCTTTTACTTAAACAGAATGCAGTTTATTAAATCAGTGTTGTCTTTGAACAGGAAGCATAGTCATTCACAGGTCCATACAGAGCAGATAATAGGACTGCAGTTTAAGAAGCTTCAGTGTCTGGGCCTGAGGGATGCCATGCCTGCCTGCTGAAGGAAGGAGCCGTGTTTCAGCAGCCAGGCATCCCCAGAGTTCCAGAGTCAGACTGTAGGGCTACCAGAGCTTCATTGTATCCCCAAACTCTCTGGTCCAGTGGTTTGTATGCTCCATCATCACTGAATTGGATTTGTCACTGGATTAATATTGATGGAGAACTTAGAAGTAATTCCTTTAAGAAACCAGAATCATTTTAGGACCTGGGAAGAATAATGCTGTGGTAGGAGCTCTTAACCAAGAAGCCCATGCATGCGTAGATTTCCAGGGTTTTTAAACTTGGCTGAGAAAAAAAAAATCTTTATATTCACTAACTCCTAAGTGAAATATAGTATTCTTTAATTATGAATGGTGATAGCAAATCATGGTAGTATTTAGCACTTGAAATTATAGTATTTTAAAAATATGTCACTAGTCCTGTTATTCATCATGTTAATGAAGAATCTCAGGGTGGGGGATTTAGCTCAGTGGTTCCGGTGCATGCCACGCAAGCACAAGGTCCCAAGTTTGATCCCTGGTACCAAAAAAAAAAAAAAAAAAAAAAGAATCTCAACTGCCTCCAAATTTTTCTTAATATTTTGATAGCTATGTTTCAATTTAATTCTTTTTTCTTATGATCCCCTATGATTTTTATTTTTTAAAAAACGTTATTTTCAGACCTCAGTAGAAGCTAAAGGGCATCTGGAGTTAAAAGTTAAGAACCCTGTCTAACATGTTATTTGGTTCTCTGTATTAGTCCTGGCTCTTAGCTATTCTGTTAGCTTCCCTGCCAAGCCCCTCCGTCTGTACCATGGAGAGCTGAGATGTGGGTTTTGAAAGGTCCAGCATCCATCCCTAGATCTGAACTGTGTTCTTGATTCCAGCAATGAAAATTGTTGGGTCATTTTTGTCTGATGACTTACAAGTCTCAAAGGAGGCAGCTTTCTTTAGCTTTTCTATCTCTCCAATACAATACTGTCTACCCAGACTTCCAGTGAAAGATTTTGATTCAGCCACAGTTTACTAGAAAGCTAGACAGTGTGAAAGCAAGATGCAGAAAACAGAGAACAGAAAGCAGTCATGGGAGTTTGAGGGAGAGGTTAAGAGAGTTTGTGCAGGTGCTCGAGGGGAGAGCTGGTGGAGGCTGTGAAATGAGATGGGAAAGAGTGAGTCAGGTGGAATAATAAGGAGATGGAGAAGTAATTAAATTGAGGCTTTCAAGCCTACTGCTGATGGAGGCTTCTCTTTATCAGAATCTACTTTTGCTCCTGGGAACTGTTCCTGTGCAGTTAAGGATGGATTTTTCACCCTGTCTTCAATTGCTTGAATTCAGTGGAGAGGTTTTGGGACTCAGGGCTGGCCTCCCAGATAAGTTCCTTAATTTTGTTAAGGTTGATGCCAGAATCTTCTGATGTGGTCAGACTAGATTTTACATTGTACAGAGGAAAGTGGGCAAACTGTTTGCTTCTAAGAAATACTTTCGAGGGTATATTTGGAAGTTTTGGGCAAAGGGAAAATATTTCAAAAGAAAATGCTTTTAGGCAAAATATCTCATTGCTGTAAGAATATTAACTGCTTGTTGAGGCAGGAGGGAAATGTTGTAGGAAAAGTGGATCCAGGACAGAATTCAAGATAGAAAGAGTGTATTGCTGTACCTGTGACTATGGTTACAGTGTAATTCTAGAGGAATAAAAAATGGTTTATTCTGGTACTAGTAGAATATAGGTTTGGATCTCCTCAAAAATTTCCAAAATGTATTTTATTTACCATTTGGAAAAGATAGTTTTAACGAATAAACTGTTGGATTTATGTGAGTTACAGCCTCTAGAATACAAGAATTACTGCCAGTATGTGTTTCTAATGACAACACTGAATTTAGATTGAGGATAATCTATATTAGGAACAAGAAACGTAATATATATGAACTTTATTAAATAGGAACTATATTGCCTTCAAATGCTTCTAATAACTGACTGTAATATAACAAAGTGTTGCCTACTCCAGTTCTAAGAGTCCTGCTTTACTAAGTAGATATATCCAAGTTATGTTTCTGTGTGTAGGTAGATATGTTTATAAAGTACTTTGAGGCTTTTAAGAGTTTCCTATCTTAAATAATTAAAAAATTAGTTTTGTTTACATCACTTTTTCCAACCATATCCCCATTTTTTAAGAGAGAGAATAGGAATAAATTTTGGGTATTATGAAACATCTAAATTTTCACAAATTCTTAACTTTAAATTAATCAAGAAATTTGATGAAACTCTGAATATAACATTGCTCTATTGCAAGCCCTGAGGCCCTTTTCCTGAGCAACATAGGCTTGCTTTTATGTGAGCTAAACCAATCTTAAGTCTAGTATGGGATTTTATTACTGTGTGTATGTTCATATGTTAAGAGAGATTTTAGAGTCTGGGGTAATGAGACATGACCAGTTAAAAGCCAAGCATTGCTTAGGGTTGTGGTTCAGTGATAACCTAAGTCTGAACACTGATGCTTATAAAATATCATCATTCCAGATCTCAAGACAAATTGTCCTTGATTCACACTGGCCCTTTCCTTTCTGTGGGGCTCATCTGGTACTTGCTAACTGCTTTCTCTGGCACCTAGTACTTTTTTTTTTTAAATCTCTCCCCTGCCTTGGAACCACCTTCAACTGTCCTTTTCACAACATGGCATTGCTCCATCACATAGGGAGCTTCTCTTAGTGGAGGCATAATGTTAAGTGAAATAAATGAAACACATAAACTTAAATACATATGGTTTCTATCATATGAAAAATCCAAAGTTTAAATAAAGAGCAAAATAAAAGGCAGATAAAAGGGAACAGGGAGATAAAATCTTTTGCACATGGGAAGGAGTCCAAGAAATGGAGAGTAGGGAAAAGGAAGAGGGGAGGGGGGGATGTGGGAAAAATAGAGATGGATTGTGTACATGTAGCAACTGTGCACAATGATTGTAATCATTGTGTGTCACAAACATGAACTAAAAACACCCATGAAAATGGAGGAATGGGATCTAGAGGTGGAGTTAGGGAGGAAGAAGGAGAAAGGGAATGAAAGAGTTAAGATATGTTGATTACATGTACCTACTCTCCAAGATGAATGTAGACATTATAGACTGCAAGCTTGTACTAATAAAAAATTAATTAAAAATGCAAGAAAATGTCCGAGTTTTTAATTCTTAAGTGTACTACCATTTCAAACATGTTAACAAGCAAGTAGGTTTTTATAATTGAGTAGGAAAAAATATCTAATGATAAAAGCCAGGAACATTCTTGGCGTGAGATCCCTCTTATCTTGCCTCTCTGCTCACTTCTTGTTAGTGGTTCTGGTAGTTTTCTTGATGTTCCCAAGAATTATAAGCAGTGACCCTGCTACAATGTACTTCAGGAATATGGCATTTTGGTATAGTCTCCAACGATGGAATGCCTGTGGTGGAAAAACGGTTCCAAAACCACCAGTGTATTTTGTTAGCAGTGCCAGAAATCTGTGTGAGTATTGGAGTATTAGCTTTGGCAACAAAAATGCTGCACCACAGAGCTCTGTTGCCTCTGCGCTGAGTCCTTGCTGACCTGGCATCCTGGAGAAACCCTGGTTCTCCTGACTCAGGCTGTAGCTGTGAACTGGGTGCCCAGTGCCATCCTCCTAGGCAAATGCAGGAAATGCCAAATGGCCTGGCAGTTTTCAGTGTGGCCTTTGGATCTTTGCTGAGCCATATGGTGTTAAAATGTCAAACTGTTCCCGACTATGGACCATGATTGAGGAGCTAGATAGAGAAAACACGCTTCAGATAACTGATCTGCTCGGGCTGTTTTTCCCTAGCCAGTGGCTTGTCGCCTTGTCACTTTAACCATTGTTTATTGAGCAGTGCTTACTTGACAGTGGTCTACTTATATATAGTATGAGAGGTACCAAAAAAAAAAAAAAAAAAAGGAAAAGAATTGAATGTTTCTTCTTGAGATTACATCTCTCTGGGGCCGTGTATCTTGTATGTAATAAACTGTCAGTAGAAGGTAAAATGAGTGGGCAGTTTACAAATAGAATTTAATGGGAAGAAACTCTTAGAAATTAAATAAAGTGGACCCGAGATTTAGCTCAGTGGCGTAGTACCTGCCTTGTACATGCCAAGGTCCTGAGTTCGATCCCAGGTACTAAAAAAAGAAGAAAAAAAAAGGCATTAAAGAAAGATGAGTCCCTGCAAAAGAGAGTAATATCCTTAGCTTGTAGTTACAGAGATATTGCCACAAACGAAGACTTTTTCTCCTTTTCATTTCAGCTTCTATTATATTCCTGCATTTGCTTTTATTGATGGATTGACATAATGCCTTGAAAAGTTTACAATCTGTGTTTGAAGAGAAAACAGATGATCCCAATCAAAACATCCACAAGTGCTAAGTGACTGAGGCCAAAGGGAATGCGTAAGTCTGAAGGGAGGGAGGAGGAGAAGAGTGTGTGGTTCAGATGAGGTTAGCCCTGGCAGGCTTCTTCAAGGAGATGGCTGCGTGGGGTTTGGCCTCTGTAGCTCTTCTCAGTCCTACTCTCTGGGGACTTTACGTAGACAAGGTTTTCTCCTAGCACTGAGTGCCTGCATAGTGGAAAGGGCCAGGAGGACAAAGAAGAGATGTTTGAATTAAAAGAGGATTTCCCCCATAGCCTAGGAGCTCTCAAACTTTTAAATGTGCTCCCAAATGTATAGAAATAAAGAAGTGGATCAGATTCAATTTCAGTGTATGAAAAGGCCATTTCATATTTTGGATGGAAAAATGCAAAGCTTGAATGACTTCTTGACTCTAATGGATCTTTGTTGTCTTTTCAGTTCAAATTACTTTTTCCTGTTATGGCTTATAAATATTGAAAGAATTGCTTGGAGTTTACTTAGCCATACTGTGCATATGTACGCCTTTTTTTTTTTTTGGTACGGGAGATCGAACTCAGGACCTTGCGCTTACGAGGCAGGCGCGGGGACCACTGAGCTAAATCCCCGGCCCCAAATGTTACCATTTTAACAACAGTAAAATTATTTTAGTCACCCCTTCTTTTCTACTGTAGCGGAGGCTTCACATGTATCCATAAGAAAATGCATGCAAGAATGTACTTTGCTGCTTTGTGCATAATGCAGCCTAAATGGATAGATTCCCCACATCATTTTCATACAGTGGAGAACTATCCAGTATATTACAACTCTTATCCAGTGCATAATGTTGAAGAAACAGGAGCAAGTTGCAGAAGGTATTTAATTTATATGCTACTTACTTCAGCTTTAAGAGCATGCAGAGCAGTACTGGGTGCTATATGTACAGGTGAAGTAACCATGTAAACACTTGCATTTAAGTGGGAAGATACACTCAAAATTCTGGATCCTGGTTACTTCTGTAGAATATAGTATGGGTGGGCTGTCTATTATACTTGCAGTATTTAATTTTCAAAACTGAATAGTAGGCTCCTTAAGATTTGTTATATTATTTTCAAAACTTTTTCAATGATTAAAATATTTTATTTTAAAAATAGTAGATAATAGGAATACAAAACCCAGAAAGGCCATTCATCTGAAATGCAGTAGAGATGAACTCGCCTCAGAGAGGGGCATGCCTTCAGAGCTGAAAAGCAAAGGGCAGAGACTTCACTTTAGTGATTGCCTCTTCTACATGAATGAGGCCTTCAACATGCCTTTAGTTTCCACCTGTAAAGTTTTCATGAATGCCTTGATAAGTTTGTTATACAAAAAGGGAAATTAAGAGCTTCAAACTCTTCAACAAGAGAATGTTAGATGTAAGTATGCAGTGTGGTCTATGGTTGATGTGTGTGGGCTCCTTCCTCATGTTCTAGCTCTGTGACCTATGCCACAGTTTCTTCATCTGCAAAAGGGGCATAATTACCATGCCTGGTTCATAGAGATGTGTGATGTTAGAGCACGTGGAAGACACCGACCCTGTCCCTCCTGTCCCATCTGGCTCATCCAGTTGGAGTACTGGATGCTTTAAATTTGAATTTTAAAGGATGAAGGATAGGGGGTGCATATGAAAAGAATGGCTTTCCTCTTCTCCTGAACAAATGTTTGGGAGCAACTTGTGGCCCATTCCCCACTGTAGACTGGCAACACCTACATCCCCATAGATGAAAGTGCCCACAGTTCAGTGTAGTTCCCAGCATTCCTTCACGGATCCTGGACACCAGAGCAGCCTGTTTATTGCTGTTTATTGTTCAGCAGGCACTTGCTCCCTGATGTTACCTGCCTAGTTCCGATTGCCATTTGAGCTTCCAACTGCATGTTAAAGAGGTCTGTAGCAATGCAAAGAGGGAATTGGATATGTATCAGTAGTCAAGGTTCTCCAGAAAAACACAACTGGCAGGAAATTTTATATATGTATATATATATATTATATTGTATATATCATATACATTGGGAAACCCTTGGACAGATTTGATGCTGCAATCTTGGCAGATTTTTTTCCGGGAAACCTCAATGTTTGCTTTTAATGCCTTGCAGCTGATTGGATGGAGCTCTCTCACATTATCAAACATGATTGCTTTTCCTTAGAGTCAGCTAATTGTAGGTGTTAACAACATTTACAGAGTGCCTTCACAGCAACACTTAGATTAGGGTTTGATCAAACAGTGCGGTACCATAGCCTAGCCAAGTTGACACATGAAACCAGTCATCACTGACTACAACTTTTCTAATAGTTTTATGACACCTATGGAATTTTTTTGTTCTTTGTGGTAGAGGATGTTGGTAGGATTGAGGATTTTTTCAAGAGTTGAATATAAAAAGCTCTAAGAACCATGGAGCTTTGCACGTAAAGCTGTTGTGTCTGTGTCTGGTCTAGGATCTAAAAGGCAGGATGCTGGTGATGATATAGGATACTTCCTCGGAGTAGAGGCTAACAGAGATGCTGGACTGTGCATTTAGGTGGGGAGTAGTCATATGTAGACTATCAGAGCTTGGGAGGAAGACAGAATTTAGGAAGGATAGATTTATTCACCAGTTGTAGTGCCTGGTGCTAACCAGTTGTACAGATGAGGCCTATGCCTGCTCAAGGTGAGATATTAATGCAGGTTCTGAAAATGTATCTCCACCGTTAGCCTCTTGTGGCACTGTGCATTGGAAGCTTGCAAAGGAGGCTTTAAAAGGCTTAAAAGAAATTCTCCCAAAGCCCCCTTTGTTTCTCAGAGATTTGTAGAGAGATGCTATAAGAGCTGCTGAACGGCAAGGCCAAAAAAAAAAAAAAAAAAAAGGAAAGAAATCCTTCCACATGTGTTTATCTGTTATTATTTTTAATGCATCAGATAAGATGATTTCTTAGTACTTATTATTAGAGTTTTTGGGTTTTTTTGAGAGAAATAAAGGTTTGAATAAAGCCTGAACACTCCACTTCTATGTGTCTTGAGCATTCGCTGCAATTTAAAATACTGAATGCTGTCTTATTTCCATTAAACAGTAGTCAGACCAGAAGGTCTAAGAGTACTGAGAACTGACACCAACAACCTAGCAGTTCAGCCTCAAAGTGTTATTTTCAAAAAGTATGTTCTTCATAGGGAAAATACTTAAAAATATTGGAATGGGCAAGACATTTTTTTGACAAGGTGCCAAAAGCACAGGAAATAAAAGTAATCAACAGGGATTTCATCATACTGAATAGTGTTTGTATAGCAAAGGAAAAAGTGAGGAGACAACCTACAGAATGAGAGAAAGAAATGAGTAATAGATCTAAATAGATACCTTTCAAAGAAAATATATGCAGATGGTCAACAGGAACATAAAAATGTTCATTATCACTAATCAGGGAACTGCAAATTAGAACTTCAATGAGATATTACTTTACTTAAGAATGGCTGTTATCAAAAAGACCGAAGATAACAGGTGCTGGTGCAGTATGGGGCAGAAAGGGAACCCTTGTTCACTGTTAGTGGGAATGTAAATTCGAGTAGCCGTGACACAAAACAGAATGGCGGTTCCTCAGAATTAAGAATAGGATTACCACATGATGCAGCAAGCCCACAATGTGTATCTTCACTCTATTGAAGACGCATCTGCGAGCCATATTTATTGTAGCACTATTCACAGTAGCCAAGAAATGGAAACAGGTAATCTATGATAAGTCTCAACTGATGAATGAATAAAGAAAATGTGTGATGTGTACATGGAGTTCAGCCATACAAAGATGGACTCCTGTCATTTGCAACACTTTAAATGAAATAAGCCAGCAAACAAAGATAAGTACCACATGATCTCACACATGTAAAATCTAAAAAAGTTACTGTTATAAAATTGAGAGTAGAATGTTACTGGAAGTTGGGAAGTCTAAGGGCCATGGACAGTTAGGAAAAAGTTGATTAACAGAAGCTAAGTTACAAGTAATAGGAGAAAGTCTTATGTTCTGTGTAGCTTCATTTTTAATTTTCTGTAGTGCTAGGGATCAGGCCCAGGTCCTTACTCATGCTAAGCTGGCACTGAGCTACACTCTCAGCAAAGTTTGGTCGTTCTGTTGTACAGTAGGGGAGTAGTGATAATGATAATGTACAATTTTTTTAAAGTTAGAATAAAGGATTTTGAATGCTTTCAACATAAAGAATTAAAGTTTTAGGAGATAGGTTTGCTCTGATTGGAATATTACACTCTATCTATCTATCGATCTGTCTTTTAAGCCTTTTTAAGCCTCCTTTGCAAGCTTCCATTGCACAATGCCACAAGAGGTTATCTTCATACACACATGTATATATGTGTATATATACACACATATATGTATGTACATATGTATATATGTGTACTATATATGTATATACCTATATGCACACATATATACATATATATATATATTGAAATGTCATATGGTCCTCCATATTAGTACAACTTGTATTTACCAGTTAAAAATATATTATGTTCTTGAATGGATCACACTGAACTAACTACTGAAGATCAAACATGGCAGGTTCATTGGCTCCAGGTATGGTGTAGACATTGCTGCCATAGAATGAAAATGATGTTCTATAGGTTAGAGGTTTTGGGCATCAACACTTCTGCATTTCAGTTTCTTTTTCTAAAAGAGAGCAGAGAGCCCGCGTTGTTTGTTATTTTAACTGATCTTTTACTTCTGTCCTTCTTTAGTACTATGCAAATTAGCTCTCAATTTTTCTTGGGAGAATTCCAGCTGTGTTGTTTTTTGTTCTTGGACTACTTACAGAGTTTTGGGAGAGAAGAGCAGATAATCTGGACTTCGGAGCTGTGGTATCCAGTGTTGGCTCAGTTGTTACCTTATCTTTGCTGCTTACTGGGCCTTTTTCCTCATGTTAACCGCAAGGGGGTTGACATGGATGGTAACTATAGTTCTAGACATGGTGTTTTAATGTTTTTATAAATTGTAGCTTAGTAAAAACTTATAACTTGGAGAGAGCCTTGATTCCTCTACTGATTATTTAATGTCATTCTTTCTTCGGTGTTAACCTGTAGCCCATGACATCAAGTGTTGTCTTGCTTATACCTCAGTTCTTTTGCTCTATCCCAATTTCCTGCTCTGCCAGCTTCCTTTTACTCTAAATGACTTTACCATCTTTTCAGTACATCTGGATTGGTCATTTTAGTTGTGTTTCCTTGACTTTTTCCCCCCTCAGGAAAACTTCCTTATCACTGTCTGTCTGTAAGACACTGTTTTGTCACATTGGGCTACAGAAGTATCAGGCTGCCAACAAATTTGTTAATTTCATACATTTACCTTTCTCTTTCTTATTTTAGGTTAGATAAAATGAAATTCTGTTTTCACATTTTTTGAGGTTAGACTTAGATATTGCCTCTTTCCTAATTTGTCCCTAGTCCACAAGTTATCTTTCATATTTAAAACATTATAGTCTTGAGGAAATTACTGCATAATAGATGAGTGGGAGAGCCTGTTGTTAGGGTTAGGGGTTCCTGGATCTAGAACTCTTTTTTGTTCTCCATTGCTGTTGCATGTTGGGGATTTTTTTTTTTTGGTACCAGGGATTGAACTCAGGACCTTGCTCTTGAGAGGCAGGTGGCAGCACCACTGAGCTAAATCCCTGGCCCTGGGCATTGTTTGTGATCAAAGAAATTAACCCTTCTTGAGGATATATTTTTGTGCTCAATGCTTAACAGATAGAAGGTAGCTTTCTGGTTAGTTTTGAAACAGTCAGACTCTACCATTAACAATTGCTAGCTTGATTTCAGAAGTTGTGCTTCTTTAATGTAGAAGTGGGTTGTAAGAACTTCTGCTGCTGTTGATGCTACCAGTTTCTTGCTTGCTGCCTGATTTTTTGTACCAATTATTGTTATAGACTGCTCAGACTGCTGTAACAAAATATAGAATAAATGGCTTCAACAACAGACATTTATTTGTCACAGTTCTGGAAGCTGGAGTTCCAAGATCAAGTGCCTGCAGATTTGGTTCCTGGTGAGAGCCTGATTCCTGGCTTATTCCACTTTTTTTTTTTTTTTTAACCACATGTGTTCTCATGTCTTTCTTGATGCTTGTACTGGAGAATGGATGATCTTTCTTCCTTTTCTTAAAAGGGGTCTAATCTCACATCGTGGTAGTCTCATTCTCATGATTTGATTAAGACCTAAATACCTAATAAAGTAGCCTCACTTTCACATACCATCACATTGAGGGTTAAGGCTTCAACCTGTGATGCTTGAGGAACAAAACATCTACCATATAACATAGGAACAGGCAGCTGTGGTCTACTTGGGTATGAGCAGGAAAATTTGTGATTGCCTCCTCCCAAAATCATTCTGGACAGATAATGAATTTTTCTGACCTTTTTGGAATCAGAAATCACTCTTGTCTTCTTCTCATAGTATTCTGCCATTACAATATTCATACTTTATCTCTGCATGTGTTACCTGATAGATACCATGTTAAACTTTTTCTACAAATACTCTTGATGGTCGTTTTACTTCACCACTACTTAACCCGAGCTCTATATTCAGTATCAAGAGTAAGGGCAGTGATTGTTCTCCTGAACCATATAGATGCCAGACCACTGAGAGGGTATTGCATTCATTTATGGACAGAATATTTTTTAGGAAAATATTGACAAATTGGAATGGAGCCAGAAGTGGGCAAAAGCTTTAGAAACTATGTCATATGCAGGATGATTGTAGAGAAGGAGTTATTTAATCTGGAGGCTAAAGGAGATGGTGGTGGTGATGATGGCTAGCATTCTACTGAATGCTGATTGTGAGCCAATTACCATGCAAAGAATTTTATGTATATTTTGACATGTAATATACACACAGAGAACGATGAGGCAGGTATTGTTAGCCCCATTTTACAGATAAGGAAACTGAAATACAAAGAAATCTGAGCCTGGTCTGGGTCACCCAACTAATTAGGAGACTGTTGCTGGACCAGGGAAAATTGGCCTTCATGACTTAGGTTTGGCACCTCTGCTTTTGAGGACATTTGCCAAATTGAGAGAGACATTAGCTTTAGAGGAGGATTAGGACAAGCTTGTGTAAAATATTATCTTACTGTGTTTTATTGTATCTGTGATACCACTAGTTATAAAATCCATCATTATTTTATTTGCTTCTAAGAAAAATTGCTGCCAATTAAAATTATAACACAGTCAACTGTAAGAAACCCTCTGATTTTCTAGTTGTTAAAATGAGAAGAAGGGATGTCTTAGAATAGATGAAAAATGTTGTTTGGTATTCCTCCAGATCTGGGATCAATGGACCAAGCTGTAAGGGAGATTTTAGCTCAAAGAAATGCTTCCCAGCTTCTAAAGCTGCTGAGAAACATGACCTGCTCTGACAGAGGCCTTGACACAGCAGGAGCTTGGTGTGTATTGCCTAGTGTGTAAGTATTACTTCTGGCCACAGGAGCTTCCTGGGGTAATGTAAAGGATTTATTCAATTGAGTAGAATGTGAAAGAAATGATCTTCAGGACTCTTAATATTTTAAATGAAAAATAGCACATGACATTACCTAAGAAATCACAAAAATTTAAAAATGAACTTAGCAGTTATCTGTACCAATTATCTATAGCAGTATTTATGACCCTAATAACCTTTCTTTCCTCCTTCCTTCCTTCCTTCCATTTTGCCTTTTCTTCTTTTTTTTGGCATTCAGAATCCTGGTTGGCAGTCCTTTATTTTTCCTTTCAGTAAAGTCCAGATAATGCTGGCTACATATTGGAGGATCTCCACATTTTAGCCCAACCTATCTTCTCTTCCTTTCTGGTGTTCTGGAAAATCCTATAGCTGAATCCTTCTGTGCTTCCCTGTTGAAAAGAAATGACATGATGCCCTAAATCAAAGCTCCTAACACAGTGCCGCATACACTCTAGCCTCTTGGGAAATGTCAGCTCTTGCACTCTTCTCATTTTTCGAATTATCCATCCGTCTCTGCTTTTCAAAATCCTGTCTGTCCTTCAAGACCCAGTGTAAATTTGGTTTTCTTCAAAACACACTGCCTGATCCCAGAAGCCAGTGTTAATTTCTGCCTCTTCTTGACGGCTGTTTTGTTTATATCCTTTTGATGGTATTTACAAGTTTGACCTTGAACTCTAGTTATTTGTAGCCAGGTCTTTTGTCTTTCACCAGATTACAAAATCTGGAGGCAGCAACAATCTTTATTCATCACTTTGTGCTCTGGTAAAGAGCCTGACATGTAGGATGAATTCCATACATGTGAGTGGCTAAATGAATGATGGGATTTTGCAGTAGATTTCTCTCTCTATAAATGTCTGGATTAAGATGATAAAGATCATTTTGTGTTTCCTAGGTGTGTTGTACTTGTCTGTGGGATTGGGAATTGTGGCATGACTTTAAGCTGACTGATTTACAATCCAGCCTGAGGAATGAACCACAGAGAGAAAAATGGACAAGCAGATAATGGCTTTTTATTTATTGCTAAGACTTTCATAGTTTCTAAATTTATTTTATGTTAAAATACTTATTAAACACAAAATGAAACAAGTTTCCTTCTTTTTGTTATGATATTTTTTTCAGAGATTTGAAGTGTTGCAAGCTGTTGATTTGGAGTCTACACTAAAAACTTCCAAGAATATATTTACACTGATGTCTTTGCCCAAAGAATTCCCCTTTCAACCTGTGGTGTGCTACGTGTCACAAGAAAAAAACTGATTAGTTCTTCATGGTTGCCTAACACTTGGCCACCGCCTTTTGACTAAAGATTTAGATCATTAAAGTGGCAGGAATTAGGAAAAAGGCTAAAGATTTAGATTATTAATTTGTGTCCTGGAATTAGAAAGAATGTGGAAGGGAATCAGCAAGGATGGCTGTGTTTTCTTGTTATTTTCTGTGCCTATGGGCCTTTCAGATTTTCCATGGGGAAAGCAAGCATTCTCAGATATTCATCATTAAGTTTTGGGAATAATTTGTAATGCCTTAACTTTTTGGTGGAGATAATGACTAGAATATTATGTAACCCATGGAAAAGAGATAGAAAAAGCTATTGGGCATGTTTTTGTTTTGTTTTGCTTTTTAAGTTGCTGATAGTTGAATTTCTATCCTGGATGCTCTTTAATTTCTTGCATAATCATCTGTAGGCAGCTCAGTCAAGACAAGAGGATGTCAATTGAGTGGATATAATAGTATATGCTTAGATTGATAGCTTTCTGTTGATTATAGGAGGTGGATTATATAACTAACTTGCTGTAGGGAATGAAATTTAATAAATAAATTAGACAATCATTGGATATTGGAATAAATTTAACATCTCATGAAATCATTCTATTGAGAATAAATTTTTTCCCACCAATACCTAACATATGTATGGTATGGTGTCAAGAAAGTATAAAAAGATATTTTATAGATATCTTTACCTCTTAACAGGTAGATATGATAATTTTGACAAAAAGCAAAATAAGACAAAGATTAAATTATTAATAAGGTATTTGCTTCCATGGTCTTAGCTATTTTTAAATGACTTAAAATTCAATCCATCATTGTCAGTGAGCTTGAGTTATATTTACTTGAAAAAATACACCGACTTTAAATTTACTAATGTAAAATAATTAATTTAAAGAGCCTCAATTGGAATAATTATGTCTTAGCTAAAGCAAATTATGTCTTAATTGAGGCAAAACTGAACTAGCCAAGGATTTAGAAAAAGCAAACTATAGAAAAGGACTGCATTGATTAAACAAAGATTATTTTTATTGTTTGTGTAGATGTGTTTTAAGGTTGAGATAAGTTATACAGGAATCAAAGGTGAATACTGAGTAGGAAATTTACTGAAATAAATGTATTTTCAAAATATCATGCCATTACTTTCCTCTGAGCAATGGAGTGTACCCCACAGAGGTGTAGCATTTTCTTATTAAACAGGATAACACATGAGAGCTTTTGAAACTCACCTTGATGTATGCATCATTCTAAAAGCTATTTTTGTGGTCTTAGGTATTTTATCTACTATGACTTTTAAATGTTATTTCAAGATATTAGTAAAATCTCCATATATCTTCTGCAGTTCATTGGGTCATCTCACTACATTTTAGTTTTATGTCTGTGGAGCAGAATAAGAGATGTGGGGTCTTGGGTGATTTTGGATGGAAGATTTACTCTCCTTCAAATTGCTGCTGTTACTGCTGGATTTCTGTGCCTCACAGAGGAGTGATATTGTTATTGTAGGAAAGGTACAATCCAGTTTATTAATCATCTTTATCTTAATCTAAATTATAAAGACTCTGGGACTTAGTCTAATTACAGTTAAAATGATTTTGAAGCAATGGAATGGACTGAAGAATTCATAGTAATACGCGCAGTGCTTTTACATTTTTCAAAATGTCAAGTTGACTTCATGGTGTCCTCCCACCCTGGCATACATTTCACTGAACAGTAGTTACTCTAACCGTGTGAGATGTGCTCCAGTATTTTCTTCTCCTTTCTATTCCATTTGATTCTACTCCACTGCATTCCATCCTGTGTAAAATGAAAAAGATTTCATGACCCATTTCAGAAACCATTAGTGAGAGATGACTCATAGTTTCAGAAACCCGATCCACTTCATAACCACCTTACTATGTATACAATAATCTTATTATTCTTGTTTTCTTTTTTCCATTCAAGAAAGATTGCCCCAAATGCATTCACATTTATTTTTTCTCTTTTTTTAAAGCAAATGACAAAGACCCAGTTTATTGGCTTTTGTAACCCTAAGCTTAATATTTAAACAATTGCCAGAAGTTTACAGTGTCCATACACAACTAGAAAACATCCTTAAATTTATTTTAAGTGAGGAATGTGTTAACCATTAATACTGTAATATCTTTCATCACTTTATATTAAAAAAATGGAATTTATTTCTGTGGAAGACTCATGATGGCAGTATTAGCTTTACAGTAGGTTGAGCCCCCTTGGCTCATGGTTTCAAACACACTGGAAAGCAGGTTGATACTGGTAAGTCTTGTCCTAGTGCTAGTCAAGAATCAAGGCTCATCTTGGATTATCTTTAATAAAAAAGCAAAGTGCATACAGAGATTACAGTTTTAAAGACAGAAAAATCATCGTACTGTGTGGTCCCTACAATAAGTTAAAAAGTGTCTAACAAATGGGGGCTCCGATGAGCTGCTTATAAGTACTTTAGATTAGGGTACAGTTACACTGAAAGTTGAGTTCAGATGAAATCTTCAAAAAAAAGTTCTATTAATCTGCAAATGGTGCTTGTTACATAGTTTGACATTTCTGTTAAATGAATGGCTTGGATTACTTGTTATCCAATTGTAGTAGCTGCTCGTTAAGGACTTTAACTGTCCATCTTCTTCAACTTCTCTCTTTCTTGACCAGTTTTGACAATTCTCTGTTTTAGTAGAAGTTGATATAGATTTGAAGCTGTCCATCTCAGTAGTGCCAAATGACATGGAAGAAAGTGAAGGCAGGCCTCCTTGGCCTGGAGATCTGAATGAAATAAATCCTACATCAAAGGAAGAAAATCTACCTCTAAAGAATGGAAATCCAATGAATGCAGAGGAAAAGGAGCCCATATAATGGCTTCTGCTTCCTTGGGGATCCCTTCACAACCCAGAAAGGCTTTTAAATGGGACTTCAAAGAAGCTGAGTGGCCCTCCCACCAAAAATTTCCTTGGCAACATCATCTGTGTTCCAGAATGTGGAGCCAAACTCCAGTGGACTGTCAGAGTGACTTCCACATCCTCCTCCTCCATTGTTTAATCCATCTTTGTCAGATTTGTCATAGATGTCCTATTTTTTTTTGCATCTCATGACACCTCATATGCCTCACCCTACTTGCTTGAATTTTCTCTCTGCTTCTGTTTTCTTCTCAGGATTTTTATCTCGCTGTCGCTTTCAGCACCAGTTTCCTATGCCTTTTTGATCTCGGGTGAGGCATGTCTCTGCACATCTAGAACTTTACAGTAACCCACCAAGTTTTAGCAGGTTGTTGGAGCAAGTCCAAGGATGCAGAGGACCAGTGGTAGAAGGAGGGAGATGGGGGCTTTCCTTAGAAAACTTTCTTCTTTATCCTGCCTAACATAGATATCTGAGGCCCTAGGTTGTACATCCAGCATAGAGAAACAACAACCACTTCCCCAGTAGAACAAAACACCCCCAAAGCTACCTCTCTTTTAAGTGGACATTCATGCAGGCTTTTTAGACTGTATTCTTTTTCATTCCCATAAGGAGGTGTAAAATTTGGGTGTATAATACAAGACGAAACAGGAAAGTGTAGGATATTTATTGGAAGAAATATAAGAAGGTTCCTGACAAAAACACCTAGAGTGGGAAGATCAGTTTTTTCTGTCAATCTGGACTGTATTTTAGTCTTTGTCTGCTTAGAAAGAAATACACCTGAGAATGCTTCTGCATTTGAGGAGCCTGGTGACTCCGCCAGGTACATTCATGACTACCATCATTGTAGTCTGTAACCTGCCCCACAAAACACCTAAGTGAAGCTGTGTGGCCTGTGTCCCATTCTGGCATTTAGGTTGCAACAAAGACCTAAAAGTGGCAGGTGGTCAAAAATGTTAGAGAAGAGGGTAATTCTAATGCAATTTATAGGTGTGTGGTAGTCTCGCAACTTGAGATTCTAAATTCTAAGGAAGCTGAACACAAAATCTCTAATATTTCACTTCCATACATTGTCAAGTGAAGTTCTGGAGTGAAACTTGGAACTCCTGGTGAAAAGTAAGTATTGTCGTATGAGGGCCTCCTTGCTTAATGGGCCCTGCAGGGAAAGTGGGTTGATCAACTGTGGACTGGGTACCCAAGGGGAAGCAAAAATCAGGAATAAATTTCCCTAAGGCCAGAGAATATTGTTTCCTAAATAATCTTTTTCCATGGGTCCTGTGCTCACACTTAACTTGTAACCAGAGATTTGCACACAGGTGAAATAGCAAGACAGAAGGCCTTTGCCCCCATCGAAGCCCTTGACTAACTGCCTTGCTGTGTGGATGCGTGCCTTTTCTGTACAGTTTCCTCTGGTAAGGTCCTTCTGGGGCAGGGATGCCATCAATCTTTGTGCTGTTTCCAGATACCATCTCTGTGTGAATGTTTGTTGATTCTATTTTTAACATCACATCCTTTGTGCAAGCTGCCACAAGGCTGGGATGACCAAATGTCCTGTTTTTCTCCCATGTTTTTCCTGGTTATGTTCCATTCTTTTGTTTTGATCCCTAGAAATGCTTTTGGGATGGCAGTCTGGGCTTCCGCCACTGTGTTGAACCTGAATTCATGCAAAGCTCTGTCTTTGAAACTGTGTGGCATAAGCTGTCTCAGGAATCTCTGCAGTTGAGACTAAGGGACCGCAGAGGAAGTGACCTCGAGCTCCGAAGTAGGGGACTAGTTGACAGGGACTTAGGAGAGCCTGTTAAAGTGAGAACTAACCGGTGTGGCAGTCCACTGCTTTCTTGATGGTCAGAGAACTGCCCCCCCCCGCACCCCTTTTATCTTAGCCCTCCACATAGATATTAATAAATCTGCCCAAAATGGAAATGAGATTTTGAAAGCTTTTCAGGCTCAGGGTGATAATGATCATGTGAAAGGCGCCTTTTGTCTGACTTGGTCTTTTGCCTCCAGACCCCACATTTTTTCCCCATAAGGACACTGGCCCCTTCCCAGGGATGGAGTTTAAAAGCATCTCCTCCTCATCCCCATGATCAGCTGAAACCGTGAAGTTTGTTATAACTCTCCTTTGGTCTTTTCCCTCTCTCTTTTCTTGTCTCCTTAGGGTTCCCATCTATCTCCTGTTAATACATTTTTCAGGGCGGAAACTATGCCATATGACTTTTTTCTTTTGACCTCCTCCTCATTAGCTGGTACCATGTTTGGCTCATTGTAGGCTCTTAATAAATGTTGCAACAAAAAATAAGTCAATAAAATAATGTGTCATGTCTTATTTTTCTGTATCTTATGTGTATTCATTCTATCATTTAGTCAAGAAACATTGAGATTATATTAGGGACTGTGGTTACAAAGAAGAATGAGACATAGTTACCACCCTCAAGAAGCCCATGACCTATTACATATACAGGTAGTTGTTTTCTTCCATGTCTTAGAAACCCATGAACAATAAGTACCTCATGTGGGTAGATGACCCCACCAATGCTTGTGTGTTGAATTGATACCCCAGTTTCCTGCTAGAATTGCTTGCCTCTTTCTGCCTTCTCAAGTGGATAGAAGATCTTGTGGCTCCACGTACTTGAGGTGCTCAAGTCATTGCGGAGTGACTGGTCTGCCATGAGCCACAGCACATTTTAAAATAATCTCAAATGCTGAAAGGAGAATTGATCTTGACCGGCATAGAGCATAAGTCTCATGCTGAGAGTTTTAGATTATTTCAAAGAGAAGAAGACATCTCAGACACTTACAAGAAGCAGAATCACATTTGTTAGTTTTCAGACATATTTATGGCATGTAGCCTGCTATTTCCTTGATATTGTATAGATTTTCACTATTATAAAAGCCTGCATATTTCAAAGCTAACTTAATATTGGGAGAAATGGCTCTATTTATTTTTCAAAAATGCTGGAAGTCAAATGGATTTATTTTGGGTAACTTTTACTGATGTAATGACTCGACAAAGAACAAAGACCATATTCCAGAGATTGTGAATTACTGCCTATGTAAATTCAACCATGCGATGCCATTAATATTTTACTGCCGCTTTGAACAAGGATGTTAAATTTAAATCAAGAATTATTGGTTCCTTTCAGTAGGATGTTTCAGTATTTTTACTCCCCCCCCCGAATATTTAAATTTTTTCCACATTTACCCACCTAAAACATGTCTTAAATTTATTTTGTGTGTATAGGCCAACTTTGAGAAGGGCAGATTGAATCAAAATATATGTTTTGGCATGAACCCAACAACCTCATTAATGTAAACACTATGTCATAACATGAACCAAGACAAATAATATCAACTAGTATGAAAAAGAGGATAGGGCAACTGGTGAGGTGGGGGTTGGGGTGGGGCAGGGAAGGGGAATGAGAAAAATAAAAAGAAGCTGTAATATGTACATGGAACCACCCCCAAGATGACTGTAAACTGCATGAATTGCAAAAATGTGCTGTTCTGGAGTGTGGGTTGTATGTGACTTTTTTTTTTTTTGGTACCGGGGATTGAACGCAGGACCTTGCACTTGTGAGGCAGGCAGTGGAACCAGAGCTAAATCTTCGGCCTGTATGTGGCTTCTTTAGCATTTATATAATATTTAGGCTAGTGATAGCATTCATCATTAGCTTAATTTTATTTCCCCACAAGAATCTCCTTGCTTTGGTTAGGCAGAAAATGAATTGACAAAGCATCATCTTACTGTACTGACTGAGAAAATTGTTAGAACCATGGTATCCTGTATAAACTACAAAACACACTCATGTAAGGAAGAGGAATAGAATGTATGTTCTTAAAATACAAAAAGAAGTTTCTAGAGACCTTCTGTCACTGGGAGAGCACGGGTGGTGTATGTGCTCCAGCTTTAAGACTTGCTCTTCATGGCATGGCACTACAGACCTTTAAGACCTGGGGCTGGCTTCCTCCCCAGCCTCATCCCCCTTTGCTCCCACAGTGCCTTGCACTGTCTTCACACTCCCTGGCCCTGTCCTTGCAGCTTTCTAAACCTGGGATGCTGTCCCAGGCCTATGGCTTCCTGGTTTGCTCTTTCCTTTCAGGTCTGCCAGGTGACCTCCCACTCAGTCTCCACTCAGCTCGAATTTCTCTGAGTAGCCTTCCCTGACCTTTCCAGCCAGAGTGCTTCCATGTCTAGTTGTACTTGTACTGAAGGCCTTGTTCCTTTGGATCAAGATTCCCAAGGAGTTGACACTGAGAGAGTGGCTTTACTGCAAGCCCAAGGCTGTTAATATGTGAATGTGTTTGCTTTTTTGTGAGTTGGGTGCCATGGGTCCTGGTGTCCAGTATGCTGCTAGTTTGAGTAACCTGGTAGACATCATAGCCTCATAAAAGGAAGACTAGTGTCTAGGCTGTTTATAGGTTTCTACATGTGGATGAGCTAAACAGTTGTTTGGGATGTTTTGTTTTTGACCTTTATTTTTGGAATAATTATTACAGACTCACGGGAGATTACTTTGACATGAAGATTCCCAAGCACCCTTTTCCTAACTCTTCCACTGATGACATCTTACATAGCTGTAGTGCAATATCAAAAGAGGAAAATGGAAATAGTGTATTACTATTAAATTGGACTATATGACTTCCGTTTGCATCTGTGTGTGTATGATTTCAGCACTTTAATCCCATGTGTGAATTTATGTAACCCCCACAATAATCAGGAAACAGAACTGTTCCACTACTGCAAAGGACCTCTTGTTTGCTAGGAGCACCTGGCCCTCTACTGACCCCTGCCTTCTGAAAAACACTTGCCCGATCTGTGTTTGTAATTTTGTCATTTTAAGAGTGTTATATAAGTAGAATCATGCTATATATAACCTTTTGATATTGACTTTTTTTCACTAAGTATAAAGCCTTGTGATCCATTTAAGTTGTTATAAATAATTCGTTCATTTGTATTGCTGAGTGGTATCCCATAGTATGATTGTATCAGTTTGTTTCACTTTTCACCTATTGAAGGACAGTTGTGTTGTTTACAGTTTGGGGGTATTACAAATAAAATAAGTATAAACTTTTGCATATAGATTTTTGTTTGCACATAGCTTTTCATTTCTCTAGGGTAAATGTCCAAGAATATAGCTAGTAGGTCTTAAGTAAGATAAGTACATGTTTTGTTTTACAAGAAACTGCCAGACTACTTTCTACAGTAACTGTTTTACATTTTCACCAGTAATGTATGAGAGAGATCAGTTTTTAAGGTGATAGTAATTTAACACTGAGTACAGCATTTAGATCTCCTAGGGTTGAAGAAGGGCAGTACTAGAATCTCCTTTTGCCAAGAGATATTAAGGAGCTATCTAAATTATATGTTCATGGTGCTTTAAATAAATATTGCTTTAAATAAATCAGTCATAAGCTTAAGCTTTCTGTGCAGAGACACATGCACACATACTTACTGATGAGGTAATATTGGCTTATTTTGTTGTTGCACACATTTAATGAGAGACTGCTAGTATCAGACACTAAAGGGACAACATGATCTATTATGGGGAATTGGAAGTAAGGAAAAATGTGGAACTCTCAACTCTTACTCATTGCAGCTGTGAGTATTTTTTCTAGATTTTAGCCTGTTCTGCAAATATGGAGATGATAATACCAAATTCTCTGGCCTGTTGTAAGTAGTATAAATAGCATAGACCTCGATTATGGTAGGTACTCATTAATCCTCTGACCTTGAAGATCTCAATGTTATGCTTTTTTGATTAATTTTTAAATTGGGTAGAATTAGCTGATACTTCATTAGTTTTCAGAAGCAAGAAGAGTCTGTTGATAATTTTGTAATAACTAAGAGTTATGATGATGAATATATTGAGTGCAGTGCCATGTTTGATACAAATAAATAAATACCTACCTCTTTTAAGAGTCACAGGAGATCTATAGCTTTTATACCTATTTTTCAGTTAAGGGAAATTGAGGCTCAGAGAGTTAACTTGGTGAAGGTCATGTATCTGGAGAAGCTGGAATTCTGACCTACACAGTCTGTCTCTGGTGGTCCTATTTTACTTATGAACCTGTGCCTTCCTTTTGATGGACTGTTCTTTTGAATGCAATTCTCTGTATGGTATAAATTATAATTGCAGTGTGTCTGTACTAACTAAGCACCAGCAGATATACTTGCCGCATTCACCAGGAGTCAGCCTACCAAGAAGTACAATTGAGCTTTGTCTAGAGGTCAGTGGAAGCAACCACACAAAGAAAATGACCTTGGTTTCAAACAGCAAGACTCTGACTAATGGTATTTTTTAAAATAGCTATTGGGATTTTTGAGAGGCAGGATAATTACTTTAAATGACATGATAGAGAAGGTTTTGGATCATCCTGATTGGGGGGGTAACACTGTCTCTAAAACATATAATTTTCCATACACACTGTAATTTTATCATACGAAGTAGTAGATATTACAATTACCTGAGAGTGAACTGGCCCATCCCTTCATGAGGAACTTTTAAAATATATAATTTGGTATTGCTTATAATTTCAAATTTGGTAAAGCTATGGAATTTTAGGGCTTTTGTTTTTCCTGAGAGGCCTCAGTTAGCTCAGGGATTTAGGACCATGCTTGAAACTCTACCATGTGAGTCTTCCCTAGAAAAAGATCTTTTTAATACTTGGAAAGCAAATGCACTTTTTGGGTATCTAAATCTATTTATTATCACTTCTCAACACATTAATAGATTCAAATGTAGACTATGTTTAAAAGCTGAAGCAGGTCATAGGTAGGAAAATGTAGAGAAAAGAAACCAAGTGATACATCAAACATCAGTAAATGGATTACTTCAATGAACATGGATTTGTTCTTAGAATTAAGGACAGGCATTTGTCTGAGTATATTTTTAAAAACACTATTGAATGACCACCTACTATTTATTTTATCTTTAAAATGGCCGTGTGAAGCAGTTGATGATATCCCCATGTTGTAAGTGAAGAAATGAGAGTCCAAGTCAAATGGCCAGTGAGTGGCTAGGCCTGTCTTCACTTACTGCTCTTCTGTTTCTAAGTCACCATTTTCCCCTCTGCTATACTGGCGGAGAGGAAATAGAGTTTGGATTTGATCCTTGTCAGGGCACAGCGCCCTTTAGTGTGACTCTGAGGTCATGGCTTGAGTACTCTAATCAGTTCATTTCCTACTCACATGTAAGTAACAAAGATGGGCCGATGTTAGCCATTTTTCCCATATGTTCATTATGTGTAAGAATAAATGAGAGTGAATGTTGGTTTATGATGTCACTTAAAATGTTCTCTCTGTAATCAGGAGAACAGTACTTTGTTATCATAACAAAGTTTGGGTTACACTTAATGCCAGGACAGATAGTAGGGGTGCCATATAACTTTTATACTCTATATTTAAAAAGAAGGGAACACCATCTATGATAAGTGCAGATCAAGTGTAATTTTGCCCCAGGAAGCTCTTCAGTGGCTTTGGTGAGGACCATGTTAGTGCTCGAGTGGGCTCAGAACCACCTCTGGCACAGAGGAACAAAGGTAAGCTGAAGAGGGCCGAGACTCTAAAATGTCTGTACGGCTATGAGTCGACTGGCCTAGAAACATCTTCTCCGCCGATGTGTACAAGTGGCACCCTAATTTTAAAAGGTAACAGCATTCAGTGTGTTTCTGCTGCTCTCATGTTGGAGTTGACTGAAGGCTTCCTGGACAAAGGTGATGAAATAGAGGAGAAAAGCTGGGAAAGAAAGGTTCTGCAATGTCGAGGGAATTGAACTTACTGCCAAGAGGCCAGTGATGGTGAAAACAAAGTGGACACGAAAGAGAAAGCACTTTGTCCCTGGATTTGTCTGAAGCCACGGCAAACATTTTGTTTATGGAGAGCAGATGAGGATCTTCTTGAGAAGTAGCAGGGCTGTGCATGGCGGTGCACACCAGTAATCCCAGTACTCTGGAAGGCTGAGGCAGGTGGACAGCAAGTTTGACCCCAGCCTGGGGATGTAGCTCAGTGTGAAGGCCCTGGGTTCAGTCCCCAGTAACCTCCCCACCTCACCCCATAAAAAAGAAGCACTAGGGACCTAAGCTCAACAGAACACATGCGGGGATTTATGGATCTAGTAGCAGGATGGAATCCTACTATTTTTCCCAGAAGCAGGAAGATTGCTTAGAGCAGTGATAGCGAACCTTTTAGAGCTTTCAATGCCTGCTGCAGCATGCATGCCATAGGTTCACAACCACTGGCTTAGAGAGTCAAGACTCGAAGGATACGGAAGGTATTGTATATATCGGAGAAATGCTATTTGAGGTGAAAAGTGGATGAGATTTGGGGTCAGGCTGACTTAGGTTGAACCCCGGCTCTGCTATTTTTTTCATATGTGGTGTTAGGAAGTTGTTTAATGCTGCAGTTTTATTATGAGAATATGACATATAAAAATATCTATCTCTGGGTCTGGCATACAGTAGATACTCTAGAAGTGAGAGGTACTAGTTAATAAATGTCTCTTTCATGCTGAGATGACTGTTTTAGATCATGGAGTGGATTCCCTTGATGCTAATCTTTTAAATCATGGAGTGGATTCCCTAGATGCCAGACTAGTTCTTTTTTTTTTTTTTCCATTAAGTTTATTGGTACATTTTAGGTATAAAACACAGTTACATATATCATTGGGATCTTGTACCATTACATGAGAATCTTGGTTCTTACTTTTTTCCTCTTCCCCTGCCCTCCCTTCACCCCCTCCACCCTTTCCTATTTGCAAAGACTTTGTTTCCATTTTTTTCCTTTTCTCATATTTTTTCTTTTCCCTTCTTTCCGTTCCCCTACC
>NW_004624739.1:17800516-17876187 GCF_000247695.1 Heterocephalus glaber
CCAGTGATTAGAATGAATAATCGATAATGCAAAATAGGAAGAAAAGGTCCAAAGGGGTAGGGGTAGTGGGAGGGGCAGGGGAAAGTAAAGAAGGGAAAGGAAAAATGATGAGAAATGGAAAAAATGGAAATAGTCTTTGTAAATAGGGAAGGGAGGGCTAGGAATGGGGAAAAAATAAGAACCAAGATGTATCATGTAAAGGTACAAGTTCCCAGTGAGAAATGTAATTGTGTTGTATACCTACAATGTACCAATAAAAGAATTTAAGAAAAAAAATGCAATAAAGTAATTCATCTTCGTGTAAAAGTAAATAAATAAATAAAAGAATGTCCTTGATGAAACAGTGAAATTCTCAACCCTTGGGGTCACATCTTTTGAATATTCCTTGTGGCAAAATGAGGACACATAAAGCACTCCTGCTGTGTACTAAGCAGTGTTGGTTGTCCCCAGGCAAAATACTTCCACAAGTGTTTGGTGAAAAAAGTGAACGAGCCACCTTTCTCATGGCGCATATCTTACTTGGAAGAAGGACTACCATACTGTAGTTATTCAGGCTTGGGGATTTGGCAGGCATCTTCTTAGAACTAGACAATGTGACCTGGACGCTTCAACATATATAAGTGACAACATTTATTTTTAATGATAAAATTTGAACATTCTGGCAAAAATACGAATTTTGGAAAATTTCTGTCTGCCACTTCAAACATAACACTATACGACTACTTTACAAACTTTTCTGATGATGTTTTGTGAGATTTTGATGTTGTTCAATGCGATGCATCAACATTTGGGAGATCTGCACTGGTAAGTGAACCAAGGTTTTCCAGTACTAGTTAATGGCAGTGGCTGTGCCATTAGCGCTGGACCTGGATGTGGACGGTTCAGACAGGTGAGGTGGTTCTGTCTTTACATTTTCATTCAGAAAGCACAGCAAGGCAGGTCACACTGTCAGGATTTGGCTCCTGTGAGGCAGATGGTTGGATGAAAAGCTAAAGAACCCAATTTTTTTTCTTGCTGGGGTTTGAACCCAGGCCTCACACACGCTAGGCAAATACTCTTGCACTGCGCAGTATCTCCAGCCCTTTTTACTTTTAAATTTTATTTTGAGACAGGATCATGCTCAGTTGTCCAGGCTGGGCTCAAACTTGCCATCCTCTTGCCTCAGCCCCTCCCAAATGAGTGGCTGGGATTACAGGTCTGTGTCACCTTGACAGAGAAGCACACAATTTTGTTTTTCCTCTGGTACTGGGGATCAAACTTAGGACCTTGAGAGGCAGGCGCGTTGCCACTGAGCTAAATCCCTGGCGTTTTTTTTTTTTTTTTTTTAATGTTGGTGGTTTTAGAAAGCAGTACTACATTCATTCATTCATTCATTCATTTTTGGAGACAGGCAGGCCCCGAACCTACAGCGATCCTCCTGCCTCAGCCTTCCAAGTGCTGGGATTACAGGCATGTGGCACCACATCCGGTTTAGCAGTTGTACTTTTAAAGAAAGAAGAAACTCAAATGGAGGAGCTGGTTGGGAGGGTAGGTGTAAAGGAAAATGGTAAGTTTGTCTTTGGGTAGGTTTTGATATTAATTTTAAAAAACCATAAAATCTTCTGAAAAAATATAATCTTATTGAATTTGTCTGTTACAGAATAATATCGAGAAACCAATTTTCCAAGATGATTTTTTTCTTCCTTTCCTGGCTTTAACAATCGTAATTTCCTTTTTATCTTTTATGGTGCTCAAATTAGCCAGTTCTGGGCTACTAGCCTTTTGTCAGAAACGCAGGACTTGTGTGCTGTTGTCTCCTTCGTATTCCAGTGGTTTTATTGGGCTGTAGTTATTCTGATGTTCTTACACCCTAGAGACTGGCTTTCTGATTCTGGTCACTGTATTTGAGAACCCAGGAGCCAGATCCATCTTTTTGGGTTTAAAACTGCTAAAATTGGCCAACGCCCCACTTTCCCTGGGGATTTCCCTAATAATGGTTCCTTTCACCATAGCCTCTGACCTAATTTGTTGTTGTTGTTGTTGTTGTTTATTTGTGTTCCTTTTTATTGAATATGCAGTAGTATAATTTTTTTTCCGTGAAGAATCCACCGTGCCTTCTAAGGATCCTTGTTGGGAAAAATCTGTGGTTTACTGAGTACTTAGTCAGCTTTCTTAAAATGATAACCCATTGCATCCTTGAAGAGAATGTTAAGTGCCAGGTGATGAGCATGAGATTTGAAGTAGAAACTGGGACAGAATATAACTTTTCTGCATAGGAAGAAGAGAGATTGAGAGGCCCCTGAGAGGTTCTCTTAGGAGATAAAAGCCGTGGAGATTTAGAAGTCTGTCATGGCAAGGCAAAGGAGGTAAACTAGTTGCTAGAAACTAAAGAAAGATCTGAGAATTCTGCTGAGGTGAGGTATAGGTGCATTCTGCATGGGGAAGATGCAGGCGGGGAATGCCAGCCCTTGTCTCAGTGAGGAGGTGACTTGTGCTGCCCCTGTGGGAGGAGATGGGCCACCCCTCCAGCTGACCACCAGTCTGAGCAGTGGACACCGGGTATCTATAGGAATGTTTGCAAGGGGATCCTCAGGGAAGACCTTGTCGGGGGTGGGGAATCCCTGGTCTGAAAGGTTAGTTCTCCAAGCGGCGACAAGGTCTTCCATGAAAACAGAGCCATCTTTTCAGCGCAGAGATTCCTAGATGACCCCCACTGTGGGTGATGTTTGGCAGAGTTGGCCTTGACCCCACCACAGCCCACTGATTATTGTGGCCTGAAAATCCTGCTGGGGCTCCAGCTAGACAGGCCCAGTATTGGGGCACCGATGCAAGAGTGTGCTCTCTCCTGTTTAATTTCTTGGTGTAGGTAGTCATATCTTTGAAGAATAAGGCTCTAAGATGGATCAACGGGTAGTGGAACTATAAATATATTTTGCTCATCCCTGTCCACCTTGTGATGAAGGTCAGTCATGCCACTGCACCTGTCTATATGAAGTGTGTATTTCTTTGGATTTTTATTTTAATCATAATTGAATTCTGCAAGTATTAACAAAATGTTTTAAGGGCAGATTTTCTAGTATAGAATTTTTAAGGTCTTTATTGGAAAGTTATCTGTCAATGTAATATATTTTAATTTAAAAAATACTGTTGGGGACTTGGAGGCCCCTGTAGATAGTTGGCAGTCCTCTGGCTTCTCTGGGAGGGCATCCACAAATGCCTCTGCTTTTGTGCTCAAATATGATTTCACTGCAATTTAAAAACAAGGCGAGGTAGCACTGTGTAGAGAAATGCAGCCTGGTTACTCACAAGTCTAGCATTTGTCCAGTGAGCACTCACTATCCAGACTTTCTTAAAATCCAAGGCCCTCACTTTTCTGCTGAAGTACAATACTCTCAGAAAATCAATACTTTTTTATTTTTAGCTCCGTGGTTTTACCTTGAGAGCAGCTGGCCCAAGACTTTCTATCATGAAAGCCAGCTGCATTTATGTGAAAGGTGGATTGCCTGGCTTTATATAGCATTTTCTTCAAAAGAATAGTCTTGCTTTTTATACTTTATGTTTTTCCTTTCTCTGTGTCTCATTGGGGGCTGCAGAAGACTTCAGTTGGCCATCTTTCTGCCGGCTTCAAAGTGCTGCCTCCTTCTCCTGAGTCCTTACTGGAGGGGCTCAGCAAGGGCCTTCACCCTGCTGGAAAAGACCCTTGGGAAAGGGTCTTCTCTACTCTGCTCCCTTTGTTTGTTCCATGCCTGGGGCAGTGCCCTTGGGAGAGGGCTGGTGGGAGACACTGCTGCTCACCTGTAGCCCACCATACTGCTACAGTAGGGAGACCCTGCTCTCCAGGCCTTGCTCCTTGGATGTCACATGTAGCCATCGAGTTAGTCCCTTTCTGCTCAGAGAAGGAATCTTCTCTAATTGGGAGCAATCCTTTAAGCGAGGCAAAGGCACTTGTCTCTTACATCAATTCTTTGAAATTGGGTTAGGACAGGGGCATTTATTTTCTTCTTTTTTCCATGGCTGCTCCTGTCCTCTCCAACAAATAAAACTGGTACGAACACTGGAAGTGATTGGTCATCTTTACATCCCTGGTCCCTAGCAGTGTTCAGATAAAAGGACTCTGGTTTTATTTACTGCAAATTAAAATGTCCTCCATTCTGCTAGATTACATCCCCAAGGAGCAGGATTACAACATCCACTTTCATGGTTTTGTTAGCAATTGTTGGGTTTCCACTGGCATTGAAATGCAGTCCTGTGGGTATTTTGACATTTGTCTTCGATAAACAGAAAGGATGTAATTAAAGGTCAGATCCTGAAATGGGTTTTTAAGTTTATTTTGATGTCTGTGGAAACTTACTATGTTTGGCCAATATTCTTTTAATGATCCAAGTTTTAAATACCTTTTTAATTATCTAAGTTTCACTGAGGTCTGCAAGTTAAGATAGTATAAATAAATGTCTGGTTGGTAGGTGGGTGATAAGCACAGTATCCTCAGTGGTCTGTTAATAAATGGTGTAATTAATGGTGTAAAATATTACACCGTCTTGTTTATTAATTGTTGCAGAAGCTTTAATTCAGAGGCAGAGTGTCTCTTTTGTTTGTACTATCAAGTTTAAAGACATAACGGTAAATTGAGGGCTTTGTTTAGATTGGTCACTTTCTTTTTCCAGTACTGGGGATTGAACCCAGTGCCTTTTGCACACTAGGCGCGCGCACCACCACTGAGCTACTTTGCAACTCTAGGGGCTCACGACGTTGTCCAGGCTGGGTTCAAACTCTGGCTCATTATTAGCTGGGATTATGGAATGTGCCACCACGCCCACCTATGGATCAGTCACATTTTCTTCAGTTCGTAGAAAGATTGTACCACTCCAGAGTTGAGTGTGACATCCACTCTGTCACACTTCTGTGTAATGAATATGAATGTAGAATTTGGGTTGATATCCTTTTTTAGACACTGGCATTTATTTTTGCGAGCTCTTCAGAATTTGGGCTAGTTTGCAGTGAAATGTCTTTCAATTTATCTCTGAGTATGCAATCTCAGAAATGTTTATGTTACACTAATTTTAATATATTATAATGCATTTACATTTAGAACTTTTCTGTGTCTGTTTCTTTTTTGTTAAAAGCTAAGAAACTTTAGTTTCATTGGCCTGTACAAGGCAGTTCTCTGTACTCTAAAATAGTTATTCTTGTCAAGCCCGTAGGCTGCATAGTTGCTAATTTGTTTTTTATGCACACACTCTGTGACTACCACATTCAATATTGATTCCTTATGTTGACGTTCATCCCTTGGCTGTGTGGCTTTTATAGACTCTCCCTTTCTTGCTCACAGGAGATCACAGCATCACCAAACTGGGCATCTGGCTGGCTACTTTCCAAATCCATTACTCCTAGTCACTTTTCACTTTTGGAATGGATCATGAGTTCTTCCAGAGTGGTTGCATTAAGTCTGCTGGGGCTGCCATAATAAACTTCTACAGACTAGGTGACTTAACAGAAATTTATTATCTCACAGTTCTGGAATCTGGAAATCCAAGACCAAGGTGCCTGCAGGTTTCGTTTCTGCTGAGACCTCTTGCTGTGATTTGCAGACAGCTGCCATCTGTCCTCACGTGGCCTCCCTGGTCCCTCTTCCTCCTTTTAAAGGGCATCCCTAGCCTGGGTGCGGGCCCACCACATGACCTCATTTAACTGTAGTCACTTCTCCAAAGACTCACATTTTAACCTGCTTAGGAGTGAACTCAGTGTAAGAATTTTGGAGGAAACACAATTCAGTCCATAACACTGGCTCTTTGTACACATTGTCTCTCCTTTCTTTCATTGTATTGGGCATTTGAAAGCAGAATCTTATACAAACAGGCTTATTAGTTCTTCGTATAATGTTTCATTCCTAATGAATAGTCACTAAATATCTGTTGAATCTAATTTTAATTAAATCCATCCCTTAAACATTTAGTGGTTATTAGACTTTTATGGAATTGATCTATTGCCAGACATGGCACTTAAAATTGCTTTATAGATTTGGCCAAATGCTGCCAAGTAATTTATTAAACACCGCTGCCAGAACAAAAGTTGCTCTTTTTCCTTCAGACTTCAGTAATACTCATTGTGCTTGTGCATATAGGTCTCCTCTCATTATAAACTCAAGGTGAAGAAAAAGTCAGGGCAGGACTTGATGTGTCTGCCTTCAGAATCTGCATAGGAATCATCATTGCCTTTGGCTGTCATTCTCTGTGTTCTCTTGGCAAATGTTCATTTATGCCTGGGTGTAATAAGCCAATTCATTTAGCTCACTGAGGCAGTGACATTGGAGACCTTGTCAGGAAGCCACACGATCAGAATTTGGATGTTCCTGGGGAGCATTTGTGAAGCGAACATTGGCTAGGTTTGGAAAGTAGAACTCCTGCTCTGAAAACTTGTGAGGCCCAAAGTATCTCTGCCAAAGGCCATGGGGCAGATTCCTGGATGCTGTGTCTAATACACATGTGAATGTCAGAGCCAAGTCTCCACTGTGTGTTAAAAAGAATGCACTATGTAGCCATCCTCTGTTTCTGCCTCTATGTGAGTGCTTTGTTCAGAAAGGTCTGACTAAAGTCTCACCTTTCTAGCACAGTGCTGCTCTGCTGTCAGGTGGGCTGTGTTTAAAGGAAGATGGGCTGTATGTTCAGACTTTCTGACAAACAGCTTGTATCAGAAGCCTGTGCAAGAGAAAGAGGCATTTAGTTTAATGTGCTGGAAGGAGTTGCATTCATTTGCACCTCTAGGTGCCAGGTTCCTTAAGACTCCACCGCTGCCTCTCCGGAGCAGGAGTTGAATATTAGCTTCTCTTCTCTTACTGGAAGCAGCCGCGTGAGGAGCTGCCAAGTGGAATCTGCTGTGGAGTTCATTGTATATTATACGCCTTCCCAGCCCTTCGTGTAAAAATAAAGCTTCCTATAAGAAACTTTTTTAGAATTGTGTAGCTTTGTGCTCTGACATCAAGGAAGCTTAGAATCAAATTTGAAACTTAGTCACAGTTATTCAGTTTAACTTATATAGTTAACATTGTTTGCATTTCTTTTTACTCTCATGATTAAGTTTTACTTTATTGTAAAAACAATACTATTAAGTTGTAAAAATAGTAGATAGAGGTCCTATTACCCATTATTGAGCTTCTTCTCATGGTGTCTACTTTAAAAAAAAAGTATTAATATACAAGAATTTCAGATGTAAGAATCTTTAAATTTGCTTTTTAGATTTGTTTTCCTACATGTCTTCCTATGTTCTGTATTGTAATTTCTCATAGCTTATTTAGAGAAAGGTTGAAAGTAAATACTGTAAAAGCTGATTAATAAGGGAAGATAAAATAGCATCCTGTCACCTGTGAGTCTGCCCAGACATGTTTCAGATCACCTTCCGAGGTGATGGAGACGAGGCGTTTTGGTTCTGGGATAAAAGAGCAGGATACGTAATGTTCTTTATAGTTTTTAACATGTTTCCGATAGTGGCTGATAGTTTCCTGTTTTTTATGATCCCCACAGCATGTTAAGCTATTAGTCTTTAGAGGATAATCTAAAACGATGTTTTAATCCCTTTCTTACATCTGAGTAGTTATTTTTGAACCTGTCATCCCTGTAGCATTGCTGCTCTCACCTTCATTTGCGCCCGTTTACTGCTTATGATAGATATCTCATCATCTAGCATTGGGTTAATTACATACTACTTCATATTTTCCTACCTGTTGTTAAGTCTGTTCTCCCTATTCTGATTATAAACATTTTGCAGCTTCCCCTTATACTTATTATATTGTCTGTACTGTATTCCTTAGCACAGGTATAAAATGTGACAGATCATTTGGGTTTTTTTCCCAAAAGTGATATTTTGGGTTTTGTTTTTTGGTACCGGGGATCGAACTCGGGTCCTTGCTCTTGCGCAGCAGGCGGCGAAACCACTGAGCTAAATCCCCGGCCCTCAAAAGTGATAGTTTATATTTATGTAAATATATAATATGTCCACTACAGAAGAACAGCAGCGGGGAGAGGTGAGTTCCTTCTGACAACCGAGTTTTAGAACTTGGTAGCAGTCAACGGTTAATTTTGAATTTTGGTGCTTCCTTTGCAACCAGAGAGCCAAGTTTTGAGCCATGGCCTATGATTATGTTCAAAGAGTCTGTGAAGGTTCCTGGTTGGGACTTCCAACCCCTACCTTCCCTTTGGAGGAGCCTATGTAATGATTAATTTGCTAATGAAGAAATTATGGGTAGTTAATGAGACATTCAGTTTCAGTGCTGTACTTAGAAGTAATTCAATAACAATTGCCACCTTTTATGATTCATATTCTAGAACACACTGTAGCAATAACATATCTTTTGAAGGTACCATTATAAGAATGAGAAAGCTTTAACCTACCTAACCAGTGTTCCCTAATGACTGCTATTTTAGAGGAAAAAATCAGAATTTTTCTTCAGAGCTTGTGTAGCTGGGCAAACCCTGGTCCTCAGCAAGGGGAATAGAGTCAAGGATATGATGGGGGACCCTGGATTTATCCTTCCTTTGATGGTGAAGTTCTGCTCCCAAATCAGTCCCCAGCAAGTTGGCTCTGTGTTCTGTCCTGAAAAAAATAGGTGGGATTGGACCTCAGAGAAAAGGAAGTTTGTTCAGATTGCTCTCCCAGAGCACTTGTAATTTATAATTTAAAAAAAGGTCTGACAATAGTTCATCTTTCATCAATGTACTCTATCTCAAGATCAGATCTTTGATTTTTGGGGGCCAGGATCAAATGTATTACAGCTCTGATTCCCCTGAGTAGATAAGGCCTCTTGCCCAGGAAACGAGACTTTGTGATTTCCCACAGACCCTCAGGAACCCGGACTGCGGTTGGACAGGGAAGAGGCCAGTTCTCTGGCCTTGGTGGTTGTGACTTCTCTTCTAGGCTCAACTTCTGATTCATATTGCAGGACCTCTGAATCTTGTTTTAAAAATTCTACCATAGGGCTGGGGATTTAGCTCAGTGGTTTCGCCACCTGCTGCGCAAGCGCAAGGACCCGAGTTCAATCCCCGGTACCAAAAAAAAAGAGAAAATTCTACCTTGTTCTGACTTTTCATTTGTTCTCCATTAATTTTGGATATGAGAATTCAAACAAAACAAACAAACCTAATATGCTGTTTAAGTATAACTTGAGGTAAAATAAATATAATTCTATGGAACTGTTTGACAAGCTTAGTTTTGTTTCTTTTCTTTGTTTTTGTGGTACTGGAGATTGAACCCCAGCCTCACACAGGGTAGGCAAACTCTCTACCACTGACCTGCATCTCCAACCCTTTCTAAATTTTGAGATCGAGTCTCCATGAATTGCCCAGGCTGGCCTCCAGTTTGCCACTCTCCTGCTTGAGCCTCCTTGATAGCTGGAGTTACAGTCATGAGCTACTGTGTCTAGTTTTTCGGTGCTGGGGACTGAACTTAGCATGCTGTAATGTGAATTCTGTGTAGTAGCAGATAAACTCAGACATGTGTACTCAACTTAACCAAAGAGGGGGGCCTAGCTATCTGTGGGTTTGCTTCCATTTAATAAGAAAACTCTTTGTTTTTCATCTTTTTGGTACCAGGGATCAAACTTGGGACTGTGCGCTTATGAGGCAGGTGGCAGAAACTTATTTTATTAATAATTCAGAAAGAATTTTTATTCAAAAATTCAGATGGGGCCTTCTTCCTGTGAGGGTCCCTTTTCTCTTTTTTCTTTCCTTTCCTTTCCCTTTTCCTCTTCCTTCCTTTCTTTCCCTTCTTTCCTTCTTTTCCCTTTCCTTTCCTCTCCTCCCCTCCTCTCCCCCTCTTCTTTTCTTTTCTTTTCTTTTCTTTTCTCTCTCTCTTCCTTTTTTTTTTTGGTACTGGGGATCAAACTCAGGACCTTGTGCTTTTGAGGCAGGCAGTGGCACCACTGAGCTAAATCCCCAGTCCTGTGAGAGTCCCTTTTTAAATGCAGGTATCTCAATTGTGATGATTCTATTCTCTTGGCCTAACCACCTCCCAAAGGCCTCACCTCATAGTAATAATATCACATCAGGATGGAGGGTTTTAACATATGAATTTTGAGAGGATGCAGATGTTCTTTCCATCTCAGTACCTTTCCCAAGCCCACACAACTAGAAAATGGCAGTACCACAGTTTGAACTCTGGCAGTTTTCTCTGGAGTCTTACCTCTTAATGTGTCTGTCTTCTTTCTTCACTCAGTTAACAGTTTCTGAGTTACTGGATCATCAATCCTAACGTTGATTGAGAGTGCTGTTAATTAGGGGTCGTGATCTAGTATGTTTCCTGTCTCCCAAAACGTCACCCTGGAAGTAGGAGACAGACACATAAGTAACCCTAGAATGAGAAGCTTGCTACAGAGGAGGGTGTAGCCAGAACTCTTGGGGTGGTTGGTTGGAGAAGAGGGAGATTCTGCCTGCCGGGGGAAAGGGCTAGTGAGTCTCGGGAAAGACCTCAGGCATTAGCATTAAAAGGATGGGTAGAGGATGAGGGCTGAGCCAAAACACATCATAAGAAAAGTCGGTCGGTCAGCCTATATAGAAAATAGAAGGTTCAACAATAATATACAAATCTGTTTTAGGGCAAAGGAAAAATGAGTACATTTGGTCAGATTAAAAAAGGTAAAACAATTAAGGCTGCAAGATGAGGTATTGCTGTTTAAAAATACCAATGGGGAGAGTTCTGAGGAATTTCATTGTGTGAAAAATCATAACAACAATAAATATCAAATTAAACTAAGAAAATTGCTTTCTGAAGTTGGTACTGGGTCATGACTTTTCTAGGTCTGATTTGTAAGCGGCTCTTTTATTGGTCCCATTTGTCTTTTTTTCCATACAAATACTCGATGCTAAGCAACCACTATAAAAATCATGTGTTTCTTTCTTATAGCACATTATTTCACCCCTCTGGGGACCAGAGCTATGGCATAGGCAGGGTCACTGTCTCTTGATTCAAAAGATGTTTTGAATGATATATCATGGATGAGTTTCTTAACTAGCATGTGAAATACATAGTAAATCATCATGACCTTACACTGAGATAATGGGGCAGAATTTACACTGACAGTCTGTCTGCCTGTGATAAAGTTGCTTGTTAATTCTGGGTAGGTGACTTTTCTTGGGTGGATTGTTGACCATAATAATTCTCATCTTCAGAAGTGGTGCCAACAGTGGAAATTTCACTATATGTGTGCCTCTCCGCCTTCCTTTCATGGAACAGTCCAAATTCAGTTCCTAGGAGGCTCTTAAAATAGATCATTGCCTATTTACCAGAAACTTCTCAATGTTGGCTGCTGACTTAGTGGTTTAAATCTGAATTCAAAGCTCAGAGTTTGGCATATAATGTATTTTTTTTTTTTTTTTTGGTACCGGGGATCAAACTCGGGTCCTTGCGCAGCAGGCAGCGAAACCACTAAGCTAAATCCCTGGCCCATATAATGTATTCTTTAAAGGAGAAATTTATTTTAAATGCTTCCCTCAATGCACCTGACTTTTAGATGGTATCTGTGAATATTTCCACCCATCTCTATTTCTATATCTGGATATGTAGCTTTACAGTATATAGAAAGAGATACAGATTTTATTGGTCACAATTTCTGATCTTACCTTTGCCTTTGGTAGTCATCTAATGTGCACTCTGTGTGGGATCTGGAATACAGGAATAAATATGGTATGGTCAGGAATCTCTGAGGCTAATGGGGCAAGTATAATGGATTTATACAATCTTGAATGTTGAGTGAGAGCAAGAAGTGTATAGCCATCTCTGTTATGTGGAAAGTTGGCAAAGGCTTTCCCCTAGGGATGGCGATTAGGGTGAGGCCCTTGGGCTGAATCTTAAGAAAAGGAGCAGTTTTTCAGATAGGATTGGCGGCAAGGTTCGGGTTCCACTTCCCTCAGCTGGTGAAGGGACAGTCTGGTAAACCCTTTGAACACAGCCTGTCAGTTCTCCACTTCATCTTAAGGGAATGCCAGGGATCTCAAAAGAGGAGTCTCCCAACTAACGTATCTTGGGGTAGACTTATGTACCTTTAGAGTTCTCTGATTTCAACAACTGACGTACATAGTTTTTAATATCTGAATTGTAACTGTAGCAAAACTATTTGAGGCTGGGGATTTAGCTCAGTGGTTTTGCCGCCTGCTGCACAATCACAAGGACCCGAGTTTGATCCCCGGTACCAAAAAAAAAACCTATTTGAAATTCCTCATGAATAATATATAATATTCTTTGTGTGGAGTTGGAAGGAGATATGATAGCTAGCATATGTAGGTTTGAAGTATAGCCCATTTTTATTGCCAGAATTTATTTTTGTTATTTTGGAATCTAAAAGTAAAGATAGGGTTGTAAAATTATAGTAACCTTCAACAGTAAGGAAGTAAAATACTATTTATGAATCTTTGTTTTGCAAATATGTGTGTTTAATCTGTGCAGTTAATCCACAAAAACAAAGCCTGTTCATTATTTTTCCATTGAATTTTAATTTATTCTAGGCTACCTACAATTATGTCATTAATAGTGTGTTAATGGGTCCAAATGCCAACAAAAGTAATTATAAATATGAGAGAGGAGGTAGCTTTATCTTCTGTTATGTCTATCTAGCTAGTTATTTAATTACATCTATTATTTTTCTTATGTGGACATGTTGTGGGATTTCTGGGCCAACTTCATACCTGATTGATTTTTCTTTTGTCTTTTTTGGTTTTATTTTTTTCCTATTTTCTTCTTTTTCTTTTTTTGGGAAGGTATATATTTGGTTTATTGAAAGGCAACTTTTTTTTTAATGATGCGTGTCTGTGAACCAAAAAGAAAACATTGTTTATTCATGCATGGGGTCAATCATCCTCTCAGTTGTAATGAATGGGCACCATGTGCTGTGGAAGTTGCTGAGTGGTGAAGAGAACTGTCACCTCCCCTGACCTCATGGAACTTACAGTGAATTACTGGGGACGGACATTGAATAGTAAACAGATAAATAAGTATATAATTATAAATTGTGATAAGGAATACAATAAACTATTTTTATCCCATTAAAAAGCATAAAGGGCTGCTATTAAAAAGAGCACGTGTGGTTTGCTTCTGACTACAGATATCATTATCAGGGCTGGCCTCCTAATATTTCTGAGGACGCTTATTGATTGCCCTTCTGGGCTGTACATGGAGGTAATACATTTTATTTTATATTTTTTTGTTACTGTAAAAATATTTTATTAGTACATGTTTGCAATACATAATGAATGCCTTCATCATGTGGAGTTGGTCCCTGTACATATTGCATGGTAATATATTTTAATAATTAAAGTTTCTTCTCACTTTATCAATGTTGTAAAAGTATTTCTTGGTTTATTTAAAATTCAGTATATGTTAATTCAAATCTTAATATTTTATCTCAAGTTGTGTTCTATTTTATATATTATATAGAAATATTCACTAGGAAATTTTATGTATAATTTAGTTTTATGTTATAAAACATAAAAATATATAATTTCTTTAGCAGTGAATAGTTTATTTTTGTGGAATTTGAACAGAATTGTGGATTATCTTTCTGTTTTGTAATTTTTTTTTTGGTATCAGGGATCAAACTCGGCCTCAGTTTATTGGGTGGCACCACTGAGCTGTATCCCCAGCCCGTATCTTTCTGTTTTTTAAGTGCTTCTGACTTTTTGTTTTGGTGCTTACTCATACTTATGCAGTCTGTAATAATTGTGCAATATGGGAATGTTTGCGGTAGCAGGCATAGAAGGAAAATGTATCCCGAGAGAACATGCTGTTTATATGTAATGTTTTAGAGTCATGGTTGTATAACAGTTTTTGATGCTGAAATACACAGCAGAATCCCTTGTATTCCACCAAAGGATTTCACGAAACCCTCTGATATCCTGGACTCTTATCAGGATTGAGAGTCATTCTGACTTTCTGACATTTAACATTACCTCCTGCATCTTGTGCTAAGGACAGGGAAGTTGTTGATAAACTGTTCTCACAAGCTCAGGAATGACTTTTGGAGAGTTTTGTCCATACATACACCTGTGTGGTCATTACAAACAGTACAGGTCAGAATAGCAAAGTATGCATAACCAAGCAGGTTGCATAAAAATATTATTCAAATCATATGTTTAGCCTACAGAAAGCCAATGTGAGAGACCACTGGAATAATCAGAATTCTTGTCATCTTTGTACCTGGAGATTTTTAAGCTTCTCTTTATAGTCACATCTTCCCTGGGACTTGGAAGCAATCCATTTACCAGCTAAGGAAGTTTAAGAATCTTTAATTTGATGGCTTCAGGCTTAGGACTCTTTTGTCCTTTTTCCTCTTTTAATTCGTTACTTAGTTCTGTGACTCAGCCTCTCTTTTCCTTTGGAGCAGGAGTTGGCCTTCTGGGGTTGAGCAGGTCTTGTGTTATATCCAGTGCTGACTCTTGGGGTGCTCCATCTGTTTTTTTAGGGTCCTGCTTTCTCTAGTCAGCTCACTGATATCCACAGTCTGAATGAAGTTCTATGAGCCCTGGCTCTCAACTCAGCCCCTTCTGCAGAGTGCCTACCTCTTGGCGAGCAGGTGACTTTTGTTCCTGTGTTTCCCAGTGATGGACCCTGTGGTCCATTGCCAGATGTGCATTTGCCCCTCTCCATTTTGTCTTGGCTTGTGATTTACCTCATTTTCTCTTTGCGACCTATACCAATCAGCTACATCTTTTTGTTGGGTTCTGGCCAGTGCCAAATCTCATTTATTTTAGAGTCCCTTCATTGACATTTAACACTGCCCTGGCTTCTGGGTAGAATCCAAAGGCATTAGATATTTTTTTTTTTTTTTTGCTAAGTAGACATTTATTGAGCACTGACTATATATGAGGAAATGTTTTATACTGTGGTGAAAAGATGAATGAAACTGTAAAACTTTATCTCTACTTCTAGGTGCCACATTGTTTGTTAAGGAAACACACTAAAATGCATGATAGATTGAAGAATGGCCTAAAAATACACACACACACACACACACACACACACACACACACACACACACTTTATTTTTTGGTACCAGGGATTGAACTTGGGACCTTGGGCTTTCGAGGCAGGTGCCAGAACCACTGAGCTAAATCCCCAGCCCTACCCCTACCTTTATATAATTGAAAAAAAAATTCTCTCCTCCCCTCCAATTTTCTGGGTATACCTAAATTAAGCAACTTGCTTGTTCAGTTTTTTTAAAGGAATTTGGCGAAATGCTTCATTTCATGGTTTATTTCTTCAACCATTTCTTGTTTTCATTTTGTCTCGCTCTACATCAGTGAACTCAATAAAAGTAATTGAAATTAGAATGTATGGATTAGACAAAAATGAAGCCATTTGTTGATGGAGTTATTCCTGTAACAGTTAAGAGAATTCCCATGAAATATTTACTGAATTCTCTATATGTAGGATTCACAGAGCCAAGTAGCTTCAAGAAATGTCATCAGTCACTTAGTGTCATATTCTGTCTTTTAATATATTAAAATTTTCCAGTTTGACTCCTTTTTGTGTCCTGTTCAACATTTTTTAATTTTAAAATAAATTGAAACTAAATATTTGTTATAGCAACTGAAATTCTTTACCTTCCTCCATTTCTACCCTTGTAAGCCTCTTTTTTTTCTTTTTTTAGGTAACTGAAAATCTTTGTTAATGATTCTGCATTAGGTTCTCAACTCAGTTCTATTGCCTTTCATTGACTCCAGCTATCCATATTCCATGTAAGATAAGAGGCCTCATGTCACCCTTTTACCATTGAAAGTCTGGGTAATGATAACGTCAAGTAAGAGAATCATTTTCAGGATTGCAAATTATTATTTTGCTCTACAGAAGTTCACTTTCATAATTGAAATACACTGTTAAGCTTTGGTCACTTTTCAGTTTCAGAATGTTCTTTGATGCTGGGTCCATCATTTTCTATCACATATGCAAAATTTTTATCATTATGCATTCTATTTTAATGGACAGTTGTCATGTTTCTGTCTTTCCCACAATGTATGACTAGGCTGGTGTAATTTGAAAAATGACCTTTTCCAACTTACTGTATTGATAAGATTCCTCAGATATAAACTCTAAATCTTTGGAAGATGTTTTGATCTCCATTTGTTAAAACTATTATTTGAGAAGGAATGGGCTTGCTGAATTTCAGCTCTATTTTTCATCTATACTGTGCAGCTCATGACTCATGAAAATCCACTGTAGCTCCTCCCTGAGCTTTGATCTGATTGCCACTGTTTTTAACCTTGTGATGACTGTTAATTTATCCCATGACATACCAATGTTATTGAAGTGAGGAATATTTTATATTAAGTGAATTAAATAAATGATAAATTTGTTTTTGAGAGAAAGATAGCATAAAGAATATGCTTTTGAAAGAACCTGTTCACATTTATTTTAATATGAATATTTGCCAATAAGTTACTGTTATTTCAGTACATTTTTATACTTTTTATAGATAAGTCAAATGGTCTTAGGATATTTAAGTTCAGTGTGTTTTTCTTTTCTTTTCTTTTCTTTTTTTTTTGGTACTGGGGATCGAACTCGGGACCTTGTGCTTACGAACTAGGCAGTGGCCATCAGTGTGTTTTTCTAAGAATAAATTTCTGTTTTTAAATTTTAATATAACCGTTTTAGATGATTTCTGTTTATCCTCAGTTGTCAGAGAGCCATTAATTTCTTAAAGATCTAAAGTCCTGGTGGATCAGTTTTTGTATCAAAATTTTAGTAGAATTTTAAAGGCAAGCTTTCTAAAGCTGTTTATATTAGTGGGGCATAGGACATTCTGTTCCTGAAGAATTAGGATGAAAATTGCTGGATTTTTTTCACTAGTCACTGGGTTGATGTATTACAGTAATAAGAGTTTCCTTACAGAAAGGTAGTTTTGCTTATACAGCATTTCTCATTTAAAAGAAACAGCATCTTTGCTGAGTCCCAGCTCTACTGCAAGAATGTTTTGAAACATTTCTGTTTAAATTATGCTTCTTAGAATAGTTGGACCACACAAAGCAACCACTGGACACCAGTGTGGTTATGTCAATATAAATGTTTTTTCCCTTTTAAACAGGTGATGACTTTAAATTTAATCTGCAATATTAGGGAATGGATTATTCTCATGCAGAGTATATTAATGATGATTTGTCCTTCTTAAATGATACTTTAAAAAAGTTAATTGCCCAGGGAAAATTAATTAGTGTTAACAGAAACAGTGATTCGTGGGGAATGGGAGGTGGTGGGGGAATTGCCATGGGCATAGCTATTTGTGATCAGGTGACCTTGGAGCAGCTCCTGGGAAATATTGTGACGACTTGTATCCTTTCAACCAAGACTCTGTGCCTGTTTAAGAATGCAGCAGCCCACCTCAACCATGTTTGGCTTACTTTGCTTTCTGCCTTCTGGTTTAATTATCTCCACATGCCCCCAAATCTTCCATAATGATGCCCATGTATGAAAGAGAAAAAAGGGCAAATCCTCTGTTGATAAACTGCAGTTTGATTTCCTCGTGACACTCAGTTGCTAGGTGTAGAGATTTCAGTATTCTGGTCCCACTTTTCCCAAATGCCTACTGAGAGCAAAATGAAACCTCCCTGACATCCTGAGGTGTGTGGGGTGTAATTTACTGGTGTCCAGAGCCTGCTGCCTGTGCTTTTCATTCTGTCCTCCCAGGGAAGAGGACAGTGCAATTTCAAAACTGGGATAGTGATTATGGTTTTCTGATCTACTGCTGCCTGTTGGGCATGTTAAAAACGTGAAGGCAGAGAATCTGAATGCAAATCCAAGCCTCTTTGAGGCAGGGTCATCTTTGGCTGTTTCAAACTGCACTAGCCTTTGAAGAAACTGTTTTTCACTTGAGTTCTTTTAGACAGTGCTTTAAAGAGACTTGATGTTTTAAACCCAAAGTCCTCATGCAGGCCCAAGGACAAGCAGGAACCCGAGTTCTTCCCATTCAGGTAGAGAAGCCTGTCGCTTTGTTAACCAGAGTTCTCTAATGGTTGACATTGAAAGTGTGTACATGTCAGCTCTGCAGAAAGCTCTTTTGTGGGTATGTAATCTTCATGCATTAGAAAATATTGGTAAAAATACCTCACAGGCTTGTTAAAAAATTAAATGTGAACACCCCTAAAATAGTGCTTAGTACCTGGTTGGAACTCCACAAATGTTCATTTATTATCCTTGCAAATGACAAAACAGTGTGCCAAACAGTGTGACTTTAGGCTAAGAATCATTCATGACAGTCCCTTGGGTCTTCATGCAGTAAACACAGTGAAGACAGCCAGCCTTGGTGGGGGTGTGGGATGCTGAGAACAGGGCTGAAAGTGACTCTGGCTCTGACACACAAAAGCCTCTGGTAGTTTGCTGGCAGCACACTCACCTGAACATAACTGGGTATCTTGTCAGGTAGTGAGAGCATCACAGCTAGAAAAAAAGCAGTGTGGCTTGCTAACAGTTTTCAAAGAGTGTAAAGATAAGGCTCAGTTTAGATTGGCTTCTGATACTCAGAAACAGATACCCAGCTTATGGACTAGGCTTTACGCATCAGATGCTGTTCAGTTCTTGATGCCTTCTGAAAGTGCAGGAAGGATTCTGGGTAAAAGTTATGGCCAGCCATTGACTTCAGACCTTGGGAACGTATGTATTGTTAACTAGGGTTTTGATGGGTAGAAGTGAAGGTGAAGAAAGAACTGGGCAATATCCTGAGAAGCTCCTCTGCCCTTTTGAGGATTGTAGAATTGCTGGGTGTCTTGAATTTTTCTTAGATTGGACCTTGCATATTGTTTCAGCATGGAGGTATTGTGCTGGGTGTGTGGGAAGTTGTAACCATTCATCACTATGATTCAGTCTCTTGGCAGTGCCCAAGACAGCAAGAGCATCTATTTTAGGAGGGAGCTGTGTGTTACAGAAGCCTGTTTTTAGTTCAGGAATGTATATGTGTTGTACCTGTTTCTAGAATTCAGATAGGTCCGAGGCATGCAGGCAGGTCTCGATATACCCGGTCAGCTCTTCTTCTATTTTCTGCCTGACCTGACTCCAACCCAAATCCTTCTTAGGTTTCATGCCCAAATATCATGTATGCATGTCCTTCAATTCCCATTTTTCCTCTTTTTAAAGGGGGACTGGGATCTTCATGGATAGTTTATGTTACTTTTTTCCATGAAAAATAATCTAATCTTTCAAAATGAGCTTGTATATTTAGCTATCCTTTCAAAATCTTCCCGTTTTGCCTTTCATGCGATTTAGATGACTGTTCTCAACTTCAAAGAGATCAGCATGTCTTACTTTTCCAGATTATAAAATATGGTTGTTTACATATTCAGATGGCTGTATTATTTCAGAAATAGACCAGAATCAAAAGAGATATTTTGGCGTTTTAGAGAGGAATTGAATTTTTAAAACTTAGTTTGCATATATCTTTTACTTTATGAAGATATGTTTATATAACAAAATTATTATGACAAGAATAATCCACAATTTCACATTATACAGAATATCCTTTTTTTATATGTGTGGTACCTGGGATCAAATCCAGAGCCTTGCACATACTAGGGAGTACTCTACCACTGGCCCCAAAATATCTTATAATTAGGATCAATGAAGCAGGCAGAATTCAGTTTTTTAAAATTTTACTTTATTTTCGTCTTGTTAGAACCTCTAATATTACAATGTAGTTCCTTATAGGACTTTTCATCTCTGATAATTATGTATTTATTTGTATGCTCAATCCATGCTTTCTCCATGTTGAGACTAGAAGCTGAAATGTAGGTCCTGGGGTCCCATCCTCAAAAGACTGTATCAGAACCTCCAGGAGGGAGAGTCTTAAGCACTGTTTTGGTCTTTCAGTGGACTCCATAGACCCTGATCTGGAAATTTCAAGTAGGAAAAACTAATGCTAGTTTACAAAGACTTGGATGAGTGTAGTGTATTTTAACATTAAACCATAACTTAGGCTTTGATTCTGAAAGTCATTGGTTTTAAGCTTCATACTCTTGAAAGGTCATTTAGTGAAAAACTGTAACTAAAATATTTATAGAAATTGAAAAATTTATGGATATTTGTTGGGAATATGGTTTGTTTTCTGTGGTGTGGAGTGGAAGGTTGGTGTTGTTAAGTCAAGGCACAAAAACGGGTTAAGTTTGCTATATTGATTAGATTTGGTACAGGCATTCTTAAGTTCAAGAAAACCTAATTTATAGCCCTAGGAAAGAGGAAAGGTTTTGAATCTCTAATTTTAACTGTTAACTTTCTAGAGCTGCCCTGTCCAATAGAAATAAACTATGAGTCACCCTAGAATTAAAAATTTTTTTTTCTAACATGAAAAGTAAGCAGGTAAAACTAATTTTGATTTTATTTAACCCAGCGTATCCAAAATATTGTCATTTCAACAGTAATCCTCATAAAAATTACAAAGTATTTTACACTCTTTTATAATCAAGACTTTGAAATCTAGTGTGTCTTTGACATCAACTGTATACAGTATATAAGAAGATTGAGCACTAACAGCTTGCAAGACATCATTGTAAACCCCTTAAATGCATTACATATTTAATCCTTTCAGTCCCTCTATGTGGTAGATACCGCTATTATCCCCACTTTATAGTCAGGGAAACTGACACTCAGGGGTTAAGGAACCTTCCTAAGGTCACGGAGCAGCTCAGTGGCAGTGCCAGGATATAGTCTCAGACAGTCCAATTTCCTGAATGTTTGATGTTTTCCCAGCAGACTATTCAGTCTCAGTTTACACAATCCTGGACAAAGGAATCAATAAGTGTAAACCTGTCTGAGGACTCAAAACTTAATGACTGAGCACTTACATTTCTTCCTATTTTACAAGGCATAAATAGAAAAATTAAGAGTAAATACTTATGTCTTTAATCATGATATTGTCATTATTGAATATAAAGACTGTATGTAATATATGCGAAGGTTTGGGTGTTTCCCCCAGGGGTTAATGTGCCAGGGGCATGAGGTTGTTAGGTCATTGAGGTTGGGTTCTTGAAAGGGATTGACATAGATCTAGTGCCTACTCTATCTGGCTTCCATCATGACATGTAATTTTTCCCACTTAAACACATTCCCACCATTGTAATGCCATCTGCCATGATGCCTTCACCAGAGCTGAGCCAGTGCCACCACAGTGCCCTTAAACCTCCTAAACTGTGAGCTAAATGAACTTCTCTCTCTATGAAGTATCTAACTTCAGACACTTTACTGTAGTAACAGAAAACAAACCAATACAGTATATATACAGGAATGTTTTGATAATTTGAACTGCTTTATTGATTTCACCTGAAAATATCCTGTTTGGCATTATTTTAATTTTGCCAAGACAGAACTTTCATTTTGCTTTCTATGTATAGGAATTTTAAGTTAGGAATATGGGTATTTCTACTTGTATGGGTATAGGTGTACAAATAAACATTGTCCTATATCAGTGAGGGTGAACCTTTTAGAGACTGAGTGCCCAAACTGCAACCTAAAACCCACATTTATTGCAAAGTGCCAACACTGCATGCAATTAAACACGAATTCCCGGCTGCTGGGGCGATGCTGGGGCAACTTGGCTTGCATACTGACAGAGAGGGCTCTGCTTATGTGCCCACTGGGGCACGTATGGCATATTTTTGCCACCACTATCCTATAGTTTTCAAAAGACATAAGTGAGAAAAATCTATTAAATATTTAGGAGGTATGTTTTCCAGTGTATAAACATCTGACCTTGCAAAGACTGATAAAGTGGTAGTTTACTAACTAAAAATTATATTTGAAAGTGTCTGGTAGTTTATTCCAGCTCTGAGCTGTGCATGTTGGGTAACTTTTTCTGAATGTTGAAACCTGAAGAATATCATGTTTTAAAGTTTCAGTCTACAACTGACTTCTTGGCCAACAGTATGAATGTCATCTAAACTGACATCTTGGACCATTAAAAAAATGAAATAGTTGACCATAGCACGGATGTGGTGAATTGTCCTGCCTGTGGTAAAAAGGTAGATTCCAGAATCCTGAGGTTTTTATTTGTTTATTTATCTGATGTTTCTCTTCCTCTTTGCCCAGGATCAGTATGCCGTGTTATTAATTAAAGCCCTGTTTTCTTTTGCTGTTGTTTTGTCTGTCTCCTCCACCCCCAGATGGTTGAGAGTTGGTGGTGATGAGAGATGGTGGTGATGGTGGAGTATTCCAGTCCTCCTGGGTGCTTCTGCTTTCCTATCCCTGGTACTACTGACCGTGGGAAATCTCCATCTCATCTGCACTCTTTTATTTCACCAGCAAGTGCTTTGCAGTTAACATTCAGTGAGCTTGGGCGCAATGGCCTTGGCTCAGAATGAACTTTGTCAGGATCAATTCCATGTGACTTCAGAGTTGGGTTTTATTGACGTTTTGCATGCCAAAGTTGATTTGGAAAATTGCATCTGTTACCACTTCCTTATTTCTAACCGTAAGGGAAGGCTGAAATTTACCAGATTTTTAGCAACCACTATTTTAACGAGAGATATGTGTCACAGACTCTGATTTATCTATCCCCAGAGCCTTGGGTTTTGATGCTACAGAGAAGTTAGGTGCACAGTAAATACTTTGAGTTCAATGAATTTTGGTTCTCTCAGTTCTGACATTTTTTTGTGAGTGTTGCCTTCATTGACTCTCATGTTATAGAAAACAAAACTTCTCCCAGATTTTGTTTATAACAAAGTTATAATTCTGGAAAGTAAAGAAAAAAAGAACAAAGAGGCAGACAGTCACGGATTGAGGCATTACTAATGGTCTAGAAGACCTATCATGGGTTAGTTTTTCTGAATTTCCTCTTTTGCCTGACATTGTACAAATTTGTGCATATATATACATAAAAGTAGTATAATGTATCCCCATATATTTTCTGAAATTAAAGAATTACTCACATTTTTTACTTTAGATTTCTCATAAAAAAGAAACCATGCAATATTTAAGCTTTCATGTGTAATTATTTCAGTCAACATTGTAGTTTCAAGGTCCATCCATTTCCTACAAATGACTTAAGTTTATCCTTGTTTATGGCAGAATAGTACTCTGTTATGTGTAAATACCACATTTTCTTTATCCATTCATCTATTGATAGACATATAGTCTGCTTACCAGATTTAGTTATTATGAATTATGCTGCTATAAACAGGGGGTATACATGTGTTACTGTAATATGATGTCTTTAAATCTTTCAGGAAGATACCTAGAGAAATAGCTAGGTCAAATGAAATTTCTAGTTTCAGTTTTTTGAGGAATCTCCCTACTGATTTCAAAGTGCTTGTACTATTTTACATTCCCACCAAAAGTATAGAAATGTTCCTTTTTCCCTGAAGTCTTGCCAGCATTTATTATTATTTAGTTTCTTGATGATGGCCATTTTTTCTTGGATAAAATGGAAACTCAGTGTTGTTTTAATTTCATTTCTGTAGTAGCTAGTGATGTTGATCATTTCTTTAAATATTTATAAGCCATTTGTACTTCTTCTGTGAAGTGTCTGTTCATTGCAGTTGTCCATTTTTTATTGAGTCTTTTATTTTGAGAGGTCTAATCTTTTTGAGTTCTTACACATTCTAGATATGAGTCCTCTGGGGAATTGCTAGCAAAAAGTTTTTTTCCCATTCTGTTGGTTGTCTTTCCACTCTTGTTGGTTGTGCTTTTAATGAAGTAGAGAGCAAAATAAAAGAGAGTTGAAAGCAGAGAGGTAGATCTTTCTTCAAAGGAAAGAGGAAAGAGATGGAGAAAGGGGAAAGGAGAGAAGGGAAAGAGGATGAAAGACGGAATTAAAATTATGTACACAATTAAAAGTTATGTACACCTACCAACTCCATATCAGGAATGTAGACATTATGTACTATAAATATATAACAACAAAAAAGAAAGGATCAAGAGAAAAGTGAAGGAGGGTGGGAGGGAAGGGAAAGGAGATAAAGAAAAGGAATTAGGATATACGTATTATGTACATACCAATTCCCCACAAATAATGTAAACATTATGTACTACAAACATACTAAATTTAAAACTGAAGAAAAAAGAATTATTCAAATTTTGCATATCTTTTATGTATGCAATTTCATCCATGTCTCGCCTTTGTGTGTGTGTGCGGGGTGGTGGTGGTATTTTTAAGTCAATCCTAGATATTGTGCCATTTTAGCTGAGACTACTTCAGTATGCATTTCTGAGAAAAATTACTTTTTAGACAGTTACCATCCTGTCATGACACCTAACATAATGAACAATGTTAAGAATTAATATTTTACAATTGCTACTCCATACTAAAATATTTCTGGTGGTTTCTAGGATGTGCTTTTGCAATTGTTCTCTCTCTCTCAATTCAGAATCAAATCAAAATACACACTTTGCTTTGGTTATTGGGTCTCTTAAATCTTTTATTCTATTGTTGTGCTCTCCTCCCTTGCTTCTCTGGGTTTTTTCCTCCAAGTGTCATTGATTATGCTGATGAAATGGCTCCTGTGTAGAATCAAATGGGCCATCTCTTGGGTTTCGCTGATCATTTTCTCATGGCATATATTACACTTGCACTTGCTCTTTATACCTAGCTTTCTTGTAGATCAGATATTAGGTCTGGAGATTTGACTAGACTCCAGCTTGCTTTTTCGTTTGTTTCTTTTGAAGTAGGTGGCCTTGTGGACTTTAATCTCCCTTCAGTGAGGACAGGCTTGCTGGGTGTCCCTCTTTCAGTGACACCACTGCAGATAACCTACACCAGAAGGTCCTGATGCTGTCAGTTTGATCTCATTATAAAATTCCCCATCATCTTTGTTCCTGGTGGATTTGGCAGCCATTGGTGATCTGGGAAAAAAATCTATTACCTTTTTGAGGAATTAAAAGTTGTGATTTCTCTTACATTTATTGGCTTTATTCTATAAAGAACTGCTCATTTACTGTTTGATTACCTTGAAATATGGTTTGTGCAGGCAAGGCAAGATAAATGCTTTGTTCTTTTTCCTTATTTATAATTTTTGGGAGTAATAAATCTGCTCTGGCAGCCTTCAGTAAGGAGTAATTAAAAATTTCCCATCAGTATGATTATGAACACATGAGTTTTTATATATTGTACAGCCTTTCAGTCCATTGCAGTCAGTATTCTTTTTGTTCTGGCTGCCCGTCCTAGGCTACTTTGACCTGTGTCTTTCTGACACAGTTCCATCAGCTTTTGATCAGCTATGAATTTTAAATCCCTGTAATCTTGTCCATTGATTTATGAAGGATGTTTGATTCAAGGAAGCATTTGAGGGTGGAGGGGAGGGTATGAAGTTTTTCTTGAGATGTTACCATGTTAGAGCTTGCCCTCATTTTGAGTGTGGTAAGGTCTGTGTGACAGTTTCTGCCGTTTAAATGAATGTCCTAGTATAGGACGTGGGTAAGAGCACTGAGACTGAAGTTAGACAGCCAGCCCTGGCTCCAAATCCCTGCTTGACCCCCTTCTCAAATTACTTATACTCTTTATACTAGTTTTAAAAAAAGTTCTCTGAAGTGCAGATGGTGGAAATACTTACCTTTTAAAGTGATTGTGTGATTTAGCATAAAGTGATGATGGTAAAATACTGAGTACAAAATCTACCACAGGAGAAATGTTTGTAAACAGTAGCAGAAGGAAGCAAATAATATCTTTGCGATTTGGCATTAGATCTTAGTCCCTGCTACTTCATTCATTGCAAATGTGGAAGGGGATTTTCAAAGAAAATAAGGATTTTCTTTCATTTGCATGATGGAGATCTTGAAATTTGCTGCATTGGTTTATTTGTGGGATTTTCTCAGCCCACGGCACCATGTGACTGTTTCTCATTGTTGGTCAGCACTAAGTATATTAACTCAGTGCCCGTACAACTGTTCAGCAAAGCTGAGGAGACTTTATTTAAAGAAAACATGTGTTCTCTTTTTCTGGATACACAACCTAGAAGAGCCATGTTAAAGAGTTAAGTTGTGGGGCTGGGGATTTAGCTCAGTCTCACCTGCCTTGCAAGCTCAAGGTCCTTAGTTCAATCCCTGGTACAAAAGAAAAGCTACCCCAGTGGCTTTGGGATGCTTTGCATATGAATAAAATTTCCAGTCATTTGAAATTTACCCTCTTCAAATGCTAAACTTCAAATTGTTTTAATAGCTTATGATATAAATCTTTACTAAAAATGTAACTGTTTTAAGCAGAGGCTATTTAAATACCTCTTTACTTTTTCCTTATGCCTGTATAAGTCAGTGATTGCTGTGTAGCAGACAATCCCATAACTCAGTGATCTAAAACAGTTTTGATTCACTGTCATTTTCTAAACTACAGATTTCTTGGGAGTGTTCTAGAATGGCATTGGCTGCATAACTATGCTTTATGTTACAAGCTTATTTGGGTTTGGGTCTTCACTGTGGATTTGGCGTTGGTTTATTCCACAGATGTTTATGCTGGGCCAACTCTGGAGGGAAATAAATCCGGGAAACTTTTCTTATGGTAATGTGTAGTTTAGGTTTTAGCATGAATCATATCTGACTATTCCTTTCATCAAAGTAAGTCAGCTACTATGCCCAATATCAGCGTAGCTTTAAAATATACTCCTTCCTTTAAAATGGGGAGGGGGGGGAGGGGAATATCTGCTAATTATTAATTTAATTTGCCATAATATCCAGGGTCATTGGTATAGCAATCTAACAAAGTTTTAAGCTGTATGTATTTATTATTCATTCCTTCAGTGTCCCTGCCATAAGTCTCACCTTTCACCTTGCTCATTTTATGTTACAGATGACCAAGTCTTCTAAGAATTATGTTTAAGTAAGGATAAATAAGTTCTATGTAGAACTTGAGCCTTTCTCATGGGGAATGAAGCATTTTTTCTTTCCATAGCTATTTTTGATGCATGGTAGCCATTTCCTTTACTTTTCTCTATACAGTTTGCACCAGAAAGAATCAGATGTTGCCATAAATTTGACTTCTGGGAGTAAGGGGTTAACTTAATACAGGGAAACTTCTAAAAAAAAGAAGTTAATTCATTTTCTTTTAAAAAAATTTTTATTTTATTGGTACATTTTAGGTGTACAATATAATGAATAGAATGACATTCATCATTGGAAATTTGCACCTTTCCATAATCACTCTTGGTTCTTATTTTTTCCCCATTCCCCTGCCCTCCCTTCCACCCCTCCATCCCTCCCATTTTCTTATAGTAATAGGGTCTTGCAATATACTAGTAACTCCACATCTGAGATCCTACCTTTCCATCTCTAAGTAAGTCCCAGAACAGCCAGCGGGGAATTGCCTCATCTCTGGGCCCTTGTAAATAAAACAAATGGAGATGATAGGTGTGGGAACTTGAGGCAACTGTGCTGGTATTCACAGACAGAGTAATGTTCTTTTCAATTATATTAAAATTATATTAATATGAAGTTCTATTAACTCTTAATTTGTAATCATTCTGCTTAAGCTGCATTGAAATTCACCTTAGTGCAGTTGATGGAGTAGGGCTTATTATTAAAATTAGTGCCGTGAATCCACTTTAAAAAGGACCTAGTAAAAATGAGGACATTTATTTGGGGATAAAATTAGTGCTAAGTATAATTAGTGCTAATTTCAAGTGTGCTTAATCTATTTGCGACACAGACCCAGTGGACTTCAACTTGATCAACTCTATAATAAATTAAAGGTGATAAAGTGGTTTTTAGCCAGGTGTAGTGGGGCATGTCTGTAATCCCAGCACTGTGGAAGGTTGAGGCAGGAGGATCACGAGTTACAGCCCAGCCTCGTCCTGTCTCAAAATAAAAAACAGAAGAAGGGCTGGGAGTGTAGTTCAGTGTGAAAGCCCTAGGTTCTGTCTCCAGTATTACACAAAAAAGTAATTTTGTTTTAGTATATTCCATAGTAAATGATATTTTATTAATTCAAAATGTATTTCTAACATGTGGATTGAATTTTACCATGCTTCTATAATCATACATCTTTAGATGTGTGGAAAACAGTACTAACATAACATAGTTACTTTTGATATGAAATGTGTCAGCAAGTGCTGGGTGTCAGTATTTTTCCTCTCCCTTCTCTTTCCTTGTGCAGTAAACTGCAAGCCTTCATTGTAGTAAATGAGAGGTACCATGAGAACAAGAGAAAGCGAGGTGGCCACTGTCCATAGATGTCTCGCCATCTCCATTAATCAAAGGTTTAATTTAGTAATATATTCTCAATAGTTCCTTACAGGAAGAAAAAAATGAATTTTGTAACAGCAATTATGTTGTGATTTGATGGGAAAAGCCAGCCTCCTAGGGGTTTCCAATCCTGTCACCTCCCATTAGAGTGAAAATAAAAGGAGATCTGTATCGCAATAACCACCACCCTCCTGGTAGCCTTTGTTGCTGTTCCTTTGGCTTTCCTGTGAAATTACCTATTCCCTGGCTGCATGGTAGTGGCTCTTAGTTTTGCCACTGACACTACTGCAGTTTATGAGTAGTTCAGGATAAAATGTTACATATGCATTTAAAATCTCACTAAGCATGTTTCCATTAACATAGATCTCTCACCCCACTTACGAGGTAGTGTTATTTTTAAAAGATGTGTTTCACAATTCAATTTACCTTTACTCTTTCCTCGTTACCACTCTCCTATCCTTTACTGAGTGCATAGTCCTTGCCAGGCATTGTGCTGAGAACACTGTGTGTAATCTCGTGTGATTCCCAGGATTCTTTGCACTAAATGCGTTCGGGACATCTGTGTGTCACACAATGATTCTGAGGCCTGGAGAGGATCAGCCATTTGCCCAATGGGTTGCATAGCTGGAAAGAGGCAGGGCAGGGCTCCACCCCGAGTCATCTCTTGGTAGAGCCGGACTCACCAGCACCATGGTGCGTCACCCCAGGACTCTGGGAGCCTCTTCTGATCTTGATATTGTGGATTATGATACCTTAACAGTTTTCTCTTTTCATTCCTGAGCCCCAAGTTTAATTATCATCTTTCTTTTTGGTTCCCTTCAGAGAACAGCTGTAAGTTATGTAATCTAATCGACATCTATTAAACGTCAGCTGTATGTGAAGTATTGTACTAGGGACTGGGGCTGCAAATAGTTGCTTATTTTTTATTACCACCTGTAAAACCCTGAAGACAGCTGATAAAATAATAAAATAAGAAAGGGGTAAAAATAAGTTGTAAGACCCCTAAGACTTAGTGACTTCCCTTAAGAGAGCTTTCTAGGAGTCCACTTGAGGGTGGTTCTTCAGTGTCCTTAATTTGTCTGCCTGGTCTGTTCCAGGGGGCCAAAATATGCTCATCCTCACGTTCCATTTCCGACTTCTGGGAGGACTCTGTTTTCACCCTGTGCCCTGGATTCAGGCCGCCCTGATTCATGACCCTGTTGTAGAGCAGCTCCTATAGATTTTGTAGTGCCCAGAAGATTTCTAAAAGAATTGTCACATTTCTGGTGAAGTACTGTATAATCCTGAGAAGTTGTCTTCATGTGGCAACTGAGTGATCTAATGCAGCTTGCCCACAGTCTTTGTGGCTCCTCCAGACCTCACTCACTTCCTTCCCTGAATTGTCCATAGAACTCACACTCTTCTCAGACTTGAGGCACTTTCTTCCTGTTTCAGTTCTTCTTTCATGAGCCTTTAGCCCCATCACCCACCTCCATGTCTGTCTCCCTGTGTTGTTGTTTTTTTTAACTAGCATTTCCTTTCTTGTCTCCTCAGATGTGATCCTCCTATCCATGGTCCATGTGCTACTTGGTTGATCCTCTAGAAATGCACCTCAATATTCAGGTCATTTTAAAATCTCCTGCCAGTTGTGGTGGTGCTTGGCTGTAATCCCAGTACTCTGGGAGGCTGAGGGCGGAGGATCACAAGTTTGAGCCCACCTTGAGCAACTTAGCAAGAACCTGTCTCAAAAAAATAAAATAAAAAAAAGCTGAGGGGTTAGCTTAGTGCGAAGACCCTGGATTCAGTCATCAGTACCATGCTAGATAGATGAGTAGGTAGGTAGATAGATAAAATTTCTTTTATATTATTGAGTAGATGGAACAGCTACTTAAATCCTTCTCATTCCTCACACCCTCACAAATCACCAGAACAAGTATAGAATGACATAACTATCAACATTATGGAAACATTAAAATATTGTGCTGTCTCCAACCAGTTGCTATAGTGTTCAGGTGATGGTTTCTGCGTTTGTAGAGCCTGTGCAAAATGACCCCAGCAGTATTGCTTGACAGTGATCACCTTACATAGTTGGATACATTAGTTGTGCAAGCATTGTCTGGTACAGAGGAACTGTGTCACGGGTTCTTAACAGAGGTGAAAACGAAAGTCGACCATAAGGTCCGCCTGCCTCCAGCCAAGTAGGAAATGTGTTCCTGCATGTTGCCATGAGTTCATAGCTGATCATAACCTCTTCTTGAGCAATTTAAGCTAGCACAGGAAATCAGAGACATGAGTAAATGATGTGTCAGGGGGAAAAAGTTTCTGAACTGTTGCTTAAACAAAAACTGGCAGATCTGTAACATTTTTCTATTAATAGGAAAAAACATTCTGAAATGAAAAGATAACCTCGAAAAATTTGTTTATATAAAAACATTTTTCATAATGTTGAACTTTGTTAATATTTATCCTGTTACATAGAGTTAGCAAATACAGGACACTTAATTAATGTTTTAGGTAAGTAATAAATTTTTCGTATAAGTATGTTCCATGCAATATGGGGAATATACTTATACTAAATACTGGTTGTTTCTTTGAAATTTGTATTTAGCTGGGCATCCTAAGTCTGCCCTCTGGAGGCTGTCGAAAGTAAAGATACTGTTATAAGTAATAGCCTTCTACCAGCCACGGTGGCACGTAAGTGTGATCCCAGCACTCTAGGAGGCTGCGGTAGGATTGCGAATTTGAGCCTATCCTGGGCAACTTAGTGACTGACTTAGCAAGACCCTGTCTCAAAAGAAAAAAACAAAAAGGGCTGGAGATGTTAGTAGCTAAATGCAGCCCCTGAGTTCAGTCCCTGGTTCTGCCCCTCACCTCAGGCCCCCAAAGGGCCTTCTGTTTCTTACAGGCCAGTGTCTCCAGATCCTTCTTTCCTCTTCCTCTTGGCTTGCCTTGCTTGTGTCAGTGCCCTGGCATACATTTAGGCCGCAGTTTACAAGTATACTTCACATGTAATATAAGCAGGGCACAGTAGGGCTTTAATGGCTTCTGCACTAGATATTAGGTTTCTAAGAGTGGCCCCAGGCTTACATGAGGGTTTTTGTTATTTTAGTCTCAGGTGAGAAATACTTTCTGCTAGCAATATTAGGATTGAACTTTTGTTAAATTTTTTTTGAAATTGACACAGTAATTGTTTATATTTATGGGGCACAATGTGGCATTTTAGCACAAACACACATTATGTAATTATTGTGTCAGGGTAATTGACATATGTATCAACTCCAATATATGTTATTTCTTTGTGTTAAAAAATACAATATCCTCTCTGTTAAGTATTTTGGAATATCCAGTTAATTGTTGTCAGCTTTCATTATCCTGCTGTGCTGTAGGACTTTAGAAGTTATTCCTCCTATCCAGGTTACACCCCTGTAGCTATTAACCGTGCTCTCTTCATCCCACCTCCTCCACACCCTTCCCAGGCTCTGCTGACCACCATTCTATTCTCTCCTTCTTTGAGATCAGCTTTCCACCTGCAAATGAGAACATGTGATATTTGTGTTTCTGTGCCTGACTCACTTCACTTAATGTCCTGCATTGCCATCCATATTGCTGCAAATGATAGGATTACCTTCTTTGTCATGGCTAACTGACAAGCCATTGTGTATATGTAATGCATATTCTTTTTCTGTTTCCACTGATGGAACAATTAGGTTCACTCCATATCCTGGCTGTTGTGCAAGAGACAAGGGAATACAGATGTCTCTCTGACATGCTCATTTCATTTCTTTGCATATATACTCAGTAGTGGGATTGTGGAATCATCCAGTCTATTTCTAGTTTTTTGAGGAGTCTGTATACTGTTTTCCATAGTGGCCATACTAATTTACATTCCTACCAATTGTGTATGCGCATTCTCCTTTCTCTGCATCCTTGCCAATGTTTGTTATTTTATGTCTTTTTGCTTGTAGCCATTCTAGCTGGAATGAGACAATATCTCTTTGTGGTTTTAATTTGCATTTCTCAGATCATTAGAAAGGTTGGGCATTTTTTTCAAGTACTAGATGGATATTTGTATATCCTCTTTTGAGAAAGCCCTATTCAGGCCCTTCACTCATTTTTAAATTGGGTAATTTGGGTTCCTTTGGTTTTTGTTTTGCTGTGATTTTAGAAGTTGAACTTTTAGCCAGGTGAAATGGTTCCTAGCTTTTTATCTACACAAAATGTAAGTTAAATCAAGTCTCTTTTGGTTTTTCCACATGCACTTTGTTTCCTAAAAGGAAGTTCAAGACTTCCCTGATGATACTTGTGTAATTTTTAGAAGTTGTTTTGTTTCCCGTGCTCTTCCTGCCACCATATTACATAATGCTTTGTGACATTACGGTAGAACCATTTGTGTTTAGAACAGAGACCCAGCCTCAGCAGACAGGTGCATGAATATGAGCTCCCCCGAACCCTTTTCCCTGGACCTTCTGGACAATGCTACCTTCTTCCTAGATGGCTGAAGGTTAATGTCAGGTGGGGTTGCATCCGTGTATGTACTGATTGAGCACCTTGTCTTCAGGAAGAACCTTGCATCTGTGGGACAGCGTTTTTCTCCCTCAACCTAACAAACTCTTAAACCACCTTTCCTTTGATAATGTACAGTATCTTTTGATGTACTCTGCCTGTAGATGTATTGTTACTTCTCATACTTCACTCTTATTAACTAAAGTGGGAGAGACTTAATAATAGGAGAAAGTATTAACCTGGGGAAGTATAGATGATTTGTTTTTCATGAAAGAAAATCTAATAGCTCTAGTAGTATTGAATGTAGACAGGGCCACATATATTGGGAGAAAAAGGACAGAATGTAGTAAAACAAATGGAACTTATTTGTTTTTAAGGAATGCTAGATATAGGTATCAATTAATTATCTTCTAACATATTCTAAGAAATGAGAGATAAAACCTATTTCATATGGATTGTAGTCATAAAATTTCAAGAAAGACTTGATAGCTTGATTTCTACAATATAACATATATAGTAGAAAAGTTTTCTGTATTCATCACCAAAGTATAACTAACCTTCATGCAGAAGTGTTCAATAAATACAATAGAATTTTACTCAGATTTAAACTTTTAATAAATATCTACCACAAAATGATTGGTGTGTACTGTTGTTCTCTTTCTGAGGTTGCTTTGACATTCCTTAGGTACCTAAACATTAAGTTTGCTCATTATAATTTTTATTTCCCAAAGGTATTGAAATGAATAACATTTTACAAAAACTAGAGAGCATTATGCAGAAAATTACAAGTATTAGTCAATACTTTCCAGTATCAACTTTCAGCCTAGAATGTTATTGCATGATATTGCAGACAAATAATTGGCATGTTGAAAAATAAACACACATACATAAATAAAAGTGCTCTTTGAAGGTAATCTGTTACATGTCAAGGCTTAAAAGATGGCATAGTACTACACAACTCATAAAATGCTTATGAATGACTATTAGTGAAATACTTTTTCTTAGTAATTTCATTTTAAGACTATAGTAGAGCTGATTCATAACTTTTTGTTTATAAACAAGGCATTTAAAAATATAGGATATTTTTGTAAATACTTAGTGGTATGGTATAAGAAGTATAAAATGAAAAATCTGATTTAATTTGTCTTTGGTATGATGTAGATGTAAATCCTATTCAGTTTTTTCCCCCTTAATATTGAGAAGGAATCCAAATATGTTGTAATTTTTGCTAGTATGATATTTGGTTAACTTTTATATTATTGTTCTTTTCTTTTTTTTTTTTAGGTACCGGGGATAGAAATCGGGATCTTGTGCTTGCGAGGCAGGTGCAGTGCCACTGAGCTAAATCCCTGGCCCTCTTTTCTTTGTTTTTTTTAAATAATTTATCATGTGATCATCTATATAAAAGAGTGGAGAAAAGATTTACCCCCACATTTGTGTTCAGCAGAAAAGTACATTGCTATAGGGATTTGAACATCTGACTACAGGGAGACATTTGTTTGGGATCAGTTGGCATTCAGTTGTTCTGTCCCCATCCTATCAATTTTCTCTTCCTCTTTCCTGCTTTTTCACTGAATAAAACCAAACATGTCTCGCCTAATTACCACACACACCTTGCCGTTTGTGCACAACACATTTCCTGGAGAAAAGAATCTGCAAACTATGCTATTGTTGTTTAATACTTGTCTCTAACAAATAGTCTATTCAGTTATCCCTTGATCAAATGTATTCCTCCTGAAAAATAAATCCCTGTACAATGTGTAGTTCTTATCTATATTATATTCAGAAAAATGAGACGTATGACAAATTGGTTCAAAACTTAATTTCAATTTTAAATGAAAAATGATTTTTAAAATTCTCATTTTGTATCATAAAACCCTTTACACAGAATTTAGTACTCTCCTGTAGCCATAAAAGAGTAATGATCAGACTTCCCAATAAGATGAGTATTTAAGGAAATGTGAGTTAAACAAGCTACCTGGAGAATGTCCAAATATTGCAAAACATATTTTGAAAATATCAAGTGGGCCTTAGGGTGGAATTCCATAAATAATCAAAAAAGCCAGATGTCTTTGATCATCAGCTAATCTGTGGAAGTATGCCAAGGTGTCTTAAGCTTTCCTCAGCTGTTTTTTAAATATTCCATTTAGTATGAAAATGGATTCTAAAAAATTTTAAGCATTTTTGCCAAATCCAGTTTGCCTTCATTAACTTTGGTCGTCCAGACCCAAAATTAATGAATGATACAGTTTCAAAATATTTTAAAGACCCTCAATTCTCTTTGACTATTTAAGTCAACAAATATTGTGTGTCTACTGTAAACAAGGTCTTATATTCCTTTTTGGGGACCATAAAAATAAAATCATAGTGTTTATTCTCAAATTACCAAGAATAGTTCTAACAAAATACTGTAGTTCCATGCATGTAGTATTTATTATAGACTGCTTTGAGTGGATAGCTGAAAATACCTCATTTTTACCATAGTAGTCAACAAACATTTAAGAAGTTTTTATTCATTGTAACAAATTCCAGGAGAATGATAGAAAAGTGTCAAATGTAGTACTTCACCTATCAAAGTAATTTTTTATGATCTAGCTTAAGAGAAGATAACTTAACAGTGTAAGGACAAGAGTAATGATAATTGTACTGAAATTTTAGGTGCTATAAACTTCACAGCAAAAGGAGATGAGGAATCAGTACAGGTTACATTATTTTGGCACTTAAGCTGGAAGACTTTATTCTTGTCTACTGTTTATTTCTTCAGGGAACTGCACTCCCCTCCCCCTCCCTCTCCCCTCCCCTCCCCACTTCTGTTTTCACTGTCACAAGCTTCATTACTTTATTATTGATGTGTGGGAGTAAGGGGAGAGTGATTGCATCTAGGTGGAAATTTTCTTATCATTGAGAAATCAAAGTTAACATATCAATTTCAGTGGTATTTTAAGCTAATAACGTTGCTTCCTGCCAGCATACATGACCTAAAAATTTGGGAACTTGTTTACATTTAATTATACAGTATTTAATGACTTGTATCTGAATTTCCTACTGAGTTACATACATTTTTAGAGGAAAGACTGCCTTAGTATTATGTTTTATGTCTGATCTCCAAGTTCTTTCTGCCCTGCCCTTTGCCTACAAATTGTGCCATTGGAAGCAGGGATGTATAAGTCTAACAGCTCTCTGTTATCAGTAGAAAGCATTTCTTATGGCCAGCAAAATGTCCTTCCAGCTTTGCCTCCCCTTCCTTCCTCTTACAAGCAAGCCCTGCATTTTCTTTGTTACTGCAATTTTCTACAGGAATGTCCTTTTCTCCCATTTTCATACCAGGTTAATTTCTTCTTGTCTTGAAAGGTTCTGGTCAATTATTAGCTCTTCAGTGTCTTTCCTTGGCTCCACTGTTAAAATATTTCATTCCATATTTTGTGTTCTAATATTTATTATAGCATATTGTGCATAGTTTATTAGGTGGGGTCCAGTTGAAAGGATACCAGTTGGGTGGATATTAGGTGGATACCAGTTATTTGAATAGAGATACATTAGTGTAAAGGGTGATTAGGTAGAAAGGTTATACCTAGGAAATGGACAAGGCAAGAAGAAAACCCTAAGGGATCAAAGCTGTTGTATCTGCAAGTAGGAGGTGGGGTCATTAAAACTTACCTTGGGCAGGGGACCCGCTCTTTAAAGAGGGGTGGCCCAGCCCCCTAGTGCTGAGATTTGGCAGCACAGTGTGTGGGAGAACTGGCCAACTAGATTCAAATGGTGCTAGAGATCTGCTGTGCCCAGATGAAGCAGCATTGCTTGAGTAACAGAGGAGCAGTGGGCAGAAAGGATGCAGGGTGGGAACAGCCATGGTCAGGAGTGTGCCTATTCCCTCCTTGGCTGTATTTTCTCCCACTATCACTCCCTACCCCAGACCCAGGGCAGCACTTGGCAGAGCTGATGGACAATGGCTTAATGACTGACACGGGGATAAATATCTTCTTGTTTGGCTGTGAGCTCCTTGATAATGGAGTTTTATCTTATTGATTTGGCACCCCCAAATCTCAAATATCTAAAATCACATGTTGCTGCAAAAAGATTAACCCTGACTGGATACTGACCCACTACTCCCTGAGGAGCTTAGGAAGATATGATATGTGACTCAAACAGCTTTTGAAAACCTGGAATTCTGACCCAGATGCGTCAGATAGGGGATCCTGGAATCCAGGTGCTTAGCCTGTTTAGAGAAGATACCGTGGAGTAAAAACACAGATTGTTTCCTAGCTTGTTATTGCCATGCTATTTTACAAGATGATATTCTGGTCATGGACAAGTTCTGTGACACGCGAGAATTACTAGAGGTGATAATTTATAATCTCATTGTAGTTACTGAGTTCATGGAAATACGTTTTATTAGAGCTTTGAATAAGAAAGTGGAATTCTTTTAATTGAACCTCTGAGGAAGAACAGAAGATGTTTTGAAATCCCAGAAGCCATGGTATTGGAGCAGGTTATGATTCAGGAAATAATTTTCACATTGGTTTACAAGATGAAGAGGAGTGTATTTCATTTCAACCTATGAAAATGAAGAAATTTCTCTAAAGTTATATACATTTGGAGAGACTAGTAATCTAGACTTTCATCAGTCTCATTTTAACTAGAGATATAGACGAAGGCTCTGCCTTTCTTTGACAAGCATAAGATAGATAGGCAACTTCCTAATAGCTTTATATCTGTCAGCATTACATAGTATTATTCTTGGTACATTTTTAGTTTCTCTCTGCTAAAGGCAATGACATGCAAGGAAGAAGATAAGAATTTGGCAGGTAATTGTGGATAAAAATAAATTCAAAAGCTAGAAAATATTTAAGAGGATTACACTTACATTCCTTTGAGTAGATTGAAGATTGAGTATGTAATGCTTCTAATCATTTGTGTGATGTTTCTATTGAAATAGAATTAGTTACAGAAAATTTTTTTTAGCTTTTGGGGTTTTTTTTTGCATTCAAGGGGTGAAATGATAAAGATTTATAATTTAAGTTAGGGTCAGTTAAATTTCGATTTGTTAACCTTAATAATGTTGCTTAGTACACTCTCCAGGTGCTGTGGCACCTACCAAAGGAAGAAGTCCAGATCTGAAAGTATTTAAAAGGGCTAGTTGGGAGGAAAATAAAAATGAAGAACTAAATAATAATCGTTAAGATAAAAAGCAGTGTATTTGTCAGGGCTTACTAGAGTCAGATGTAGAAGAGTGCACTCTTGGACTCTGTCTGCTCACTTGAGACCAGAGGAGTCCAGCGGAGGGCGTGGATTCCACAGCAATGTCCTGCACAAGCCCAGCAGGAAGCCCGGATCCCATGGCAACGTCCCAGGCAAGCCCACACCAGGAGGCCCAGGGGCCCGTGATGGAACACTGGAGGATCTGTGCTGCAAAGTCCCAAGGGCAGAGCGCGCAGAATGAAAGGCCCATGCTGGTAGCCAAAGAATCCCTGCTGAGAACCAGGAGAGGACGCCCCAGGGCAAAGGCAAGGAGCACGCTCCCAGCATTCCCAGTGGATTGGTCTGTGCCACAGGCCGGGAGATGATGCTCAAGGGAAGGGCGAGGACCAGAGAAGAGCCAAAGCTTCTCCAAGGAAAATAAGCATACCATTTCCCCTCCGGTCCTCCGTCTATACCGTTCCCCTAAACCAGCCTAACTCAAGCCAGCTGGGCGTTCCCACGCAAGTTGACCATCAGTTAATCAACCATCACAAGTGGTTTAGTGGTTGTTACATTCATTGGCAGCATCACTTATCAGCAGAAGTGCCAGGAGTCTTGGGAAGAGAGTTCTATTATGGGCTGTGATGAAGGTAAAATCAGATTATGAACCAGTGCTATTATTTTAAAGACAAAATGGCTTTGTAGAACAAATTGTTTTCTCTTTGTGTCATGGAACCCAAAGCAGTGTTGATCGTGGTCTCGAGAAATTCTCTGGAGTGATCTGTCTTCTGCCAGCTGCTTTACTTTAAGCATTCACCTGTAGGTGTTTTTTGCTTTAAGGTCGGAAGACATTGCCTCTGGATGACCCACACTTTGGGACTTCTCAGGTAGCTACCTCATTCCCCTTCAACCCGGCCATCTGTATGACACCAGGTGCTGCTTAAATTGTCAACTGAACAAATCCCTAAAGCTCTAGGGAATCATGAAGTGTATGGCTTAGACTTATGTGCCTAAGACACCCCCCTTTCTCCAACATTTAGGAGATTTATTTTTATGTTTACATCCTCCCGTGAACCCTGTCTCATGACCTTGATGTATTTTAATTTTATTACTATTTTTAGTTCAATTCTAGTAAAGCTCTGCTAATAAAACAAACCATGACTTCCAATACAGTTTTCAAATCCTCATCTTGTGAGCCTGTATATTCAACTCTTCCTTGAATATTGTCAGTTTATTCTATTTGTTCTAAAATTCAGCATGACTAAAATTTAACTCCTTACCTGTTCTCCCAGAAGTATATAATTTCTCATAATTCCTATCAGTTAATGACTTGTTCATTTATGTGCTTGTTTATGCCTGGAATGGTGAGATCACCTTATCTCTTTCTTTCTCATCTTGCCCCCTTGTATCTAAGGGATTCCCGTCTACTTGTTAGTCTCCTTCCAAAATTACTTTTTAATCCTCTCCTCTGTGTGACACCCCCCCCCCCCCCCCCGTGATGGTACTGGGAATTGAACTTAGGGCCTTTGCCCCCAGCTACATCTCTAGCCCATTTTTTATTTTGAGAGAGAGTTACTAAATTGCCCAGGCTGGGCTTGAACTTGTGATCCTCCTGGCTCAGCCTCCCAAAGTGCTGGGATTATAGGCATATGCCACCACATCTGGCATGCTGCTTTTCTTTTAAATCATGGGTCATTACATCAATCTGACTTGGCAGATTTCCTGCCTGCTACTATAGCAGCTTCCTCTCTAATCTTACTATCTTGCTTTATTTAACCCATTTTCCACACTCCCATTAAATGAACTTGTTCAATTGTGATTCTCATCCTCAGCTGCTTCAAATCCTTCAATGAGTCACCATCACTTTTCAGCTGAGATCCAACCTCCGGTCTAAAGAATGTCTACCTTTCTTTCCTACCCTTTTGTGCTCCCTTTCCTGAGTTTGCATACCATTCAACTATTTCCCTTCCCTAAATGTGCCTTGCAGTGTTTTATTTTCACCCTTCTGTGCTTCCTATTCCTGGTCTGTTGAACACTTTCTAGGTAAGTATCTCTTTTCCCAGGAATTGTTTTCTGTTATCTACTGCTGAATTAGCTACTCTTTATCTGTGCTCTCACTTCAGAATTTGAAGTGTTAAGCCAATTTTCCAAGACACAGAGTTGAGATTCAGTTAAATCATTCAAACTGTACAGCGCTGTCATTTAATGATGACACAATGTTCTTCCCTCATTAGGCTGAGAGCCCCCTGAAGGCAAGGATTGTCTTTAATTAATAGCTGGTTGAGTCAGTGCTTGGATGCAAAGCTGAGCAAAGGTATGAATGTTAGGAATATATTTAGCTTACATCACCAGAGATAACTCATTGTCGGAATAAAAGTATTGAGCCACCATCCACCCAATGACAAAAGTTTGTTTGCTGTATTCATTATCTGGCAGTGCCAATGTCAGGCAGCAGATCATCGTGTGGGTGCTCAGAATAGCCAGTCAGTGTTTCTGAAGGTACTCAAGGTACATTTTAAATGTCAGGCACATTCACTGCTCTGGGGGAGGCACATTTTGTGGAGGAGTGAAGAATGAGATAGAAGTTGGGAAGCCATCCTAATGATATCATTCATTGAAACTTCCCCTTTTCGTTGTTTTTAAATGTTTCAGCTGGGTACTTTCATGTTAACTCATTGAAGAAGTGGTACTGGGTGAATCACATGGGGACCATCAAAGGAGGCACAGGTCCTGCTTCCATGCAAGGGCTCTGAATCTATGAAAATGCTCCTTGGACCATTAATTCAGTCACAGTGTGGGCACCTATGGAGTGTAGGGCACTTCGAGAGATGCTTGAGGATGCAGGGATACAGGAGACACCTTCCCTGTCTCTAGAAAAGCAAGTCTCCTTCCAGCCAGTGGGGGGAGATCAGAAGGGGCATGCTGTTCTTTTGGTGGCCTTATAGGCTGCTTGATGCTTAAGGCAGGAGTAATAATCATATGCATTTGCAGTGTGTCAGAAACCCTGCCCAGCACTTGATGTGGATTCTTTTAATTTTGACAAAAGACTGAGGAGGTAGATATTATCATCTTTGTCCTACAGAAGAAGAAACTGAGGCTGGTCCACATTCACATATCTGGAAGTGATTCACCCCCCAAACCATTGTGCTCTTCATTATTATGGTACACCACCTTCCTATCTGACCCAAAGCAATCTAGGCGAATGTCTCTGTCAAGGTCCTTACAAGGTGCTCTAACGTTGTTTGATCTTTTCAAGGAACCAACTAGAGATTCCGGCACTGTTCTCAATTTACAGTTGAAGAAACCGACCCAGGATTGTGCCTGGACCAGTGTCTCTCTGTAATTGTTAGCTGGAGAGGAAGAACTGTGAACCTAGCAGTCCGTTCTTTGCATAACTCCCTAGTAGCAAGTAAAAACAAACCTGAACAGTCGAATTAAGCAGGAGCAAAGACATTTGGAATTTGTTATATTTCTCTTCAATCCATTTTTCCTTTCCCTTCTTGAGTGGGACATGCATAATGTTTTTGGCTCTGTGTATAATTACATATCTGCTTTGAGATGAGTCTAAATGCAGTGATTAACGGGCTGGGATTGGAGGTAGTTGCACTGCAGCCTGAGTCTTTCATTCTTTCACCAGAATGCTAATGATTAAAGTGCTAGTGGCAACAAACAGCCAGAATTCACACTGATGGGTGTCTGGTGTAGTTTTCCTGGGCAGTAACACAGTGAGCATTTAAGAGTTCCCCAGGGATTTAAGTGGTAGCCTTTGAAGGCATATTTTGTACATCCATCCCGAGCTGGGGAGTTTTCCTGTTCCCTATAGGTACTGGAAGCAAGTAAAAGCTATCAATTCCAGAAGAACTGGCAGGAAACTCGTTCCTGCCTGTTTCCTACAAGTAATGTTTCAAAACAGGCAGCAGTCCCAGTACTTCGCTGTCATTTACATCTTTTTTTTTTTCTTTTTAGCCCTGTGGTTATCACCCAATGAGAATGTAAGACACTTATTTTCTGTCTCAGTATATTTTCCAAAACTTTCAAGACCTGGCTGAAGTCAAATCTTCCTAGAACACCTCATTGACTAACTCAGATCCTCGCTCCTGTCTTTTGACTGTCCCAGTACGCCTTTAATTGCTGTGACTAAGCATTCAGGAAGAAGCACCACCCAGAAACCCTTCTGACCCGTAGGATCTTGGGCTGGGGGTTGTTTGGTATTGTGTCGCTATCCATTTTAAATCTAGGAAAAGAAATCTTTTTTCCTCTAAGTGAACATGATTATTCTTCCTAATTATAAATATAATAATGTTCATTGTATAACAATTTTAAAAGAGATAAAGAAGAGGAATATGAAATTATGAATTCGCTGCCTGGAGATAATCAGTTTATTAGCATTCTCTGGAGAGACAGAACCTATTGGCTTCATATATATATATATATGTATTTGAGACAGGAAGAGGGCGAGGGGGAGGGAGAGGGGAGGGGGGATTTATTAAGGAATTGCTCATGTGAATACAGAGGCCGAAAAACCCCATAACAGATCATCTGCAAGCTAGAGAAGCAGTGTGGCTCAGTCTGGGTCTGGAGGCCTCAGAACCAGGGAAGCTGATGGTGCAGCTTTTTGTTTAAGACTAAAGGTCCAAAGCGCAAGGACTCGAGTTCAATCCCCCGTACCAAAAAAAAAAAAAAAAGACTAAAGGTCCAAGAGCATGGTGGCGGGGAGGGGGTGTCCACTGGGGCAGGGAATCCACAGGCCAGAGAATCCCATGTTATGATGTCTAAGACCAGGAGAAGGGGTAGGATGTCCCATCTCCAAAGGGTAGGGGGAGAATTTGCACGTGTGAACATAAATGAAATCAACTTTCCTCTCTGTTATTGTTCTGAGCCCTCTGCCCACCCATTGGTCAGTGCCCACTCACACAGGATGAGGGCGACTCTTCCCTACAGAGTGCATTGATTCAAATGCTAGTCTCTCAGGCATACCCTGAGTAATGCTTTACTAGCTGTATGTGCTGGAGATCCCCGTAGTCAGGTTCCAGTACCCACCTGCCCAGTGTGCAACACAGGCCTGAGAAAAAGAATACACTAAGAGACGGAACTAAGAGAGAGAAAGCGGAGTGCCAGGACGACCAAAGCCAGTGCAACCGACAAAGGTGCTGGCCAGTCCGGGGCACTGACTTAATGGCAATCAATCGGGGTAAAGGCAACATGTGGTTTCTATGGAAATTAATGTAAACAAGGCTCCTAAAGGACAAGGCAAAGCTTTCTCAAATTAGGAGCAGAATAGACAAAATATATGATTGTAGTTAGAACATTGTCCTTCCAGTCTGAAGGTTTTAGTTGTGGGAATGGAGTTTGGGCGCAAGTTACTCTGACTTTGGCATGTAGGCTTTAGCCAGGGTCACTTCTATAAACAAGCCAATTGTGGGGTTAACTCTTCACAGCCTGTTTTTGGCATAATCAATATTACGGTCCTCTGCATGTAGGAATATCCCTTAATTCACTAAATGAAGTTGACACCTAAAATTCATCATCACAACTGGACTCGACATATTGGGGCATTTGCTTTTAGTGTCAGTTGTGAGAGTCAGTGTGTGTGTTTGTTACATCCTTGGACAGAAGTTCCGTTCTGGACACCTGATATTCTATCATGTGGTAATGTAATGGTTCTTCTCCCTTACTGTTTTTGGTTCTTGGACAGAAGTCTCCTTTTGGACACCTGGTACATCATGTAGCGACTGATGTCAGTAATTTTCTCTTCACTGATAGTATTTTATCTTACAATAGCTTATAAGATAACTTAGGAAAAAACTATTATGATAGATGTATCCAGATATTATCTCCAGGTAGGATCATGTAGATGAACTAGTGTTGACATGGACCTTGAAAGTCATCTGGTACAATGGAGCTGTCCATGGGAATATCTGGTAACATTAAAATTGCTATCATGTTAGGCCAGGTATGGAGTCGGACTGGAGCTTTAGAATAATAAACAGCCTAGGGCATTTCTGTGGTCTGTTCAGTGGACTAAAACTTGAGAGCCAGTTCACAGATTTCCTTAGCAATTATTTGCTGAGAACTTATTGGTAGCCATGTACTATGCTTTGGTATACAGTGATGACCGAGGTAGACATGGTACCTTCTCTCATGGGGTTTATGTTTTGCTCATAGGGAGTTTAAAGAAGAAGCATTGAGAGAGAATAATTTAAGCGTTTCAGAGAGAAACACAAAATCCCAAGACTTGTAGTTTGAGAAAGAGCCAATTAATCTGAAGAGTATTGGAGAAAGTTTTGGCTGAGGAATGGCACCCACAGACCCCTGGTGTGAGCAGTTGAGGTCGCAGTGTATCTGTAGTGTGTTCAAAGAGGGGAGAGTGCCCTGATAAATTCAAAGTTCATATAATTAGGTACCTAAGAACCTCAGCTGGTAGCTGGTGGAATGAAGTCTGGAGCCCACTTTGTTAATTATACATCCACGGAATGCTCTGTGGCGCTACGTCAGTGTCCCCAGGCCATCATACCACAGTGCCTCAGACTGGAGGGTCTGAAGTTCAGAAATTGATTTTGTCACACTTATAGAGGCAGAAAGTTCAATATTAAGGTGTCAGGAGTTTAGGTTGGCTCTGATGCCTCAGATGGGTGTTTCTTTGTGTCCTTTACATGGACCTGCCTCTGTGCACATGTACTTCTTGTGTGTTGTGTGTCCAGATTTATTCTAGTTACCAGGACACCAATCACGTTGGATTAGAGTCTGCTGTAATGGCCTCATTTTAACTTAATCACTTGAATAAAGGCCTTACCTTCAAAAGAAGTAGCATTTTGAGCTTCCAGGGATTAAGACTTCAACATGTGAATTTTAAAGGGGCACAATTTTGTCCATAAAATGTGTCTTTCTTGTAGTTAGCAGAATCTCCCATATATCAGAGGAGTTAGTTGAACAAGATAAGGCCCATATTTTCCTTTGCTGTTGGGAACAAGAGGAAAATCTGAATTACTTTTTTGGCTTGAGAGAACCCCAAAGAAAACAGAGACCATTTTAGTGTCCCTGCAGACTCTAGTACAGATGGGGAAGTGGTGAGCAGTGAGGAACTGGCTTATGAATCTTTTGCTCCACTGGCTGGAATCCTTGGCAGTTTCAAAGCCTTTCTTTTCTAGAGAATTCAGCTATCTGCCAGGGTTCTTTGTTGCAGACGATACATCTGGCTTAAGTGGGATTTATTATGGGATATTAGCTGCTTTATAGGCTCTTTGAAAGGATGCAAAAACATGCTCGAAGCTAAATTTCTATGAACATTTCCTAGAACCACCCCCACAGGATTAGCCTGACAAGGGAGCTGCTGCCACCGCCAACCCCAGAGCCACATTGCATCTGCTGCGAGCCACGAAGCTGGCGCATATCTGCCTGCAAACCCCACATCAGTGCCATCGCCTGTGTCAGCAAAGTGGCTGCCCAGGGCCAGGCAGATTTCCTGTTTTTTTCTAAACCCAAATTCACATCTGACGGATGGACCCTGGGCTCACAAGGCAGCACTCTAGCTGCAATGGGAACCTGGGAAGAAAGGAGTCACAGAAGAGGAGCTGTCAAGACAGCCATTGCTTCTTCAGAAAAGGAAGAAAAAGGTTTGAGGAGTCCACAAATGTCATATGACTGATGTCCCCTGCCACCCCCCTTTTCAAGATATGCTCCCATTTAACAGCTCCTAAACCTGGCCTGGCAAAATTATAAACCATGAGCAGGGCCTGCAGTCACTGCGCATTATATCTTTGAGAGGATACAGATAAGATGGAAAGCACGTAAAGCAGAAGATGAAGTATGGGATATCTTAGGCATCCCATCAGTGATTGTCCTTTTTTTATGGCATTATATAAGACAGAGGATTGCAAGAAGGCCATGTAGGAAAGGCTTGTATGTCTGCCTTCTTGGGCTTGGGCTTTGTGTTGAGAGCTTCTGTCTTGAGGCTCTTCTTACCCAAGGCATTAATATCTGAATAGTCTTTTCTGGTTTGGTCCGTCAGAATGGAAGGTATTGTAGATATTTGCCCAATGTGGTTTATTTTAATCGATAGTATTCTCTGTGCTTTGTAGGTTTGTTTTTTTTTTCTTTTTCTCCTTGTACTAGAGTTTGAACCCAGGGTCTTTTCACTGAACTACATTGCCAGCCCTTTTAAAAAATCTTTTATTTTGAGACAGGGTTTCACTAAATCTCCAAGTTGCCCAGGCTGGTTTTGAACTTGTGATTCTCCTGTCTCATCCCCTGGGAGTGCTGGGATTGTAGGTGTGTGCCACTATTTCCAGCTGCTTTGTGTCTTTTAGAAGGAGTCTACGTTAGTTTTTTGTTTATAACTTCTCTTTTTTGGGGGGGAATATGTGTAGATGTAGAGCCATGGCTGAGAATTCACATGATAGAAAGGCAATGAAAACTACTGTATTATCAGGAAGGACACAGCAAAAATCAGAGACTTTGTACTTCTATTTATGCATGCATTTGCAAGCCAGATTGTTGACAGTACACCCTCCACTACCACTCATCACTATTTTAGTGCTGGAAATAACAACAAAGATAAAATACATTAATATAGTCATTACAGTGTATTCATTAAGAGATATAAATGGATATAAAAGAGATATAAAGCAATATAAAGTGATAACTAAATACATTAACATTGGCAACTGCCTTCACTTTGGAGTATAAGTTAATAAATTAGCATTGTTTTTACTTGAGATAAAATTGTCCCTTTAAACTGTTTTATATTTTCCCCATTTCCATGACTTGCCTTATGTTCTTCTCTTTTGAAACCTGCTTTACTTAACACAAAGTGAATTTCATAGGTAATGGTGGATGTTCATTTTGCTTTTCTTTCAATTCATGTAGGTCTCAAACTTTTAAAAATATAGAGATGGAAGGAGAAGATGGTGGTCATAATCACCAGTGTTGTTACATATTAGGAGTGTCCTACATTATGAATCAGTTATAATTTTCCAACTCACTAAATGGATGAGTGAATGAATGTACAAATGAGTGAATGAAAAACATACCTGGGAGTCAGACTTGGGTTCAAGTTCCTGTTCTGCTACTACCTAGCTGTGTTATCACTATCTCCCTCAGTTTCCTCATCTGTGTATTGTATAATTATACCTACTGCGCAGGTCTGTTTTAAAGATTAAATACCTGTTAAAAAATGAGATGCTGCTGCTCTGGCTTCAGTTGAAGGACTCAGTAAACATTTCCATCACCACCATCATCATCACTATTCCCCCTCTGGGAGTTTTGTAATGAAGGTTAACACAACAAAGACATCGGGAACTTAGAACCTGTTGACATTAAAAAAAAAAAGTGTACCTTTTTAGTGTGGAACATTATTAACATCTTCCCAGAATATTGTTCCACAAAATAGAATTCAAGAAAGGCTGCTATGAATCAGTTACAAGTATAATTCTTTTTTTTTTGTACCAGGGATCGAACTCGGGACCTTGCAGTTTTGAGGCAGGCACCACTGAGCTAATCCTGGCCCTATAATTCTTTTTTAAAGGAAACATTCAGTGACTTTTTTGAAGACTTTTTTTTTTTTTTTTTTAAAGTGATCAGAGATAGCTTACAAAGCATTTGCTGAGTGTGCTTACGGGTATTTGTTCCTCATTAGGTGGATGAATGAGATTGTAGAAAGCAGGTAACAGAACCTCAGGCAGTCCCCTTGAAGGAGCAAGCCCTTCTTTCCTTCCTGTCCCTGGGCACCTGTCTGGGGCCACCTGCCTTGTGAACCAAAATCTGGCACCTTGGGACAAGCTTTTCTAGTGTGGCTTCACTCTCTTTCTGCCTGTGTGTGTCTGTGTGCTTGAGATCAGAGGGCCTGCCTGGTCAGATGCTCACCTGCAGTACTGGGTGGGGCAGCCGGGACAGAATGCAACTATGTGGCGAAGTTGTGCAAGGTTGCTTCTGTGTGTTGGGCTGTAGCCTCAAACTCATCCAAAGTGGTAATTACTGGAAATGCTGATTTATAGAAGTGTGATCGTCACTTTGTGGGAAAGAGACTCACAGATGGAGAAGAGTGGAGAGCAGTTTTTAACTCCCTCTTTTTTCTTTTAAATTGGGAAATGTTCATTTGTGTGAATTAGAGGAATGTAGAAAGTGAAAATGGGGTAAAGTAGGACATTAGGGATTGATAGTTATCTCAAATAACCATTAAATACATCTCACTTTTTCCTTCTTTTTTGTTGTGGCAAAATACAATTTAGTGTTTGAGCTATTGTTTTTTTGGTAGCGGGGATTGAATTCTGGACCTTGCGCTTTCGAGGCAGGCAGCGGAACCACTGAGCTAAATCCCCGGCCCACATTTGAGGCATTTTTATGTGCCCAGTTCAGTGGTATTAAATGCAGACATCTCCATCATCCACCCTATAACTCTTTTCATTTTGTAAAACTGAAATTCTGCAACAACTCTATGCTCCCCCCACCCTCAGCCCTTGGCAACTACCAGTCAACTTCCTTTCTCTAAGATCTTTGACTACTCTAAATGTATCATCAAATGATATCGTGCAATATTTGACATTTTGTGCCTGACTTATTTCACTTATGAGAAAGTCCTCAGGCTCATCCCTGTTGTAGCATATGTCAGAATTTTCTTTTTCAGGCTAAATAATATCCCATTTTATGTATATAGCACATTTTGTTTATCCATTTGTTTGTTGATGGACACCTGGATTGCTTCCATATTTTAGTTATTGTTAATACTGCTGTTATCAACATGGACGTATAGATACCTGTTTAAGAACTTGCTTTAAGTTCTTTGGGCCCATACCCAGAAGTGGAATTGGTGGATCACATACATTTTATTTATTTATTTGTTTATTTGTTTATCTTTTTAAGTACCAGGGATTGAACTCGGGACCTTGCGCTTGCAAGGCAGGCAGTGGAACCACTGAGCTACGTGCCCGGCCCTACATTTTATTTTTAATTTTTGATGAGCAACGATAGCCTTGTACCATTATACATTCCTGTCCACAGAGCAGCAGGATTCCAGTTTTTCTGTATCCTTGCTACCAAAATAACATTTGTTATTTTGCTTTGTGTATGTGTGTGTGTGTGTGTGTGTGGGGGTGACCATTCGGGTGGGTATGAGGTGGTGTCTGATGGTGACTGGCTTAGTTACTTTTCTCGTTGCTGAGACAAAATACCCAATACCCACAAATTAAAGGAGGAAAGGTGTTGTATTCAGAAGGATTCAGTGAGGGAATACATTAAATACAGGACACATAACTTACAAGGTTATTTTATGATAATTACCCAAAGAGTCAAATGCAAAGGAGTACAAGAAATTAACCACACACTAGAAGCCCAAAGGACTCAACTGAAGGCCTAGATCCCAGCAGTTTCCCACACAAGTCCACCTGCCTAGAGTCCAAGGCAGTGTCCTCCTTGAGTCCAGCCAGTGGCCTAGAGCCCACGGGAATGTGTCATGCTTGTCCTTATTGAGGATCTGCACCCCGAAGGACCAAAGGCCAGTGGTGGAAGCTAGAAAATCTACGTTGGTGAGATGAAGGATTTCTGCTGCCAAGCTGAGGGATCCACATTGGAGCCAGGAAGTGACGATCACGGTGAAGATCAGAGCTCCCCTGATGAGAACAGCAGCCATTCCCAGTGACAGCGAGGCCCTGAGCTTCTTCTCCGATGAGAACAGCCTAGTTTGCATCAGGAAAACCATCCACAGCAAGCTTCTCCTAGCAAATCAACAGGCCAAGATCTTCCCCTCCAGTTCTCTTTTTTATGGCTATTGGTAACATTTTTCAGGTGGCTCTTTCACACCCAGACCACGCTGATTCAGTTAAGCTGAGCGTTACAAGTTGACCATTAGTCAATCCATCACAAAAGGTTTATTTCTGTGCACAGTTTGTAGAGGTTTAAGTCATAGTCAGCTAGCTGCAGGGCAGGGTGGCATAGCAGAGGTGCCTGGCAGAGGAGAAACAGTCCATGGTGGGACAGGCAGGAAGCAGCAAGCAGCTAGCTTCCCTTTCCCTTTTATGTCCTCAAGGCTACAAACCCATTAGTTGGTGCCACTCACACCCAGAGTGGGTCTTCTGTCTTCTGTAAATCCCCTCAGCTACACTCAGAACCGAGGTAATCCAATTATGGAGCAAATTTTGTTAACATGCCCTTAATCCAGTACTATGCACCCATCATCCAGCCACTCCCAAAAGCCCCACTTATGAGCACTCAAGGCTTTTGAGGACATCTAGATACAATCTATAGCAGTGACTCCTTGTAGTTTTGATTTGTGTTTCCTTAAACTGATGAATTCAACCATTCTTGTTAGATTTTGCTTTTGACCTTTACAAGGCTTTAAAAAATCAAGGACCAAGAGATAAAAGGGGAAGGGGTTAGAGGAAAGGGATAAAAAAAATTAAGATGTGTTATTTATGTCTACCAACTCCCCACAATAAATGTAATCATTATATGCCACAGACATATACAGTACTAATAAAAATTTTGAAGAGAAGGAAACACATCCATTTTTTCTCTTCAAGGTGATGGGCATGAAACTAGCTCTTCATAGGGGTTGATAGCCCTTTGTAGAGTGTGACTTTTCCCTGCCTAACCATTTAAGTGTGTCACATAGACTTGTGTCAAGTTTGTGCATTTCTTGAATGTGGTGATCCCTCTGCCCACCAAATTAGATATTATCTTAATTTTTTACATTATACTAAAGTTTTCTAAATTTTTCTCTGAACTATTACTTAAAATATAGTGGACCCCTTAAGTTACGGCTGGCCTGACATACGAACAACTTGGGTTAGTTAGGTTAATGGAAGATTCATCTGCCTCTTGTTCTCTGTAGCGTGTACCTAGGTAAACATCCAGATCTCAGGTGTATGGACTTGGTTACAGCCAGCCCTCAGGAACCCATTGAGTTCATAAGTCAAGGGCCCACTGTATTGGCTTTTAATCGGATCGTCTTCCTCCTCCCCTCTCTCCGCCTCCTCCCCCTCTTTTCTTCCCCAGACAAGCTCTTGCCCTGTAGCCCAATATCAGAGGGTGGTCAATCTTATGACTTCCTAGAAAGGGGGATAGCAAGGCCTAAAGAAAGAAAGACAGAGACTTGCCATAATTTCAAAGTACACGGGGGACCAGGAGGTCAGTGCCTCAGAGTCAGCAAAGACAAACACACTTTACGCTGGCCATTATGTATTGAGTACGCAGAATAATTGGAGGAAATATCAGGTGATTTAGAGGCAGCAGTAATCCTATGCTGATGAGGATCTTAGGTTATGAGAATCTTATGTTGATGAGGGTGGTAAGGAGAGCATTGTTACAATGCTAGGTGGAACAAGATAGCAGGCTAATAAAGAAGTTGTCGGGCCGAGAATTTAGCTCAGTGGTTCCGCCACCTGCCTCGCAAGTGCAAGGACCCGAGTTCAATCCCCGGTACCAAAAAAAAAAAAAGAGCCAGGGATTTAGCTCAGTGGTTCCACCGCCGCCTGCCCTGCAAGCACCAGGATCCGAGTTTGATCCCTGATACCAAAAAAAAAAAAAAGTTGTCCTTTCCCCAGGTGAAACCTTTCTCTTTTTTTTATTATTACTTGGTTCTCAAAGAACCAGGATGTCTTCAGCTGATGTACACTTGCCCTTGAGTGTAACAGTCCAGGGGATCTTTGAGGCCTCAACTTGTGACCAGAGGCAAAACTGAAATAGGTTTCCACATGCCATAGCCTGCTCCTGGGCAGGGTGACCTTGGGCTTTAGACAGCTATAGTCATACTTTAATTATGAAATGATTTTCCTCCAAAAATTATGTAGAATGGCTCTGGATAGCCCAGTCTGGCCTTGAACTCCTAAATGCTGGGAGTATAAGTGTGTGCCACCACACCCAGCTGCACTTTCTTCTTGCTGTGAATTGATAAAAACTTTGAGAAAGGTAGTGAGTAGCTAGCTACATTTGTATAGTGAAAATGGTTAATCCATGCGTTCTGAAAAGGAAGGGTTCTCAAAGTTTTAGACAAAGCTTTTGGAAGTGTCTCTGTAATTGCCTATCAATCTTCCAATTACAAGGCTTTCGTCTTTTTTTTCTTTTGACATTATTTACCTAAGATCTTAAATTGATGTTTATATTAATCTAGAAATTATTGCATTAGTCAACTGTCCCTGTTAAATTTACTGGACTGTTTTTGAGGAGATAAGGTTGGGTAGTATGGGTTGTTTATCTGGAATTTTTTTATTATATTATAACATGGGCTGGTGAAATAATTATGTATCACTTTCACTGTTAAATGAAAATGAAGGAAAATATAGGATGATTATAATCATCACACCTTTGACAGGCAAAAAAGAGCAGGCTTTTAAATTATACCTTGATGACTCTATATTCATTGCATTAAAAAAATTCTGAAATGTTGCAGTGTAATTTTATGAATATGAAATTGGTATGTGTGTTTTAAAAGCATTTCTGTGGTTTCATTTGCCTCTGGGTATCTTGAGTGGTTGAAATAAGGTTGTCCTCCTGAAATTTTCTAAAATTTAGGCCAGCCCGGGATGTCCTCAAAGTGGAGTTTAATCACTCAAATCAGTTTCTCCTCCAAAGCTTTGATTTGGCTAAAGCTTTGCTCTCCTCTCAACTGTGGCTCCCTGCCTTTCTGTCCAGGTTCCCAAAAGATCAGTTTCTAGGACTGTGGCATCCTTGGAGGTGAGGGAAGAGGAAGAGAAGGTAGGCTTTGATCTTTGCAGTGAGGCCCATAAAGCCCACTCCCACACCCTCTTTCCCTCTTCCTTCCTTTCTCTGCCTTTCCTGCTTGCTCCATTGACCCATATCCCTGTTTGACAGCCAACAGATCAGTAATCAAAGTTCTTGCCTGATTGAGGCTTTGAGAATTGGCTAGAGGAGGCCTTTGCTCAAGGGACTCTATATTTAATGTGTTCATGATGGGGTTAATAAAACCAGGAGCAGGTGGCAAATTTGGTCTATGGAAGCCCCATCTGGGAGAGTAAGCATTTGAAAGGGCTGAAAAGAAATACTTTCCTCAAGCAGGATGGTTTAGATGAAAGGTCAGAAATTAAATTTAATGTGAATTATGCTAAGGTAATTAATATTAAGAAAATAATTTAGGCACATTCCATTTTATCATCTCTTTGGAGCCTGCTTGGAGTGGTGAAAGCTGTGTTTGCTATTCCTTTTAACAGAGGTGTTTTGATGATATTAAAATGTATAATTACCTCCACATATGTTTAAAAATGTATTTGCTATGCTGGCATAAATGTAGAGAAATTTTTAAAAGGAAAGGAAGAAAAGCAAAAATAAAGTGCATGTCACTGCTACAATGCTCTCTTTTCAGTACCTATCAAAATATTTTTCAAACATTTTTACTTTTATATAGATCATACAATAACTTCCATTATTAAAACTCCATTGGTAAAAAATTTGTCTGCATCCTGAAATGTGTATTTTTATCTGCTATTAATATCTGTATACTGTGTACTCTCATCAAGCATAATAAAAAGCAGTACAAAAGCAATCATTTAATATGAGAATAAAGCTAAAGTAAATTACTTAACTTTTTATTAATAGTGTAAAATTTTTAATCATAATTTTTTTTAGTGAGAGCAATGTGATTAAATCTTTTTATTCTTAGTTTAAGTCTTTGAAATACAAGGATTTGAAAGTTGTTTTCAAGTAGTTTATTTTTTGCTTTTTTTTTTTAAAAAATGTACATTACATTGCAACCAACCTAAAGTGTGCAGTTGAATGGGTTTTAACCTAAGTAGTTTAATATTTTATTTTAATACACAAGATACAGTTAAGTAGGAGTTAGTTCTTTGTCAGTGATAATGAATATTTCAAATAGTTTTCTGAATTATTTCAACCTTGCCTGTATGGTTTTTCTTACCTCATTTTCAGAGCTGTTTAGATTTTCAGTGTTTACCAGTAACATGGCTGATTAATGTAAAACCATGGAAGTGTCAATTTTATCATTTTTTGTTTGTTTGTGCTTATTTTATTGGTGCTATCTTTAATCCGTGTTTTCTTTGCAGGGGTCTGTTGAAGCCATTTACTCATTTTGTAGAAGTGTTCAATTAAACTGAGATACAGTAATCTTGTTTGGAAATCCACTTAGCCAAGCCCAGGTGCACTGCAGTCTTTGACTTTATGCTGAAAATGAGAAACTGTGTGAACTGTCCCCTGGAGTGGAATACACCCTTTCTCTCTGAATGCCTTTTTTTTTTTCATTAAGTTTATTGGGACATTTTAGGTATACAATACAGTTACATTCATCATTGGGACCTTGTACCTTTACATGATGTATCTTGGTTCTTATTTTTTCCCCATTCCCCTGCCCTCACAAAACCCCTCCTCCCTTCCCTATTTACAAAGACTTTGTTTCCATTTTTTTCTTTTCTCATGTGTTTTTCTTTTCCCTTCTTTCCTTTCCCCTTCCCCTCCCACTTCCCCTACTCCTTTATCTCTGAATGCCTCTTATTTCCCTTACCATGTGAGGTAAGAATTGCCCAGGTGAAAATTCATGTGGCAAACATGAAGAGAACTTCTTTTTAATATGTTTATTTTAATATGTTAAATATTTTTATTTTGTATATATGTGATATATATTTAACATACTTAAATGCATACTTCTTTATACAGAGAAATTCTAATATCACTGTGCTCAGTGGCTGATCTTATGGACGTAACTGTATGGAAAGTTGTCAAATTAGTTCTAAAATACAGCCATAGAGAGTTGGGGGTAGGTCCATGGGTGAACTGCTGTGCGAGGGAGATGCCCTGAGCTTGATCCCCAGCACTGCAAAAATGAATGAATGAAAGCTGTGGCATTCTCTCATTCAAATAATACATTACAAAGAAGCCTGAAGTCTCACCTGATCTCCCTTGGCCCATCCCTCTCCCACTTGCCACCCTCTCATCTTTCCAGCCAGGCTTACAGAGCACAGTCCATTGAATAGAGGAGGGAAAACTGCTCTCTGATCTTCATATCTGGTATCAACTGTGCTTCTCCTTTGCTAGTACTTTGTTTTTTATCTTATAGACAGTGAGATTCTTGTCAGTGCTCATATTTCTCTTTAGGAAAAAGTTAAAGCCAGTTTTATTAGGGTGGAGAGGGACCTGTGGCAAAACTAACCAGTAAAGCCAGCTGCATTAAAACCTTTTAAAGTACAAGTTTATTGCCTCTGGCAGCCATACACCAGAGTGGCCCATTCTAGCAGTAAGGGGCAGGCTTAGGATGAGGCAAGCTTTTATACTGTGCAAGGGGAGGTAGGCAACATGTGGGTCAGGATTGGTCACTTGGGTTGTGCACGAGTTGGGCCAGGGTGGGGCTCAGTTATATTTCACTTTCCTGAGTTAAGGCCTGAAGTGGCTGTTCAGTGACAGGGGCCACTTTCTTACTACATTCAGACTCCTAGTAATAGGGATCAGGGGCATTGATGTCTTAGGAGACTGCTTCCTGCTGACAAAGGGTGTTATGGAAGAGGCTTGGTCTAGGAGTCAGAATCTTCACTGAGAAGTCAATAGGGATATTGGGTCAGGACCATTTGTGAGGCCTGAGAGTAGGTTACTGCATGGTTATAATTTTGGATAAATTGAGAGAGGAGATATATGTGGCACAGGGCCACCATTAAGATAGAGTACAGAGGAGGATAAGGAGCGGGCCCCAGACTGGGAATAGTTACCTTCCCAGAATGTGGAAAGCCAGGAGAAATCGCCTTTTCCAGCCTCTTGGTGGACCCTTGCAGCCCAATCAGCGAGGTTTCTCAGACCATCCCCAACTGATTAACATAAAAGCAGCATTCTTCTTATAGAAATAAACATGGCCCCCATTTTTCAGCATTGAGGAGGTGAAGTGCCCTCTTGTTTTGTAGAACAACCCCTGCTAGAAGAATCATGTTAGTTTTGTAGGGTGGTAGCTGTAAGAGGCTACTTCTTCTAGGGTATCTGATAGTTAGTTCTTTAGAGAACTGGTGAATTATAGAGAGGAAGTTGTTACCCCTACCACCCCTGTCCCAGGGGTGGTCAAAATTCCTAATCCCTAGTATCTGTGTGTCATTGAGTTTGGGAGGAAACACAAATCCAGCAGGTGGAGAGAGAGAAGTTAGCTTGTTGCAATAGGCAGTGTGTGAAATTGATGAGAAGGAGCTAGCTGTCAGGCAGTGTTGTATTGGCTAGAGATCCAGGTAGGAGAAGGTAGGAGGCAAGCAGCATAAGGAGGCAATAGGTGGTGGGATGCATGGTTAAAAAATGGAGTACTTTTCTAACAAAGTCATAGGTTGAGTGAGTCCTTTCGAGGAAGGAGACATGATAGAAACGTTAGGAAAAGGAGTATTTCAATCATGATGCAGTGCTCTGGGAGTATTAGATTAACCACCAAGTGCTTGAGAGCTATAATCCCAGGAATATCATCCTTATTATACTTCCAGTTAACAGCAGGTATCCTAGTGTTCACTTAAGCTGTGGTGAATCAGGAGTCATTATTGACTCAGGGAGTGAAAACTGTACAGGAAGAAAGATTAGAAAAAAGGTGTTAGGGAGGCTTGTGTCTTAATCATGGTGATCTGAAGTGACCCCGTGGGTCCCAAGGGTAGAAGTTTCCCTGAAGGAAAGAGTCAAAGAGGCAAGTCGGGAGAATCTGTTTGACAGGGTGAGTTAAAGTGCTCAGCACCTGAAGGATCTGGTCTTGGAGGTTTGGTTCAACCAGGAGTCTGGGATAAGGTATTTCCTTGTGTTGGATTCATTGGGATCTTCTGGAATATGGTGGCAGCCTCATCTTAGTAGAAGAGAGGAGGTAGAAGAATACTTAGAATATGTGCTGCCAAAGTGAGCACAGGAAGAATACTTAGAATGAGGAGAGGCAAGATGGGAATCGAAGACAGGAGGTTTTCTAGGAGGGAGCTTTATTCTGAAGATGAGATGCCAAGACAGGTGTGCAGACAGATGGACTGTTGTGATAGTGGTGGAGGAAACTGTAAGATCCTTCCCAGGTGGGTTGGAGGGGAGAGTGCTTATGTGTTTTTAGGAGGACCTGATCTCTTGTTTGCAGAGGGGTTGGAAAGGCACTGTCAGAGGATTGGGGAAGAATAAGATCAGCATGTGCTCTAAGGAAGGCCCTCATGGATTCAAGAGGCTGGATGTATTCTTTTAGAAGGTGGGTTGGGAAAAATGTTCCTAAGAGGAAGGCCCTCTCTTACATCAGCTCAAAGGGTTTTGAAGGTGTCCGGGAATGGCTGTCTCCTATGAGCCAGGAGAAGTTTAGTCCAGGATTGGTGGAGTTCTATGGACAGTCATATGAGATAGGTCTTAAAAAGCCCATTAGCCCTCTCAGCCTTTCTGGAGGATAGGAGCTGGTAAGGAATATCAAGGTGCCATTTGAATCCCAGAGCTTAGCAATTTGTTGAGATAGTTGAGATGAAGGCTGTCCACTGTCAGACTGGATAGAAGAGGTAAGCCTGTTTTGGGGGATAATCTCTAAGATTTTGAAGGTCTTTAGGGTATTTTGGGGCCTTACTGGAAAGACCTCGACCTAGCCTGTGAAGGTGTCTACTAGAATGCAGAACATTGTTTAGTGATTTGTCCGAGAGTATTAATATAACCTTGGATAGTGAAAAAGTGGAGAAAGGAAAGGGTGTAGAGAATATGACCCTGCATGAAACAGATCATAAATTTTAGTAAGCAGCAGTTGGGCTTGTTGTTGGGGTATTAGTAATTTGGGACCCTTGGACAGCTAGGGATTGGGGTCTCCCTCCGAAGAGTGTGTTATTATTTCTTCGGTTGACTAAGTCAGTTTGAAATCAGAAAACAGGGAGTAAGAACAAAGTGGAGGAGGGCTTTGAGGAGTCTGTGTGAGGGCTGTGCCCTTTGCAGTAGAATTGGTCAAAGCATTTCCTTTTGTTATAGGATCTGAGCTGGCCTGGAGGCCCCTGTAATGAATCACTCTCACCTTGGAGGGCTGGGGAGAAGTTATGGATATCAAGAGGCCATTTGTTATAGGTGTCCCTTGGGTGGTAAGAAGTCCAGTCTTTCTAGATGGAGGCATGATGATGGAGTATGTGATAATTGTATTTAGAGTACGTAGCTGTTGGTTGGTGCTGATCCTGTTAGGGCTAGGACTCTCATGTGGGCCTTTAACTGAGCCAGTTTTTAAGTAGTTTCCAGAAGGAAAGGACAGGCATCAGTGATTTGATCAGGGAGTGCCACTATAGCATAAGAGGCTCTATAGCCCTTAGGGGTATTATATGAGGTCCTGCCTGTGAACTAAGTGTTGACAGGGTCTTTTTTTTTTTGGTACTGGAGATTGAACTTGGCATCTTGCACTTTCGAGGCAGGTGGTGGAACTACTGAGCTAAATCCCTGGCCTTTGACAGGGTCTTGGAGAGGGGTAGCTTGTATGTTAGGAAAGTAGTTTAGAGAAGATAGATAGTTTCTCAGCAGTTGTGGAAAGGATCATCTTGATGGTAGAAAATGAACAGGTCTGGTAAAAGGGTAGTGAGGTTAAAGGAGATTGGTTTGCCTAAGATGATCTGATGGTCTAGGATGAGGGAAAGGTGGATTTCCTGGATGTGAGAGGGAGAAAGAAGTTTGGTAATATTAGTTGAAGTAAGGTTCTAAAGGGAGTGATTACCATAGATCATGATGGACTGGCCCAGAGTCAGCTTTTTGGCCTTTTGTGGCCTCCAACCCCTAATCACTAAGTTCAGGCAAGTTACTGGTGTGGTCACCAGTTGGACTTTGGTGGCTGACACTCAATACCTGTACTGGTAGAGGAAAGTTAAAAAGATGGTCAGTGTCTGTCTGACAGGTTTTAGTGAGGGGCTGCAAATGGGGAGGTCATCTACGTATTGGAGAACCTTGCCAGCTAATGGAGTGGCACTGCACTATCAAGGTATTGGGCTAATTCCTGTCCAACCAGATGGGGAGGACAGTCTAAGTTAGCTGTGGCTCTATGGGTGTCAGGTATGTCCAAATGAAAGCAAACAAATCTTGGGAGTCACGATGGAAAGAAATGGTAAAGAAAGTGGCTTTGAGGTTGACTGCTAAGAAGTATATCATGTTCTAGCGATTAGTAAAAAGAAGGATGCAAGGGTTTGGGACCACTAGATGTAAGGGGATGACAGCTGCATTGACTACCCAGGGGTCCTGAACCAACCTGTAAGTCCCATTGGTCTTTTTGACAAAGCAGATAGAGGTATTGCAGGGGGAGCAGGTAGGGTGGACAACAATCTTGGCAAGGAGCTTAGTGATTAGGTATTGGAGGCCATGAAGGTGTATAGGAGAGATAGGGTATTGGCGAACATTAGAATAAGAGGAGGGGTTTTTAAGTTTGACTTGTAGAAGTGGGTTATGGGAAATCACAGATGGAGGTTCTGTGTCCCAAAAGCTGGGGAGAATCTTATGAGGGATTTTTGTGGGCAGTTTTAGAGCTGGGTCATGGAGTAAGAAGAGGAGGGGAATGGCCAGTGGCAGTAGTAACAGACCCTGTAAGGCTATAGAGGTCCTGTATTTGGACAAAAGATCTCAACCTAAAAGGTGGATGGGACACTGGGGAAGCACTAAAAAGAATATGTCGAGGGATATTCCTCCGGGAGGCAGAAGAGGGAAACAGAAAGGATGTGTCCTTGACTCTGTGACAGAGACCTTGGAAGGGATTTGTCTGCTGCACTGGGTTAGGGAAGAGTTAAGTGGCCTCAATGAAATGGACTTATGGGGTGAAGCAACAACATGTGGGTCAGGGATTGGTCCTTGGGGGTTGTGCAGGAGGCTGGCCAGAGTGGGCCTCAATGAGGTTTCACTTCCCTGAGTTAGGTTTGAATTCTTCAGAACGGTGTCACTTTCCTGAAATGGAGGGTCAATGGGAGTGGCCCAGTTCTTACTTGAAAATTCGGTGTCTTATCTTTTACAGTATGTAGAAATTCATGGAAAATATTTAGGATGCCAGGCCTATTCCTGGCTTCATGTTACTCTCATACTTTTATCTGTTTACTTTATATTTAATTTGTATTTTCTTCTTAAACTAGTTAAATTTATTTCCACTTCCTGTATTAAATGTATTTTAAGTTAATCCCTTTTGGAATAAATATGAAGCCTTTGAAAATAGGTCCCAATATCATCGATCATAAATTAACCTTTAAATTTTTGGAAGAAAAGTTCTGAATAAAATAGTTCTAAAAAAATTAAAAAGTTCAGAATAAATTAATGCTAGTAAATAACATACTTAATTAAAAGGACTTGAGGGGTAAATAAATTCAACATTACATGAAAACTATATTTTTCTCCCCTGAAGAACTGGAAACTTCACAGTTGTATTTCATTGATTTGTAGAAAATCTTTCGTCAGTAATTCCTAGTTCAAAGCCTATTTAGAAAAGGTCAGGGCTCTCAGATTCTAAGTGGAAGTCAGTTGATATAGCCATGATTGTTGTATTGGTTTTGGCAGCACAGTCAGGATTTTAATACTGGAATTACATGGAGAAGGAGGTTCTTTTCTCTGGAAATTGGGGTCAGTTGTGGTAGGGACACATGGTGATTTGCAAAGGTATATAATGATAGGTCTTGTCATTTTGAAATTGGAAACCAGCATTAATAATATTTCTCCAAGGAATGGTGTATATGGTGTTGTAGTCTCAAGTCCAGAGCTGAGTAAATCATTATTTTGTAACTCAGTTGTGAAACAGAGGTACTCATTTTCTGTGCCTCCCTGTGTAAAACACATTGCCGTGTTATTTAGTCCCTGCTTTCCTGAGAGGAGTGCTTCATAGGCAGCACTCTGACACCTCCCACAGCAGGAGCTCAGAGAAGCTCAGAGCTGTACCTCTGGAGCTTGTGTGAGCGTCACCTCTTGAACATATGTTTTGCCTCTCCAGCAGCTGTTGCCTTGTCTTCCAAGAGTAGTTGGTATCTTCATTTGGTGATTTTCTCTTTTCTGTTCCGTATCCATGGGGCTTGGGTCAAGTCTCAGCCCTAATGATTGGCTTGCAGTGTAACGATGGTGACATTGCTGACAATACTTTGCCTTTGAACCTCAGAGGTTCTGATAGATAGACTGCTTTGCGAAGACCTCGTAATCCCCATACCTGGCCTCGGGAAAGCAAGCACAATTTTAGCCAACAAAATAGTGCTTCATGTTTTATAAGTTGAATATTGTCAGGTGTCCGGAAAGAGCCCTGTCTTTATTAATGTGATGTTTTGTAACACTTGGTGATTAAATTGGATGGTGCCTTGCTGCGGTTATAGGAATTAGTGGCAATTTTCTTTCTGAAGGGGTCAGAATTACTTCTTGAACTTTGGAGAAATAAGAGATCGGAGTGGAGGGGAAATAAATGGGAATACTATTTTCTTTTTAATCCTTTGTATAAATCCTTTTAAAGACATGCGTATGCGCTAAGTCATAAAAATGAGACAGGCAAGGGTGTTTTTCATGTGTCTCATGTTTGGTCCTGTGCCCTGGTCTGCCCCAGTAAGGTCTGATTGTGGCACTATGCTTGTCCTCTCCTTGAACTTCAAACCCTTGAACCTGATATGAGGAGTTGGATATAAACAGCACCAGTGGGTCTTGCATGTGGCCAAATATTGTGCTATAATTAGTAAGGTTTATGGCCTGTCATAACCTTTCCTGAATGATGCCTGGGCAGTAAGAATTAGTGCTTTTATTAGCTACAGGCTTTGAATGGTTAACAGAATTGACTCTCATTATATATAAACCTTTTGAAGTAATATTTCAAATGAATACACATAAGGTAGGGGAAATGTAGCATTGAATTGGCTTTCCACTTTTTGAAATAACTCCTGTGAGTTTGGTGAATTATTGAATCATATGTGTTCTGTCAATTGATTTTAAGACAGATAGACTTTTTTTCTTATAAATTATGCAAATTTCCTTGGACCTTAGTTTGTAAAGTTGTACAAATTGTACAATTGTAAAATGAGAGGAAGAATTAAAAGCTTAGTAATACTGAGCAGGAGTATAAAATAATGCGAGGCCATATCAAAGGGAGTGGAGGGCTTTATGTGTATACCGAGCTGGTTCTAGTGTTATTACAGGTTCATGAGGAAGAAGCAGCTGAGCTTTTTGCATTATAGTTCAGGGCAGGGTCTATGTTTTTCCAATAGTATGTATAGATAAAGATGGCAAATGATTTTGTCAGAAATACTCTGACCCAACGAAGGCCCAGGGATCCTTCTCTGAAATAACATACCTTTATAATGAATTTCAAATCCAGCACCAGGAATCTGTAATAGATTGTATGTGGAAAAGAGAGGAAAGAAGAGAAAATAGGAAAGAATGTTGAAAATACAGTAAAACATTCTATCAAATCAGTGTTCCTTATATATATAGAGCTTTCTGTAAAAAGAGTATGGGGATTTGGATATTAAAATATAGTTTAAAAAATATATATCAAATATGTATGTCTGGCCATATATATATTTATATATAAATATAGATCTATAAAATAGATATCCATTTAGCTAGACTTTTTTAGGGTTAAAGTAAGTCTTCTGAAAAATATATTGGAATTGTCTTGGAAAATTTAAAATCTTTTTCTCCTTTTTAAAATGCCAGAGTATTTTTCATGACAGTATAAAAATCATCTCATATAACATAGTACCAACTGAATAGCTCCAAAGATTCTTTCCTCCATGTTCCTAGATTTTCATTGAAAAAATATTTGCAGCCAAGAGCTAATTAAATTTTTTATTATTAGAAAATGTCATTCTTTTCTCTGATCTCTTTCTGACCTATTAATGGCTTCTCTAAAAGTGATTGCAATCATTTTTAGATAACATATTTCAGAATTTATCATCAAAAGGTGTTAAGCCTACATATTTTTCTCCTTACTCTTTTGATCTTCCTTGCTTTGCTTTTGTTCAGTAAAAGAAGTCATTAAAAAAGAATCTGTAATTTGATAATTCTTTGTCTGAAAAGGATAACTCATATGCATGTAGGAACTTTAAGGCCTTCTATAATCTGGTACCATTTAACCTGCCCCCATCATAGTAATAAATGTGCTGTTGAAATGTGCTACCTCTTTCACTGAGAAGTTTTGACTGTCCAACCCCAAAGCATTGATGAGCCGTAACTCATTCATAAACCTTTGCAATTACCATCCACTCTGATCTTGCTATTCTCTTTGCCCTTACTTATTAAACCTTGAAAATAACACCTTATTTTTAGTGTTCCACTCATTGTTCTGTGTGTAAGGATAGTACTGTATAGTACAGTAATATTATAGAGCATTAATAGAAATGTATGCCTCATACTCTGTTTATTTTTTATGAGCATATTTTGCTCTCAGAACTGTGTACCTGATGGCCCATATTATTGCCAAGTCATAAGGGCTTCAGAATTCATTGATTTATCTGTAAATGTGATAATCACAAATTACTGTCTTTGAAATATTAAACTAAACAAAGACAGCCCATAAAATGTTCTAGCTTCAGGATTTGTATTAAATAATGCTTAGCAATTTAAATTTGTCTTCACAACATAAAAATTAAATATCTAAATACTTTTAGATCAGTTAGGAAACCACCAGAATTGAAAATAGCAATTTCCTTAATGTGAAAGTTAATGGTGAAAGAGTAAATATGCATTGGAAGCCAGAGGCCCTCCTTTTTAAATGACTACTCAGTGAGTTTTAACATCTGGCTTTTGTTTTAAAAATTATTAGGACAAGTGATATAAATCATTCATATCTATGACTCCCTTTTATCTTTCTACATAAATGTTTGACAACCTGGAGGACCAATTGAAATCCAGTACCTGGAATTTTTTCTGGACCAGTGTAGTGTTATATAACCTCTGTGGTTTAGATAGAATACTAAAAACGTTGTTGAACAAATAAATACTGTGTTTAGGATTATTTTATTTTAGGTACAGTTCATTTAAAATCAGAGAATGAGCCCAGTGACCTTAACATTGGGTAGCAGAATAGCTTTCACCACAGCCCATGGGAATATTTTTCTTATTTCAGAAGCCTCTCTTAATATTTAAAAAAGGCTGCTATAAAATGACTTGTGTTTTAAATTCTTTTAGAAGAAGCCTTTTTAAATCCTGGGGGAAGAACTGGATTTTATTTGTGATGCTGAATCCCTTGTTTCAGAAAGAAAACTAAAACAGACAGCATGACATGTAAAAGGAGAGGGAAATAACCAATTTCTAGTGTGCTTTTTATCAGACATCATGCTAGGTGTTGAGACAGATGCTTTCAAGTCCTTAAAATAGCTGCCTAGTTTGAGCACATCTACCAAATGGGTGAAGAAATGCAGCAATGAGTAGTGTATCACTTACTTGCTCACAAAATTAATAATGGTGAAGCTAACTTGGCGGGGGGTTGCTGGAGAGCAAACCTACCAGCCCACTCTTGCTCAGTAAGCATACATTGTACCACTGAGCTATTATCTCCAACCCAGTAATCTTTTGATTTAAACTGAATCTTCAAACATCACTCCCTTCCCAATACATCTGACTTCTTAGAGCTGTAATTAGATGTATTTTGCAACTCTTTTATTATGTACATAAGTATTTAGGATTGTTAGGTCCTCTTGATTAATTGACTGCTTTCATTCTGTAATGATTTTCTTTGTGGTAATTATCTATTCTCTCTACTTTGTCTTTTGTTAATATAGCTATTTCAGCTTTATTTTGGTTAGTGTTAGCATGTTAATAGTAATTTATGCCTTTATGTGAAAAACGCTTTTCTTACAGATAACATATAGTTGGGTCTTGGTTTTTTAATCCAATATAACAGTTTTTAATTGTGTAGCTTAAACCATTTGCATTTAATGCAATCATTGATATAGTTGAATTTTAATCTGTCTTCTTGATGTTTATATTTTATTTGTTCCATTTTTGTTCTTTTTCCTGTTTTTCTGTGTTCTTTAGGAGTGCGGATTTTTTAATGATTGTACTGTATGTTCTCTGTTAGCGTGTGTTTATAACTATTTTTGTTATTTAATGGTCATTTTATGGTTTTAGCATACATTTTAATTAATTAATTAATTAATTTGCTGAACTGGGGATTGAACTCAGGACCTTGCATTATCCAGGCAGGCACTGCGCCACTGTGCTAAATCTCTGGCCTCCCGGCATACATTTTTAACATTACAGTCTACCTTCAACAGTATTTTGCCCAGTGAGCCACAGTTCTGTACCAGCTACTTAGTTCTGCCATTGTAGTGAAGAAGTAGCCCAGGCAGTGTGTGAAGAAATGGGCATGCTCTGCTCCCAATACAATTTTTAATCTATCTATCTATTTATCTATCTATCTATCTATCTATCTATCTATCTATCATGCTATAGCAACTTTAAGTAGTACATATACTTCCATTTCTCCCCACCAGGCTTTCCTGCTATTATCATATCTTTTATTTATACATATGTATTCTAATTATTAACTTGCTGTAAAATCTTCAGAGTTGTTTCTAAACCGGAATATCCATGATTACACCGAAAAATAATAGCAGGTTATGATGGCGGTCACCTGTAATCACAGCACTTTGGGAGCTGAGGCAGGAGAATCACAACTTTGAGTCTGGCCTAGGATATTTAGCCACTTAGTGAGACCCTGTCTTTTATGAATGAATGAATGGCTAGGGATGTAGCACAGTACAAAGGCTCTGGGTTCAATCCCTGATACTGACTAAAAATACAAAAAAATAAAGGCAAAATAGTGTAGCCTGTTTCGTGTTCCCTGATTATAACTTCTGATGCCCCATAATTAATTAGCTTGATGTCTGAGGCTATTCAATCACTGTGGATAAGCCAAAGTGAAGCCAGATACTCTCAGATCCTCTTTATCCAGAGTTGCCTTATTTACCTCTGACAAGTGCATTTACTGATGTTTATAATTGGTTGGTAGCAGGTTCTGCTCTTTTGATTATTGTTTTTTAAATTACTGGGTTTTGTTAGAGTGGCTTATCTCCTTTTTAATGAGATATTCATGATTCTGCAATACCTCATTCTCTTCACTGATGGCTTCATGCTTGCCTTTTTAATAGAGATGTGAATCTTGCCTGTAACATTTTAGGCAGTGTGATGGTTAGCTGCACTATAACATCATTTTATGTTATCAGTGCATCTTTGTGTACTGCTTAAAACCAGTAAGGTCTTCTTTTTAAGGCCACATCCTTTCTGGGCAAGAGTTGATTTGTGGGAGTTTCCTGATTGTAGTACTGAATAGTATGATTTATAAGTGAAGTTGGTAAAATTTCCAGAAGAGATAATGAAATTACTGATTAGTTTCTTTTTAAATATAAGCAACATTTAATGGCATAGTTTCAGTCAACACATGTGAAATCTGTCTTTATTTCATTGTTAAGGGTTGTAGGTTAAGTGTTCACCCTCAGGTAAGTAAAGTGCATTATGATCCAAAGATATTGGTTATGCATACAGTAAAAAGTTGGACATTGAAGATTTACTTTTGGGTAGATGGTGCATGGTCATCTAAACAGCATTTCCCCTGGTGTATTTGCTCTAATTTCAGTCACGTGATATTAGGAATTTCCTCTTAGCACGTATCGGTTTTCCAGTTTTTTCTTACATGGTTACACATTATTTCCCTTTAATGTCTTTGATGTGAGTTTTAGCCGGTATCATTTGGTAACTTCTTGACCTTGTTGTACTATCTGTGGCTCAGTGTCCTCTTTCACATTTTTGACATGGTCTTCCTGTCCCAAGGCAAATAAGATATGTGATTGGAAAATGATGTCTTCATTTCCTGGTTGCTGATTTCTCTGGACCACAGTGGTGCCTGACCTAGTAAGTTCAGTAGGGTTTACTAGAAGGATGGATAAACATTGTCAGAGATTGTAACTCTTTATCACTTTGTACCCGGCAGTTATTTTCATTGCCACTGGAGGATCGTTACATTGGCAGCTGTGCACCATTGAGCCTGTAGACCGGCACTCTTAATTCAGTGAGGTGTAACCACAGCTCAGTTCACCTCAGGCGGTGTGGTACACAAAAGGGCAGCCTGGGACACAATCCAGTGTCTTCTGTTTGCCTTAGAGTCTTAGCCTTTTAGGACTGAGGTGGTCATGGAATTTATGTAAGTCTGGTCCTTCATTTTATTGGTAAGGATACTCATAGATGGGAAGTATCTTTGGTAAACTGAAAGCTAATAGCAAAACAATAACTAAAAAGTCTTTTTAATACTGTGTTACTCTCATGGCGAAGTAGAACAAGAAACTGAGTGATAGGATAGAAATAGTACTGGATTTAGAATCTGATGATGTGGATTTTATGCTCAGATTTATTGTTCTATAGTAATTGTATGATTTGGAATAATTCTCATTTTTTGAATTTGTTTTTAGTCACATGTTATACCTTTAGGTCTGGAATATCCCCCATAAGTCTCATGTATTTTAGAGGTGGGGCTCTTAAAAGCTATACTTACCAGTGCTCTGATCCATTGAGAAATTCATAGCTAAATGTGCTGTTAGGAGCTGGGGCTGATTGGAATAGGTGTTGTTATTGGAAGCATGCCTTTGGAGGGTATAGCTCCTTCCCTGGCTTCTCCCTCTCTCTACTGTCTGGCTGCCCTGAGGTGAGCAGCTTGTCTCCACTATGCCCTTCTACCGTAATGTTTCTACTTTAGAGCTAGCCAGCCAGGGCTGACTCCCCTGAACCATAAAGCCAAATTAAACTTCTGCTCCTTTAAGTTGCAGGTATTGGGTGTTTTGTCTCAGCAATAGATAAAGTGACTAATACATCATGGAGTGGTGAACTTGTCACCTGCCTTGCCTTTATCTGAAATATGTTACGTGTTTATATACATTGAAGTATAGCATATTTAGTACTTAAAAATCTGCTCAAGACTGTAATTTGAGGAACAGTATTGACTAATATGGAAATATCCTGTGACCTCATTTTCTTCTCTCCATTTCCTTGAGGTGAGAGGGAATACAATTCTTAGCTTCTTTAATTGTATATTCTTATTCATTATGATAGCTACACCTCAGGGTCTTACCTCTCCTGAAAAGAATGATAATAATTGGGCATTCTGCAACATTCCTGTTTCCGTTTAATCACTTTTTATGACTTAAAATTGCATTTATTTAATTTTCTTGGTAAAACATTATGACCTCATTTAAAATTGGCTTAATGTACATTCATAGTTAGATTTTTATATTCCCAAGTAGTGGGCTATATGCGAGAAAAATCAGAAGTCTGTGCCCCAGATCACTCACATTTTATTAGTAAAAGCAGAAGTATAGTAAGATAATTATAATAGAATATACGTGGTATATGATAGGGGTGAGAGTTCATATGCTAGCTGGAGCCAAGCAGGAATAGAGATGACTGGGTATAAGTAAAAAGGAATAATTAGAGTTTGTTTTCTTTTTAATTTTCCCTTCCTGTACTGGAGATCAATTTTAGGACCTTGGTATGCTAGTCAGTTGGTCTACCACTGAGCTGCTCCCCTAGGCCTGGAGACAAGATTCTTTATCTAAAGGAATCATCTGTTAAATATTTAACTCAAACTAAGTCATTCACATAGGAAATAAGGACCTAGTTCTGCTTTTTTTTTTTTTTTGGAAAGCTTGAAATTATATTTATTGATTTACAAAACCCTCAACTCCTTATTCTTAAATGCTGACAACAGTTATAATTGTTTTAAAATACATTGTGAGCAAAGAGATGTCTGTGAATCTAATCCTACCCACAGGCTGAAGTGAAGATAGCTCTGGCGCAAATGGTCAGCAATTTGAGAGTCAGAAAATCCTTTAGAAAGAGAAGCCTTTTCCTATATCCATCTTTAAAATCTTACTTTAAAGATAGATATAATTTATCAAAAACCAGAAGAGTTCAAGTAGGCAATTATTCAAGTAGGGGATAAAGAGGAAGAATAACAGTTTTCAACTAGATTTATGTATTTCTAAGGCCCCAAATGAAATCTTCTTTAAAACCTTCAATTTTCTACATAGCACATTAAGTGCTTGGCAATTCAACCTTAGCAGCAGAATGGTGGCAGAGTTCCTTCCACGATAGGTAATCAGTAAACATCTCTTTATTGAAAAAATAATGTGAGAGTTGGAGATAATTTCAGTATTACTTATACTTAAGCTTGGAATGAATTTCAAATGTATATATTTAATATGGATGATGATTCTGAGGAATCTTGGAAATTCAAAGAGCCTGAGTCTATATCATAGCATAGGAATGTTATCACTCATTGTTACCACTCTGTTCTGCTTTACTCATCTAAATCCCTTTTCTGCAATTCATTTTGTACTATGAAGAGACTAGAGCACCTCTTTGAAGCAAAGGGCAGCCTACGTGGAACATGGCCTCCTCCATGTGGGTGAGCTTGCTAGGACACCATTACTAGCCCCTAAAGGTAGAGATACTGCTCTAATATGCTGCTCTTTAAAAAAGTTTACACTGTGAGTAGACACCATCCTGTGAGTAGCCATGAAACATTAGAGTTGGTAGCTAAATATCAGGGATTTAAATCAGCTTTAGTTGGTTCTAAAGGTTGTATCTTTTGCTTAGAACCAAACAGAGTTTGACATCTCTGATTGAGGATTATGTAGCTTCTAATTAGGATTTTACATTTTTATTGCATTTGTCCCTTGGAGAGAAACATGATCCACTGGTGATGGTTTTGAGGACATTCAATGGCATTCAATGTAGGATGGAGCCTGTCCTGATTGCAGTTGAAGCTCCGTAGCCAAAAGTGACACTGGAATGGCAATATTGTAACCTGTGAACTATCTGTTCTTGATCTTGCTTGGCATATTTTTTTCTGGTGCTGATCCAGTTATGAGTCAGGGTTGTCACCTCTCAGCCTCTTCCATTGCTCTTCTCTACAGTTTTTTTGGGGTCAAATTCCCCCAAATAGAGATGCCCTGTTATCAGTATTTCTACTAGTTAAGTTTACAAAAAGCGCTTTGATCTCATCTCTCTGTAGTTTTGCTGTGTCTTTATATGGCTTCAGGACTCCACATCCCACTAACCAACAAATAACTATAATTTTTTAAAAGTATGAGACATGCTTCTTTATAAAATCCAAGGAATACAGAAAAGTACAAAGCACACAGTTGCAAATCACCTCCAAATCTTACCTGCCAAAAATAAAATGTTATTATTTAGGGAATAGCATTATTTTCATCTATATAGATAGAAGGATTGATGAATGGATAGAAAGATGTGAATAAATGTTGAAGGGGAACACAGTATACATGTTGTATTTATTGCATTACATTTAGTAAAAGGAAATTGAAGGGACCTTTAAACTTCTTATAAAGTTTCAACATAAAACCATTAATTGCTAAAATAATGTCTCAAATGTAAAGGAAAAGAACTATTAGGACGTTTGAACCATTATGGCATTTCTACTACACACACATTAGAATAGCTGAAATTAAAAATACTAAAAATACAGTTTATATGAGGATGTGGAATAGCTGGAACTCTCTTCTACATTCCTGTTGGGAATGTATTATAATAATACGAACCCAAGGGGAAAATGTGTCTTAAGTGCACTCTTATTTCATGAGCCTCTGATTCCTCTGGTGTTTACCCAAAAGAAATGAAAACCTATGGTCAAAAGTTTGTATAAGAATGCTAATACTTAGAAGTGATTTACTTAATGTCTTAGTCACTTTCCTCACTGGTGGGACAAATACTTGATACCTGCAACTTAAAGGAGGAGAGATTTATTTTGCCTCCCGTTTTAGAAATTCCAGTTATATGGTTGCATGGTAGATGGGCCTGGTTTAGAGAAAAGTTGCTCACCTCATGGTGAACAGGAAGTAGAAAGTGAAACAAGGAACCAGGAAGGGAAATATGCCCTTCCAGTAACTCGCCTCTTCTGACTGGACCTCATCTCCCAATGTCAGGCCAACTGTAGCACCTCCATACTCCCTCCCTTCACCTTCCATAACTCCCTACTTCTGAGCACATGAGGCTTTGGGGGGGGGCATTCAAATATAGACCATAACATTTAAAGTGGTACATTCACACAATGGAATAGCATCTGCCAATAAAGAGGGACATATATATATCAACACGGAAGACTTTCACATCAATATACTGAGCAAAAGAAGGAAGGCATAAAAGAACTGGCCTTTTGTATCTGCAGATTCAACCAACAGTGACTAGAAAATATAAAAAAGAAAAATTTGCACCTGCAGTGAATATGCTCAGACATCTTCCTTGCCATGTCCCTTAAACAGTATAACGTAGTGCTTACATTGTAGGGGAGGATATGAATATGTTATATGCAAAACTACAGCATTTTGTATAATGACCTTGAGTACCCTCGGATTTTAGTGTCTGAAGGGGTCCTGAAATGAATCCACCATGGAGAGTGAAGGATGATTATGTATGTTGTATGTGGCCACTTATTTGATATTCAAGGATAGGCAATAATAGAAGTCAGAGTAGTGATTTCCTGTGAGATGAGTGTGAGGAAAATTGACTGGGAAGGGGCAAAGAGGAACTTTCTGGGATGATGGCAGTGATGTTCTCGATCCTAAGTGGCGTATTGCTTAAAAGAGTTTACATGCATCTTTTGAAAACCATTAAACTGTATACATTTTAGATCTGTGCATTTTATTACATGTATTTCCACGTAAAAGTTTAAAAACAAACTAAATTTAAACATTTAGATAATAGTTTCCTGTCATGAAGCAAGAGGAGATTAACATACTTGTGCTTTCTTCTACAACCCACGTTTGTTGCTTTTATTATTTGTTCTTTTTTCAGGTTTCACAACATTTATTCTCTGATCTGCAACCATAATCCCCCAGTTGTTTAGTCTTAGTTCTATATTTAAATATATTCTGTGCTTACCATGGAGCCTTTTGCAACAATTTGTCCATGTCTGAGTTGTTTATTTTGATTCATGTCTTGTTTATCCCAATTTTATTGTCAAGTCCTTTTTTTTGGTTTGTTTATTCTAAGGGGAGACTCATGGATTCTTTTTCCTGAGTTTTTAAGTGTCTATAAATGCTTGCCTTTAACTTTCATACTTGAACCATAATTTAGCTGGATTTAATATATTTAGGCCACACTTGTATCCTTTTTAAAGCATATGACCACATTACCTTCTGGCATTGAGTATTACTGTAAAGATGTCTGTCTAGTCAGCCTACTTTTTGAGTGTGTCTTTCTCCCTCCAGTAGATGACTTGTTTTTTAAGCTTAATGCCTTAAGACCTTTTTGTTCCTATGTCCAATAACTTAATCAAGCTATAGCTTTATTTCTTGTTAATTGTATATAATATTTTAAACATGGATATTTTTTCCTCTCTCTGTCTCTGTCTCTATCTCTTTGTCTCTGTCTCTGTGTCTCCATATGCTTTGGTTCAAGACCAAGCATTTTAACATCCCATTATCCTCATTTCTCATGTATCTACTTCATTTAATTTCTCTTTTCACGCTGCACTTAGTATGATTATCTCTGGTCTTGCCTTCATGGTATTAGATTTTCATCTCCTCTACCCCTTGTACTATATACTATTGTTGTTATATTTTTTGTGTATTTCCTCCTTTCTGTAATCTTTTCATTTTGGTCTTTTGCTCTATTCTTCATTTTTGGGGCCTTTGTTTTACAGAATTAATAGTCTTAAGAAGTTTGATAAGAATGTGATACCCACTGAAAATCATCTTCTGTTTCTAGGGTAATGTTCTTTCCAGTTGTAGTTACACATTTGTCTTTTGCATACGAGATTTTTCTTTTTTAAATTTTAGTATATTTTTGTAAGAGGGACCTGGGAGCTGGGCCTGCAGATGTCCAAAGGCAACTAAAACCAGGAATCTGTGCTTTCATTTTATGTCTTCTTCCTTTATTCCCTTAAAACTTTGGGTCAGATCCCTGCTCAGCCCTGCATGTAGGTATATTAATCACTTAAGGAGTGTCTGTAATAATAAGGTTGATTAGACCTAAATATACCTAGCCTATCTCATTCCCCCTTCAAGCCTGAGGACATCAAGTATAACTAATCTTCAGGATTTGCATGGATACCTAATTGCTAGCTTTTACAGTGATTAGTTCCAGATCCGGTGGACCAATGCCTACAAGACTCCAGTCCGAAACCAGCAGTCCCCTTGCATTCCATGAAACCAGAACCTTGCAGACCACCCCGTGATGACGTTGGTCATCACAAGCCATTACTCATGACAGGAACCAAGGTTGCCCCCTAAGCAGGAGCTGTCATCTCATGATAGGAATTGAATTGTCCCCTTGTATGCTGCAAACATGTACTATTAAAAATTAAAAAGATATTGTTTTATAAAAGGAACCAGTCCTGAGATACTGATCAACCTGACCAACATTTGATTAGGGTCACCTGTGCTATGCAGACTCTCAAACCTACCTTTGTTCCCCTTTTCTATAAAATCCAAAGGTTTCTGGCAGCCCCCCAGAGACAGATCTTGAACCTGTCTGTCTGTGTTTCTCAGCATGGGGATGCCATTTCAAGCTCCTTTTCTGCCCTTCACAGCTGCGTATTTGACTTTGTGAGACTGGTGGCTCAGGCTGGTTTGTTGTGACCCCTGGAGCCTGGGCTTTTGACCCTAAACTCCAGTAACATTTATTATAGTTGTCCTTATTTCATCTCACTCACGCATATTGACATTTGCTCTGATCAAGTGGAGACGAATTACTTTGATCCTGTTTCTGCTTTATTTGTGACTAGTTTGTCTCCCACAATTTGAGGGCTGGCTTTCAGCTTCCGTGCAGTATTCTTAATGCAAGGTCATGGAATGAGGGGAAATTAGCTGGGGTCTTGCAGTCTCCGTGGGGGATCTGGTTTGAGGTGATTGGTCATCTTTGTGTCTGGGACTTGCCCAGGTGTAGCACTGAAAGTGCCACATCGTATGAAGGGCCTTAGTTCAGGGTTTCCTGGGTGGCTGTTATCCCACCTGTCTGCTTTCTCTTCTAAACCTTTTATTTTTTATTTTATTTTATTATTATTACTTTTTTGGTACCGGGGATTGAACTTGGGACCTTGCACTTGCGAGGCAGGCTGTGGCACCACTGAGCTAAATCCCCGGCCCTAAACCTTTTAAAATATGCCAGGACCCTGCTCATCCCATAGGTGGTCAGCTTGTCCCAACTTTGTCTGGCATCTTACATAATATAGCCAGGGCATCTTGGTAAATACGGGATGCTAGTCTCAAAAATTTGCTCACCGCCTCCTAACTTCCAATTCCAATTCAGCTTCTGTCCAATTTATGAATTTAATTAGGAGTGTTCAGGGTTTAGTCAGGTCACCTTTTTTCTTCATTACTACATGTTGGGCAGAGTTCATGGGCAGGATTCAGAACCATAGTATGTGTTATTCTGTTCTTTCTCTTGCCACTTTTCCAAAGATGGTATATATACTGTAGGTTTTTTTCTTGTTTAGTTCCTTTACATTTTTATTATCCATTGGAGGAAGCAGATTTAATGTCTTATTTGATTCTACTATAGTGATCCAGTTCATTATAAAACTTTGTTTGCCTAGGTTGGTCAAATGATTCATTCTTCTGTATCCTTTCTTTCTTTTTCTCCCATCCTGCCCCCAAAATATGCACTGGGGCATCTCTGTCTTTCCCGTATGTGTTTGCAAATGAAAATATTGGGCCCTTTAAATTAAAATGGAAGTATGGGAGGGAGCTGAGAGCTGGAATCCAATACAAAGCACACTAGATAAGCTCAGGAATTGAAAATGCACTCCTTCTCAACGCATTTGTAAGTTAAGATACTGCTACGTGAGACTTGTATTTCTAGGGATTGCTTCAGAGGAGCTCTGTATTTAACACTGAAACACTGATGCTGATGTGGTTTTTACATTGAGCTTTCTAGTTCTCTTAAGATGTACCCCTTTTTTTGAAGAATAAAGACAATGATCCCTCAACAAGGAAGTGGTGGCTCAGATTTCCAGGGACTATCTTACTTGAGGCAACAAGTATGAATGTGGGAAGACTAGGTTTGGCTGTCTTCCTTCTGGTCTTCAGCATGTTTGTTTTGGCAATTTGGGGATTTTGAAAGCTTCATCAAGCAGTCATCACTTGACTTACCAAGAAAGTACATATCCTTGCAAATAGGGTCAACAAAACAGTTGATATGCCCCCCCCCAAAAAAAGAGAAGGTTTGAGATTTGAATAGTGAGATATCATTACAAATCAACTTTAGAAAGAACTATAAAGCACATGTTAAGAAGTATTGCTGAATTCCTTAGAATGTATGTACCATGTGTGATGAGAATAAAAGGCAGTTAACTGCTACCGTCTCTGAAGAGGTATTTATTCTGTTTTATTTTGTTTTCAGGGGTGGGAATATTCAAAAATCCAGTTATAAATTGGAAGTTTTATATATTATTATCTTTTTCTTCTTCAAGGGCCCAACAAGTAGATAACAAGAGAAACGATCATTTTTATATTTGCTTTTCTATGCCTATTTTTTCTCGTCTAGAGTGATAAAAGGGTTTGGCCTGTTTTTGAATTATGTTTTATCTATCTGGCTGCGTATTGCATTTTATTTGGAATTATTTGCTTTCCTTTGAGCTTTCTAGTAGTATATACAAGGCAAAAATTGGTTAAAAATTAAGCGACTATCTCATTGGATTGTTTGGCTTGCTTAGATTTATGATTGCTAAAATAAACTGTGGTTAGAAATGATTACAAAAAGTTTTATGTATATTTGTGAGCAAGGTAAAGGAGGGCTTTTACATCCATATGCACTCCTTCTCTTTGGGAATATCTGGTTGTGTTAAGAGGTGGCGTTGTTCCCTGCCCAGAGCGTGAGCTCCCTTGGACACACGGACACGCAGCACAGATGGACCTCGGAGATGTGGGACGGGGCACCTTGGTGGGCCGGGATGGGGGGATGCCCATTTGGGCGGTGGAAGCCTGTTTACCTTACCGGCTGTGGGTGCCATCTACTTGGCGTCGTTGGAAATGTCAGCCAGGACAATAAAGACTATTGCAGTTGAAAAAAAAAAAAAAAAA
>NW_004624739.1:17876287-17972045 GCF_000247695.1 Heterocephalus glaber
TTAAAGGCTGGAACTTTTTTTCTCATGGAAAGTAAAAAATATTAGAGAAAATTATTCAGTTGATAACTAAAATGTTATTTTGATACTGTGAATGAAAAGGCAGGGCATTTATTTTCACCTTTTCCCTTCTCCTTCCCCCTTTTTAGGCCAGTGTGGGGAATTGGGGAAAATGAGAAAATAAAATAAGAAATGTAGGGTCACAGTGGTATGGCTAGAAACAGTATCTAGTCTACCTTTCCGCAACTTCCTTTCTTGCTCTTTTATATAGTCTGCACATAATACATCAGAATCTGATTGCAGTCAAATGCAGTAAAGAGAGGAATTCAGAATAAGACAGAACTTCTTTGGTGCCTTCCATTGAATACCAAAATACCAAAAAAAGCCATTTTGAAAAATAAAGCAAGTGGCTCTAGAAATGGAAGCCAAAGATAGTATTCTTGTGAGACATCCCTGTAGTATATGTGAAAGACTTAATAATTTAATCAGCTCATTCACATAACTTCTTAATTAAATTTAGAGTTTGTAGCTATTTTCTTAGGATGGGCAACTTAAAAGTCAGCAGCACCTTGAGCCTAATTAGTTATCAACATTTTAGTTGAGGATGGTACAGAACTTCTTGTAATTTCTGTGATTGAGTAGGTATTTTTGTACATTCTCTTTCTAAATATTTCATAATGTTAATGCAGCTGAGGTTTGGTCAGAATAACAAAATACTGACTCTTCCTCCAAAGTGATGTACACATTGTCACCAGTCACACTTCTTGCTGTCAAAATTTTCTGAGCTTGCTATGACCTACTTAAGGGTCTTAAAGACAAGATTAAAAATTCTGGTGAATTTTGTGTCGCAGACTGCAGTGGATTCAGCATTTGTACTTGTGTTTTGCAGCCTTGTTCCTATGGAGATAATGGCCAGTCTTGTCATGCAAGCCTACTGGCTTCTTTTTTTGGTAGACATGCTTTTTAGTTTGACTCAGGAAGAAATATCTTTTGATTTGGCTGATTTGACTTTGTAATGTACCTTGTGTGTATCTTCGGGTATTTTGTCAGGAGACATTTTAATGACAGTTCACCTTGCTTAAATTCTGGTTTGTCAGCATTTCCCTTATGAGTTTGTATTTTTCAGGGGTTAATGTAATAATTGTAATAACATTCTGAAGTGGAATCATCCTGTAGCAATGAGATTAATTTGAAGAGGATTGAAGTGATGCAATACACGTAGAAAATTCTCTTTGAAAAGAAGTCAGTTCATAAATTACATATCGAGAGAGAAGAGGAGGAGTTTGATAGGGAGTGAGGGAAGAAGTTCCAACTCAATTAAAGTTTAAGAAGCCATGTACATAATGGAAGGCCATGCAAAACTGGGCCTTGTTTTCCTCTAAGTTTGTAGGAGGATGTGATTATCTTTAGCATTATAAAGCTTTCATGAGGAAGAACAGAAAGAGAAGAAGAGAAGGGGAGGGAGGGAGGAAAGAAGGAAGGAAGGAAGGCAGGCAGGCAGGAAGGCAGGAAGGCAGGTTGGCAGGTTGGCAGGCAGGCTTGCCATAGAAAGAACTGTAAAGAGTGACAGTGTGGAATTGAATTTCCCAAAGAAAAAAGCCATGTGGTGTTAAATCTGAGGTAGATGAGAGAGCGAGGCTCAACCCACTGAAACCCAAAGACAAGAAAAGGGTCACACAGCTCCATGAAGGTGGTCTCACTTGGGCCAGCATTGAAATGGGGTAAAGGACAACTTTATTTGCTGGGATTCTGAACCTCCCCTCTTTCAGCATCCTGGGGTCCAGGGTCACCCCTTACTTCTTTGTGGTTGCTAGTGTCTCTGATCTTTTCACCTAGTTGTTGGCAAGTAATAGCCATGGTTTTGTATTGCTCCTTTTGTCTATAAAATTCTGCCATTTCCTCCTCTGCTGTATGCTGGTTCCATGGCAATAAAGGAAGAGGATAGGTGGGGATGGGGTTACCACCATGAATACAAGTCACAGGATAATAGGGTTCAATGACTTCTGTCTGTGAAGGCTCCATCACCTGTCCTCCACTGTGTCCCTTCCTGAATATTTGCCACAGAATATAGCCAAGTATTTTATGTTACAAATGGCAGCTCCACAAAATTCAATCAGGCTAAAAAGAACTTCACTAATTAGGAACTCCCAGGAATTGAGTGTTGGTGTAGCTGTGTGGGACCCAGGAATTTGCTGTACTGTACTGTATTCATCTTTACCCAGCTCGGTCCTGAAAGCTTTCGTCTTTTACATGTTTGAGAGCTCCAAGTCCCAGAAGATTGAAGATCTTTTTCTTATCATCTGTGGCTAAAGTTGGAGGGAATAATCTGTTAAGACTTTGCTCATTTACCCAGCAGGAGGGGGTATAGAATGTGTGAGGTGTGTTCCTTCCAAACTACAGTCAGTGAATGTAATGACTAGAAAAGATGAAAGGCAAACTGCATTGACAGTACATGTTGGCTACAGCCACCTTATTCCTGTTTCATGATTTTTTGTAGATTCTTTGTTATTTAGAAACACTTAAAGAACATCAGTCCATTATTTAGCTGCATTAATTGAGGCAGCAATAACAGCCAGGTGGGTCCTTGGTAGTTGTCTTAGGGTATTCATTTGTACAGTTGATGTGTGTCTCAGGCTGAGTAATGGTCATTCAAACCCAACTTGAACTCCAATCCCAGCCCTCTTCCCACTCTTGTGTTATCTTTAGAATATATTTTTCTGTAAGGCTCTCAGTTAAATGCTCAAATGGTAGCTTAGGCTTCAAACTTTTGCTTTCTGCCGGGGTTTTAGCTCAGTGGTTCTGCTGCCTGCCTTGCAAGCACAAGAATCCGAGTTCGATCCCTGGTACAAAAAAACAAAACAAAACAAAACTTTTGCTTTCTGCAAAATCAAAATCCTGGTCCTCTGTATTGGTCAGTATAAGTCTGAAGCCAACATTTGAATCAGAGATATAACATATTGGGAGCACAGTTCTTGACATTTAGTAAAATTTTACCTGCAGTTGTAATGGCTCACTTACTTACTGCTTTTCTTCTAATAGGAAAATGAATTATTCAGATCCTTCTGAACCAGAAAGTTATATTTGGCATTTTTTAGATATTCAGATCTTTTCTATGACAGCTATGTGATTGCCCTGAATGTTTAGAAAAATAGTGAATCATGATACTATTTCATTCAAGCCATCTTCTTATAAATGATTTCTTTCTGTGATGCAGCAGTAGTTTACCCTTATACCATCAAGGATAAAGTGTGATCAGATTGGTTCATATTGGTGTCTCCTGTCAACACAAGCAAACCACCCAGTGAGTGCAATTACCATCTCCATTAACACAGCTGTCTGTTGGAACTAATGAATTTTCATGTAAGTTCAAGAGTGACTGCTGGCTGACATATCAGATTATCTAACAGGAGTGACAAGTTCTGTCATTCAAATTAGGGTGGAAGCTCAATGGTTAATAACTGTTCTCATTCAACATCAGTTTGACTTTGCACAAGGTTTTGCAAACATAAATTGTTGGTCCTGAGCTGAAAATATGGGAGTAATCTGCTCCCATAGTCTCAAATATGCAGGAGGCCTCTCCTGATGGGACCAGGGAAATCAGATGGGCTGGGGGAGGGTGGGTGGCTCTGCCCACAGAAATCACGCGTGTTTCTGTATTGAACTTTCACAGTGATTGACTTACCAGGTATGCTTTGGATCCAGTGACCCTGGTGGTGGGGCACAGAACTGACAAAGGGTCAAGCATATTTTGGAGCTGTCTGCTGCCAAATCAGTGGCAGGTTCTTCAAGGGCAGCTGGAGGAGTCCAGGGCTGAGAGACAAAAGAGGAAAACACAGAATGTGCTTCTGACGTAGTATTGCAGGGCCAGGCCTGCTCCTTATCTGATTTCCATTTCAGGTAGTCAGTTGGAAAGTACTATTATGTTTAAACAGAGAAAGCTCTTAAAATAAATCACAACCATATGAGCAGAATTGAGCTGTTTTAAGATTCAGGGTAAAATGCATCTAGTGCTGGTGGAGAAATGGATGAAAGGAACCCAGTGATTCTTAGTCATTCTGTAGCTCATCTGAGACTCCAGCAACCTGTGCAGCTCCCTGTGCCAGAGAACAGATGCTGCTGTCCAGCTGTGTAGATAACGCTGGGAGGTATTCATTTTTCTCTTAGTTTTCATTTCACTCGATCCAGGTTCTTTTGGAATGCCTTCTTTCTGGGTTGAAATTTCTCCACTAGATTTCAGCCCTGTAATGATTCTTAAAGAGAAGAGATTAGCTAGATTTTTTAAGGGATTATCAGACAATTACAATTCAGCCAGTTGCTTGTGATAGCTTTCAGGGCTGAGCTCATGCCAAGGAGACATGCACTTCTGTGTTGGGAACAGTGGAGTAGTGGTTTTCAAAGAAATGTTGGTTGATCCTTTGGATGCACACACTCTGGCCTCTACTCTGCCAAGAAAACGCTTTCACTCTTTGCAAAGGGCTTATGTTTTCGTTAAGTTTTAGGAAAATATTAGAATCCGTTTCTTATCATTACCCTTACCTGTTAGGTTCTCAGCTCTCATAGAGGGCTTGGACATTGAACTTATTACTTTGTTGGAAACACTTCAGTTGTATCTTTTGAAAAAGTCAATTCACCACCTGCACTGCTTTCTGGAATGTGTACTTCATATTCTAGGGATACTTAGCTACTTGTCACTCCCTAAATGGTTTCCTGTTTCTTTCCCTTTCTCTCTTATGATCCATTTTGTATTTAAAACTCAAGTCTGGTATTGTCTTTACCATGAAGCCTCTATTTTCCCTCTCCTAGATCTGTCATTTATCCCCTTTTCTGTACTGCTCTGTAGTCACCTCGAGTCTTGTCTTTCTCAGACTGAATTGTAACTGTTGGGTTTCACTTCTTTCTCTTTCACTAGACTGAGTTCAGAGAAAGGATTATGATTTTCTCAGCTTGTCTCAGCATCTCTGCCTGGTACTCAGATTCCTGCTTAAGAAATGAATATTGAAGAAAATTGGGGCAAATTTATTTTGTCTCCTTTCCTAGGTCTTATGTGTTTATGGCTTCTTATAATCAAAGTTCTTTGGTCCAGCCCAGGTTCTTAGCACATGAATGTTCTACTTATTTAAGCACATTGAATCTTCTTTAACCAAAATAACAAGATTCACATGAGCTGTGTCAGTTTTTATCAGTTCCCTATTTGGTGCAAACTTTTTATTTGGCTAATTTAGATCAGACTATAGCAACAGGAGAAGAAAGAACTACAAAAGTTCCTTTTTCTGTGTTTTGAGGTTTGAGACTATAGAATTCTATAGAATCAAATTTCTCCATTATGTTTCAGAGATTGAGTAATTTTGTTTTTTGGTACTAGGGATTGAACTTGGGACTTTGCACTTGTGAGGCAGGTGCCAGAACCACTGAGCTAAATCCCTGACTCCTGAGTAATCTTATTATTTGGCATTTTTAAGTTCCAGTAAGTAGTGAATGAATCCATCTAAGCTGACGATGTCCTCTGTTGGCCTAGTCGTGCCTCTTCTAGGGTACAACTTTATCCTCAACATATCTGTTTCTAGCTCAAGACTGACTTCTCATTCCCAGTCAGTCTCAGTCATTGTTGGCTCCTTTAGTTTGAACTTTTGTTACCTCTCCCATATGAGCTCAAAGTGCTCTTGAGTTGAGATGACTAGGAGAGCGGCAGGCAAATGAAGTTGTAGAACAAAATGAGAAACTTTTGCGTAAATGCCTGAATAGTAAATATCTTTCGCTTGGGGGTCATGTAGTCTTTCTTCAGATTTCTCAGTTCAGCCATTATAGTACAAAAGCAAGCATAGTCAGAATTTGAGTGAATGAACATAGTTATCTTTTAATATAACTTTATTTATGGATGCTAAAATTTGAATTTCATGTAATTTCCACATGTCACACAATATTATTTTTTTTGTCTTAGTAATTACAAATATAGAGAAAAATTTGGGGCCTGTGGCTTTTACAAAAAGAGGTGGTGGGAGGTTGGACGTAGCTGGTCGGCCACAGTTTGCCGACCCCATTCTGCGGAGCAGGTGTACAGGCAGAAATGAGACCCTTGTTATGTGGGCCCTCATCACTCTTACGTTTTAGATACTGTATCTTGTGTTAGACAAAGTTTTGGGAACTTAAAATTTAGGGGGCTCTCTGATGTTTGTACAGATACAGAGGTGAGTGCAATGAGAGGGGTTTGCATGGAATATTATGGGAGTACAAAAATAGAATACTTAATTGAGCCTTGTGGTTGGAGGATTAACTGTGTACCAGTATAAGAGCAGGCAAGAAAGGATTCCTGGAGGAGGTGACACCTTCTTGTTGATCTGGGGTAAAGCAGATAGTGGAAGGGACCGAAGGCTGTTCTAGCAGAGGGATCCGTGTGAGCAACTACGTGTTGACAAACAACATCGTGAGTGAGAAGTGCTACAGGGTGCTGGTATTGCTGATGAAAAATAGACATGGTGAGAAAAGAGGTTCCTAACATGATGTGGTCAGCTGGGCCAGGCCATGGAGGACTTCATCTTACCAGAAACCAGGAATTATTGAGGGGTTGTCTGGGGACACGTGCTCGACTTGGTTTGCGGCAGAGTGTGCTGGGACCTGAATGAAGGAGGAATCAGAAGGGCTGAGGAGGAGCCATCATTAGGGGAGCTATAAGAGGAGTTTATTGTACTGATGGGGTAGCCTGTTCTCTCCTTGCTCGATCTGGTAACTAAGCACTTTGAACTAAGACTGAAAACTCAAGAAATCTTGGAGGTCTTGCTTGCTCAGGTGATAGTATTGAGCTGCTATCCACAAGTAGATCAGAATCTGGGTCTGTTTTATTCCCTGTCCTTTTCCAAGGTGTCTCTCAGCCTGCAGTGACTTTACATGCATGAAGCTTATTTGGAAGCTCTGTGAAGTCTTAGAGAACTCAGTGATGATAAGATAGAAATGGCAGCTTTAAAAATTCCATCATCCATTATGGGATCCTAGCGCCCAGCACGGTGCCATCATTTGGTAGGTGCTGAGTAAATGTTGAAGATTCGCCTTATGTCAGCATTTGGAAGACATCTGTACCATCATCAGCATCACTAAATATTTTAGGTTGGTCTTCAACATTGCCGTTGATTAGTGCTTTCTCAGTGACCAGCTGTGTTATGCAAACCAAGTTTCTCAACTCGGAAATTTGGTTTCTGTGAGTGTGTTCAGTAGCATAGTAAGGAGAACGAATTGTCCTTTCCTGAGAAATTTTATAGCTTTTAATAAAAAGGTAAGGCATTTAGAAAGTTTTTGTATCACTGTACTAATTATACAAGGCTAAGTACTTGGTTGCAACATTATTTATGAGAGTTCCAAATATGAGAATAACTAGTGTTTCTCAGAGTACAATGGACAAAATTGTGATGTTTTGAGCCAAAGTATGACATCTATCTTGAGTTTTAGAATTACCCTTGAGGCTACATAGAGAATTGAAAGTCAGTGTTTTTGAAATAGGAAGAGCTTCAGGAGATGGAATAATCTGTGTTAGCGATGGTGGTGGTTTTCCAGGTTGGCATTAATGGAGAAGTAAAAAGGAATTGGACTACATAGATATATGTTATAAGTAGAAGACAGGGATTGCTGATGGGTGGGTCAAATAATGTAAGAGAAAGGAAGCAAGGATGAGTCCTAGGTTTGTTGACCGAGCAGGTGAAAGGGTACAGTACCCACTTACTGAGATGAAATGGTAGATGTGGAACACATTTTGGTTTGGATTATGATGGAAAAGGGAGTTTTGGAATTCCCTTTTAATGGAAGTTTTAAGTAAAAAGCTAAGTGTACTAAATACTATAGCAATCTGAAATATGAGGAAAAAGTCTCAAGTGTGATTATCAATTTGTTACTTAGCATTTGGGTTTAAAGGCAGGAGGCTGAGGAAAGTCTTTCGTGAATTATGAAGTCATTTATTAGAAAATTGGAACTATTGTATCTTTAATCACATCTTTTAGAAGATGGAAATATAAATACCCTTTTTAAAAAAAAGTCAGGATGGAAAATAGGACTCATGTGCGTGACTGTTTTTCCTCTGAAAGCCATAAACCCAGAAGTTTAGAAAGGACACCTATCAACCAGCATTTCTGATTGATAAATCATGAGAAAGAGATACTTTTTCTGTCCTGGCATCATTAGTCTCTTGGCTGGCAGTTTACAACCTTAATTATCAAAGTTTTATTTAATTTTTTTAATGAATGAAAAGAGCTAGGATGCGGATTAGAAAGTAAGGCTGTCTTTGAGAATTATTTTTGTTAATCCCTCTAAGAAATACCATGAATCTCCAAATTGATGATTTTCTTTGCAGTCTTTGAAGATTTGGAAATAATAGCACAGAATTTACACATTGCTAGAACTCAGGACATGGACCACAAAATGCCTGCCTCTCTTTTGTTAGTATTGTTGTGGTTGGATTCCAAGGACAGAATTCAAACAAACAGCCCTGTATGGCTACTGATTTAAGAATAGGAGAAGCCATAATAACATCCTAAAACCCTGGTCTCTGATCCTCTGGGCAGGATGCCGTGGAGCCTGTGTTCTCAGTGAGAAGTGGGTGCTGTCTCCGAGGGAGGGCCCAGCTTTGCCCTTGCCCATCCTGGCTTCTTTGGGCACCTTCTGCAACTGGAGTGGGCATAAACATCAGCTCTTACTGGGGGAGTAGGCTCTCTGCATGGGCTTCGCCCCAGGTATGGTCCTCAGCCTCAGTGCCATAGCTTCCCTGTGCTTGCCTCAGCTGTGTGGAGCAACTCCACAAATCCTGTCAGGAGCCTGCTGAGAAAAGGCATCTCAGTGATAAGAACTATTTGAATTTCTGGGGCAATTTGCAGTCCTCTGGCTTTGAGGGCTTTGGAAATTACAGTCAAAAAATCACAAAGGATAGAAATGGAGGAAATAAGCATTTCATCAGGGAAACATTTCTTTTACACTTTTTAATGGGCACGTAATAATTGTGCATATTTATGGATTGTAATGGTCAAGTAAGGGTAATCAGTATTTCTTTGTGTTGGGAGCCTTCAGTCCCCTCTCTTCTAGTTCCTGTGATACTGTGATAAGAGCTCACATGTATTTGCTGCCCACGTGTGCCAGTCACTGTGTTGAACACCTGCCGTGTCCTCTGTGGATCTCATCCTTTTTTCACAGAACCCTTGAGGCACATACTGCTATAACCCCAGGTTTACAGTTGGAGAAAACTGAGGCGCAGCTAGGAAAATACAGCTTGCTTTGGATCACATGTTCAGTGAGTAGCAGGAATGGGATTTGAACTTTACAATGATCCAGAGCAGTCAGGACAGGTAGGCCATCCACCATCTGTGGGCCACGTTCCAGTTTTGTGACCTCAGGTACATTACTTGTCTGAGCCCAGCTTTCCTCTTCTATAAAATACAGATAATACCTACCACAGAGAGTCATGGGGGGATATTTGGAAGGCATTGGTAGGTACTCCTGGCTTAGCAGACAGAGTGGGCCTCGGTCTGAGGTAGAAGTTTCATAAACATGTATTGATTGAGTGATCAGAATGCGCTAAGCTCAGACCATCGCATCTCCTGGGGGAACCCTGGGTGGAGACAGAGTAGATGGATGTGAGGAAGGGAATGAAACCTTCTCTTATATGAGAAACCTAAAGTATAAATAATTTTAAAAAACAAAGTAAAAAACAGGCAGTAGGAAACAGGGAGATATATCTTTTGCAAATGGGAAGGGAATCTAGAGATAGAGGGAGGCAGGGAGGAGAGGAGCATGGGAATAAAAAGAATTAAGATATGTTAAGAAGACGTCTCACTCCCTAAAATGAATGTACATATTATGTATTACAAACGTGTACTAATAAAAAATTTTTTTAAAAAGACATTTTATGTCCCTTTAAAATGATAGTGGCTTTCTCAGGCTTGTATCAGGGCTTCCCTGACACTGTAGGTAGTAGGGATCCATGGGTTATTAAATTGGGGAAGCAGAAAGAGGGCTCCAGATGACACCCATAGACAGAGCCTCGGTCTTTATAGTTCATAGTTGTATTTGACAAATGAGAATGTCATGGCAGTCTTCTAAGGAAACAGAACATTAGAATTGTCCATGTAGTAAGTAAATAAAAAGATGTAGACTCTAAAGAAGCTGTTGGAGATTGGAGAAATTAGCTGACAGAGTAGACATGGGAGAATTGATGGGAATGATGGGCTGCTTTGTGGATGCTTAAGTTTACACTTAGACTCAAGGGGTGGATTAGCCTCTTTTGGGGGGAAGATGTTGGACTTCTTTCTGTCTTAGACTACTCAAAGGTTAATCATGTATTGATTTTACTTATTTTTATTTGTACGTGCCCTTTTTTCTTCACTTAGGAAGGGCCTTTTTGAGGTCAGTTACCTACTATCATACACAAACACAGATACACATAATGTACTATCTCTGGATTGCCCTTACCTATGTAGAACATGACTGAGAACTAAGCAGCACATGCCCGAACAAACAAAATAGATTGGCTGAAGTCTGTGTGTCCAAGCTTATGGTACTCACTGGTAGCAGTTTATGAAACCTTTTTTTTTTTTTTAATGCTTAAATCTAAAGAGTTGATTTCCAGATCATAATAATTTAAAAGAGAAGAATTGTGCAGTGGCTTTGGCCATTGGCGTTTGCCCTCTGTGAGCCCTCTGGTATTTGGTGTCTCACATGGGTGGAACGTGATAACAGGCCATCTCCCCTCCTTACCGGCTCTCCTGCTTAGCTCTATTTGGGATTTTTGGCCTTTGCAAACTCATTTCAGTCTCCATCCAGCCCAGGCTCTGGGCTGTGGACTCCAGAGCATCTGCAGAGCTCGCAGGAGTATGATTCTATATTCTCAGCCAGTCCATATCAAGAGGAAGAGGTGGTCGTGTGGGAAGGGAGGGAGGGAGGTTGGCTAACAGACCCAACTTACTGGCTGTATCACACTGCTCTTTCCACCCCCATTTGGCTGCTGTTGCCCTTGCAAGCCCTCCTATAGCTTGGCAGAGCTTTGAAGTTGCCAAACCCACCTGGAAATCTCTGCTCAACCTCTGTGCCTTTTCCTGGGTCTTCCTCCCCGTAGAATAGCAAGCAGGCCCTATGTCTATACAACTTCTTGGCTCCTTTCTTTCTTCTTCTCCTTCTCTTCTCTTCTCTTCTCTCCCTTTCTAGAGTGGAAGAGCTTTTCTCCTTCCCTTGAGGAAACCATTGTGTGTCTTTTGTGCCCAGTAGCTTACAGCAAAACTGTTCTCCAGCTTCTAATTCTTGCTGTTTGAAGGGCAGTTTAGGAATTGAGAAAATGCATCTCTGCACAACCATGCTCTTGCTAGTGAAAGCCTGGGCAAATGGGCACCTTCACTTTCACAACTGCTGACTGGGAAAGGAGCAAAACCTGTTTGGGAAGTACAGGACTGAGTACCTTCTCCTTTTTCCTGATGCCCCTGAAACACTGTTATTGCCTCAGTGAAAAGCATGAGAAATTACCGTGAATGAAAAATGTAAACGATACTACGTAAACATATTGTCCAGCTACAGAATCAAGTGTGGGTGGGAAAATCTAACTCCCCTCTCCTCCTGGTCATTTCCTGTTGTTGATCTTTACTAATGACAGTATCCTGCTGAATTCTGGAAGTGTGGGATGGAGAGGAGAGTAGGAATTTAGAGGGCGGGATGTTCTTTTTTATTATATGAGCCAATTCTAGCTTTTAAAAACTAAACTTTTTCCTAAGTCTTAAAGACCCGGTCTCTGGAGATGGTGTTGTTCCTACAACTTTTCCATTTATCTGAGGAGAAATGGGTAGGGGAACAAAGTACAAATGCTTGGTTAATTATAGAGGAAATTTAAGGAGTTCTTTTGAGAAATCTCAAGTGATATTTAGGATTAGATCATGTCTTATACCAGGGTTCAAATGGTGACAGGATGCAGAAGGGTCATCTGAAGCCAGGCCATAGTGATTAGCAGTAACTCAACCTTCTCATTATGTTTCAGCTCCCTGACTTCATGGTCTAGCTTTTGTTCACTTATTAAATATCCTTTAAAAAAATCTTCTACTTGTAGGGTACAAGTGACTCCTTGGCATGGAAAGCAAAGCAAAGTCAGTTCCAGCCTGTGTTCTGTCCCATGTGATCCTTATAACACTCAGGTTCATTTACACCAAAGACTAGTCTTCAAGAAGAGATTGATGTTTATCCATTTTCTGAAAACAAATGTAAATTCAGAAATTTATTTTTCACAACGCCAGGTGGTATAAGCTGCAGACTAAATGAAGGGCACCAGGGACTCAGACTGAGATGGTTGTGTTGTGTGTTTTAACAAACAAATGGACCTGCCACAGCTAAGGAATAGTGTGAAGCTGATTGTGTTCACCTTGAGGGTTCAAGATTGATACATGTTGGGTAGCTTGACATGTGTTACTTCTAGCAGGACCAAGCTCCTCTTTGGGAAGCTGACAGAGTGATGTATTATTTCTACACATACATCAGGAACTAAGGCAAAGTTCAATTTTATAGCAAAGAAGGAAAATACTAGCTGTTTACCACATCTCTTTTGATGGGATCTTGGTTAATCTTTCCTATTTGCTTGCTGTATTTGTCAGAACTAGGGTTGGTTTGGAGCAGGAGATGATTGAGAATGCTTAATACTTTCATGTATCTGTTATATCCCACCACACACAATGCAGGAAAGGTGCTCCTTACGTGTTTAGTAATTTTGCCTCTGCAGCACCAGCTCTAAATTTTAATTTCTTGTATAATGTGACATAGTTCTACATTTGTCTCTTAGTTAAATATACAGACAAACTGACATTCTTGCTGCCCATGCTTTTAGGAGGAACTCACAGAGAAAAAGCAGAATTTAAAAACTCTGCATTCTCTGTGTTGGCAGATAGGCTATTCTGGGTACATTAAAATTTTTAAAAAATGAACAGATATTTGGTATACTAAAATACTATTTTGAAACTCAGTGATTAAAAACTGTTCTAGAAGTACCTTAATCTTTTACTAATGTGTTACTTAACTGTAAGGGCTAGAGTTAGTGAAGATGGTAGTAATATTTGTGTATTTATATTTTATAAGAAGATGATAAATTCAGGTTTGAAGTATATGATTTTTAGTTTTGATTAATTTAGTTGTTTAGAAATAGCTAAAATATTTTTGTATAAATCACTTAATTTTAAGAATTCTACATTAATCTCTGTTTATGAATAGTGAAGCTTTAAGTAAGTTGTCAATACTTTTTATAAGGCAGAACTAACATATGGCTGTTATCTGAGGCTATACAACAAGGTACTTTAATTATAGTCACTAGTAAAAGGAGAAAAAGTCATATCTTCTATGTGCTTTTCATGCAAGTATATCTTCTTTTAGCCATGCCTAGGAATTTGAGTTCCTGGCTTTTATTACTAAGAATTATCTGTCAATCCCCATACACTTGTGGAAGACTACATGCTACCCTCGATTTAGTTTCTGTACGTTGAAAATATTGTTGGAATTTTGACATTAATCTTCCAAAAGATAAAATTTTCTGTGTTTAAATTTTTTTTAAAAAATCTTATTATATGTATGCACTTTTTATTTCTCTCTGCCTAGGCTAGAATACTAAAGCTGCTCACTTTGTACATTAGGTACAAGGGCATAGACTGTCAGATTTAATTCATTGGACAGATGGGAGTCACCTCCACTGATGGTCAGAAAAATAAAAACAAATGCAAATCAGCATCTGAACCAAAGAACTGCAGTTCTGCCATAGATGAATTGTTTCTAATTAGCTTATTATGAAATGAGTGACTGTTTTAGGCCCTGACACCAGACTTTTTGTCTGTTTTTGAAGATATTTTGGAAAACTTACCTAATTTGTTTGGTGAATTTCTTAATAGAGGGAAAAAGATAAACATTTATTTATAAAGATTTTAACCCTAGCTAAGCACAAAAATTTTAACTTTCATGAAAAAGACTGTGTGTGTGTGTTTGTATGTGTGTGTTTCTTTTAAAAAAATCCAGCTCTTTGCAAACAAAGACAATCCAGATTTCAATGATTGTAGACAACATCTGGGATCAATAGTTAGCTGAATTTACGGTGAGAAGAAAGGCAGGCAAAACAACTGCTTCATTAGTTTATGAAATTAGAAGAGAAGAACTGAGGGCATGATCCCCAGGGGAACTTGATGCCCTCTAAAAATCCTGAGGAAGAATTCAGAAGTTCATTTACAGCTGATAGATGCTGACTTGGTAGTGTTCATTTTTATCTTGGGTTCCCTAATTTGGCTATTACAGTTTTAGTGAGTTTTGCCTTCACTTTGTCATTAAAATCTCTAAGCCAAACTAGCTGCATTTGTTTTCTCAATGTTTTCTTTTTAAAATAGCCATTGAAGGGAAACAGAAAGGTTTCATAGAGAATTTATAAAGTGCAAATAACAGAGTTTATTAATTTCCTCGACAGTCTAAGCCACATAAATACCAGGTCTACATGTACCATATGTACAATAATGTGATTATCCTGATAAGAGCTTTCTAGTACCAGCACTATACAAGTCTAAAGAATGGCCCAGACTCACCCCACATCCCCAAAGACTTGGGTGTTGAGCCCCTTGGTTCACACTGATCAGGGGGCTACTGTGTGTACCCTGGAACTCGAGAACAAATGGCGTTGAATGAGATTGGTATTCCTCGTGCAATTGTGTTCTCTCAGGAAAGGAAAATTATGGAGGAACAAGTTGTATTTATAATTGTACAGCCTGTATTGTGGGTTCTGAGCAGTATGGAGGATCCCCATGTTGTGGCAAACCTAGGGTTTACTTTACTAGGATCAGACCAGCATGAGAAGCATGCTATCAGGATGAAGTTAGCTCATGCCCATTTCTTGTGCACATTTGCTAAAACCTCTCCCATGCTATGCCTCCCCTCCCTTGTTATTAAACCCACCCATCCTGTAATTTGCATTATATGTGAATTTATTGTTTCAGCTGCCTAATTAATTAAGCTATTGTGAGATAGCTTGAAGTTCTAGTTAAATTGATTCTTAATAATCAACTTTATAAAATCTCCAAAGTGTAAATCTTTTTTTATAAGATAGTCACTGTAGTTTATAGTCAGTGTCTTACTGTAAGACTTTATCAAATACAGTATGCACAGTATTAATAACTTTTTAAAATTTTTTTGGTACCAGGGATGGAACTCGGGATGTTGCGCTCACAAGGCAGGCGGCAGAACCACTGAGCTAAATCCCTAGCCCAGTATTAATAACTCTTGATAGCTGCTTTGAATATCAGTAAGGGCCCATACCCTAGTTAAAAATAAGTGTTATTGTGAAAAATTATTAGCAAGTCTAGATTCCTACCATGACCTAAAAGAAATATATATTTACCAAGATTCTCTTATAAATTACTAATTGCAATGAAAACAAAGGGTTTAATTCAAACCTACAGATGGTTATAGTTAATGAAGAGACCTGTCCAGTTTTCCTTGAAAATGTTGATTGAAACAGTTCAAAAACTCTTTTACCAAACGTACATGTTCAGATTATTTAAAGAGGTAATATCTAAAGAGTTCATGCAGTGTACTAAAAATTGGGCAAAAATATTAATGTGCAAATCTTCTGATACAAGTGAACAGTTTTTTCATTTTCTGAAACATGAAATTTTACATTTTGAATGAGTCATCTCAAAGATACTTATGGTAGTAGTGTTAATTTTATGCTTTATATTTAAGAAGTCAAGACAAAATTCAATATATTTTGTCCACATCAAAAAAGGATCCAGTGGTAGTTTCAATTGCAATTAAAATACTCCAGCTGAGTCTGAATAACCCTGTGAAAAAACATCACAGTTAGAAATGGCTAAGGTGGGGAGCAACAGTCGTCATTGAATGCTATGAAATATGATGAAAGGGAGTGTATTTGCATAGCTTCAGAGTACCTCTCTATACCATACCTGTTAATGAGAAAGGAAAAACTAGTGACTGAACAGTGGAGAATTTTAGCAAATATCATCTGAACCAAACGATCATGATGAAATCTAGTGATGAAATCCATCCAGTGATGAAATCTAGAAGTAGCTCTCAGCCTGTGTGGGGATCATTGTTTGGAAATGCTTTTTGATAGGAGAGAACATCAGCACACTTCAACACAGTGTTTGTGTGGGCTGGGCCCGTCTTCCAGTTCTCTTCAGTGATGTTTGCCGAAAACTGTTGTAGCTCCTCTTTTTTAAGTGCTCTGCTATCTAGAGTACTAGGGCCAAGTCCGGAAGGCTTGTTGTCTTGTTGTAACAGGATTTCTACAAATAGTAGAAATGATAAAATTGGTGAAAATTAATAAAATGGATAAAATGCACAAAAGAAGAGCTAAATTAAATGATTAACAAAATCCAAGCTAAAGTGTAGCCTGTTAAGACATTCTGAAATGTGTTCTCCAGAACCCAGATTTTTTTTTATGAATTCCACAAACTGAGTATAAAGTTTTCCCATCACAATTGCATTTCTAGTGCCCAACAACATGTTGCCACATAGAAGGTGACCTCTGTATGGTTAGTGAATACATGAGTAAACTGCCTAGCATGATGTTTTATTCCTCCAAATCTTCAGCTGACATTTGTTGAGCACTCACTAGGTATCATGCATTGTGCCAGGTATTAGGAGCGTAAAGGACCCCAAAACCCAGAGGTGGTAAGTGCAGTGAGACATGTAGTGGAGTAGGAGAGTCAGCCTTCCTTTAGGAGGATGTTGGAGTTTTGTTTTGTTTTGCTGTACTTGAGATCAAACCCAGTGGCACACCAGCACTTTAGGAGGATGTTGGAGTTTTGTTTTGTTTTGCTGTACTTGAGATCAAACCCAGTGGCACACTAGCACTGAGGTACACCCCCAAGCCTTATTTTTTATTTTGAGACAATCTCACTAAGTTGCCCAGGCAGGACTCAAACTTGTGATACCCTGGCCTCAGCCTCCCTCAGTGCTGGGATTCCAGGCAAGCAACACCAAGCATGGTTTTGAATTGTTTTGAAGAGCAGCAGGAGGCCTGACTCTCAAGTTGAACTAAAAGCATCAATAGAACTTGCAGAGGTACAGCTAAGAGGATGAGTGCAACTGTTGCAGGGGTTTGTGCGATGAAATTGGAGGAGTGCACAGGAGCTGGATTTTCAAAGAACTTTCAACTTTGTTCTTGTAATTCTCCACTGAACTGTTTACTGGCTTCTCATTGCCTTGAGAAATTGTTTTTTTGACTGGTTGTCAGTGGCCACATCAGTCAAAATTAGGTTTGTGTTTGCTCCACATTGGAAGTTGGCTTAGTCATCAGAACAGAGGGGAGTAATACTAGAAATTTAAGAGTCTGATTCCCCTCAGATGGGATGTTATGTAATCTGCAGGTAATACCAGAACAGACCTCTTGAGGAGTCTGCATTGGCAGGCATAATCAGAAAAATGAGCGCTACTTCATATGGAGGAGAATGACGAGAAAAGAGACAGGACTGAGAATTGGGCTGGGGAGAACTTTGGAAGAGGCAGGGAGAACTGGGTGCTCTCTGTATGGGCCAGGGGCTGAGTCCCTGAGGCGCCACATGGAGATGCGGAAATGGTTTGCTCAGATGGCCCACTTCCTCTCTGCTGCGCTGTATGTGTTGTGATTTTGAATATTTAGTACATATAGAGAGAATCAGGACAAAGAACACTGAAGGGTAGAACAGGTTATTTTTTCCCTTCCCTCATAGAAAAACAAAAACAAAAACCAAACAGCTAAAACAAAAAAGTTAGCAGACTTAATCCTATGTTTCAGACAATTTCCTTATGTTATTATTTGAATATTAATCATCTCATACTGGGAATAGGCAGTTTTTGTTTTTGTATGTGCTTGCTTCACCGAACACTTGGTGGCAGAGTTAATACAATTGATCAGAAAATTGTATTTTACTTATTAATGAATAATTTTAACTTGGGTTATGGTGAAAGAAATTGTTGTATTCTGTAACTTCATTCTGCTTTGTGACATGAAGACTGTATTGTGATTTTTTTCCCTCCCCATGCTGTTTATTGTCCTTTGGGCAAATAATAACACCATTGTAGCAGAGTGAATGTGAAAAGCCTTCCCTTCCTTACTCTATCTTAGCATTTTGGGGAAATTCTCTTAGCTCATTACCTTTCCTTATCTGACTTATTATCTAATTTTTTTTTTGCTGTTTTTATCAGAAAAAGCAGTGATATCACCCACCCCCATGGTTTAAGCCTTAGTCTAAATTTAACTTATTGATTATTTTCAGGACATCATAACAGAAAAAGGGTTTGGACTGTCCTGTATACATGGAAGCCTTATTTTAGCTTTTAAATGCATGCCAGATTCATAGCCAACCTCCAGATTTCCAGTTAGCAATGATAAAAAATAATATCTTGTATTATTTACATTTACAGACATGCAAATCAAGCTGTTATACATTTGTTCGATTCTCATGACATCGTGGTACGCTAGGCCAGGCAGGTGGTGGCACCCTGGAATAGCAAATGGCAGAGCCAGGGATTATAGAGTGCCTAAGTGGTGGAGATGGGTCCCAGGCCTCCATCTCTCTGTTTAACACTGTGCCCCTTTCCTGAGTGAGAGGATGCTTTCGAGATAATTGTTTAAACCCTGTCTTCCAAGATGTTCCTCTTAGCTGGCAGTTGGGCAAAACCATAACCTTTCCTGTCATTTTAAGTTGTTTTTAAAAGTAATGATAGGTAGATACAATAATTAAAGTTTTATTTTTTTGACCTTCAGTTCTTACAGCCTCTTAGGAAAGTGACTTTGTGTTTGGATCGTGAAAACCAAGGTAAAGCATATGCTTATCACTCTGTGGGGAATAAAACTAGTTCATTTACTGCCACAGTGACAGTGTCATCAGATAAATCTTAATGTGGAAGAACTCTCTCATGATATTGCTAATTCATTTCCTTATTTCCCTCTCTTGTTTTTCTGTCTCCAAAATGGAAATCAAAATGCCTAATCACAGAAGAGTAGAACTAACACATGAAGAACTTAGTAAAATGGTGAGACAAAATAAGGCAACAATCCCTCTAAAATTAGGGCTTGAAAATAAATTGAGCAAGAAGCAAATTCTGAGTGGAAAAAGTTTTAAAGCTTTTGGCAGATTGGAGTGTACTTGGAGTTCACCCCATGGAAGGAAGATGAAAGAAACAGGTAGGCAGAAGGAGATGCTGATCCTCAGTGCAGGCCCAGTGACAGCCTTGGTCACCTGGGCTGGAATGGCCTTTGGAAGTTGCCCCAAATGTGGTGGGAGGGCCTGCCTTCCTAGGATGTACGCTATCCTGGGAAGAGGGCCGGGCCCTGGGCAGGCGGCTTTCTTGAGCTGAGGGCATCCTAGAAGAAGGCCGTGGCTGAGCATGGTCTCTGCCAGCACTCCCTGCAGTGGGAAAGGCAAGTCGTGCATACCTGGAGGGCAACCTGGGTGATGCATCACAGTGCCCAGCACCTTTCTTCCCTTTTGCCTTGAGTCCGTATGGCCTTGTTTCAAGCAGGGCAAAGTGTAAAGTACCATAATATTTGGTAGAACTATCCTCTGTAACAGTCAAGGGCAGCAATATACCTTCAGGTGATACTTGTAAAATTCAGAACCAAGTTTTATTTGGTGTGCTTCTGATTTTTCAAAGTCACTTAGGTCCAAAGAGCGTTTTGTGAGATGTCCCAAAGGCTCACCATGGTAACTGTGGCATGGAATGCAACCTTTTCATGTTGGCATGTGCATCTGTGCCTCTCGGACATGCCTGCAGGGAGTGTGAGGCCTGCATGGGCACAGTGCACTGCCAGGAGGAAGACAGATCCAAGCATGTGGCAGGTCTGAGGAGTGGAAGGTGGGGCACAGCACTTCTGTTGTTTCTGCATTCAGTTTAAGCATCATCGGTGTCCAGCTGTTACCACTCCATCTCCTCTCTCCCATTTCCTTTGACTATTTTTTTCCAGTCTTCCTAGACCACCTGCCCACACTGCGGGGCTGTGACATGGATAGCCAGTCGAGAGTGCCTTGAAGTTAGTTAGGAATGAACACCTTGCTAACTTCATCCTGTGGAGAGGGGAAGAAGAAAACCCAAAAAAACCCGCCAAAAAACAAACAAGAAAAAGTAAGGGAGGTAGACAATTCTACCTTGCCCTTACAAATTGATGGTAGCAGTAGGAATCTCCAAATGACTTCCATCCTGGTTTCTCTCCAGCCCTACCAGAGCTATAAAAAAAGGAATGCCTTTGATGAGACCCTCAACTTGGCTTCCCACCATGTTTTGTTTTTCCCTATAAGGGCTTTTGTGTATGTGCAGAAGTGACCCCCTTCCCTCCTCATTATAGTTTACCATTTCATGAAATAAAATACCTGTAAAGGACTTAGTGTCTAATTTCCTCTCTCTTTTCTCTGTGTCCTCCAGGTCTTTTGAGGTCCTTTGGGAATTCTCTTTCTCCCCTTTCCCTTGTGAGCCACTCTCCTTAGTGACCCCCATAAACCCTTATACAGTAAACCTAAAGGTAGATATATTAGTGACAAGCCAAAATTAAATGTTTACAGTGAAATGAATGTAGCCATGGGAAAGACACGCTCTCGGGTCCTCGGAGGTGCATTAGAATTCCTGTAGAATGTCCATAATGTCAGTGCCAGCTTCATTACTGCCTTCCAATTGGCTTTGCCTCACCTCAAACACCAGCATTAAAGATCTTATAATTATGTACAATTTCATATTTAATTTCTGGTGCAGTAATGGCTTGTTTTTGTTTTGTTTTGGTGTTAAATTGAATTCTGTGGGGTGACCTCAGTAGTGTCATGTTCTGTGTTGTGAGAAGTCAGCGCTTAAGTGACCTTTTCGACCACAACTTGTTCATGAGTTGGAGGTCCTTTTACCAGAAAGATGAAGCCAAAATTCTGCCTCCGAGAGATGACTTTCTTTCCTTTGTGTCACCAGGGACAAAGCATTTTCATTATTTTTTTCTACTCTATGTTCATTCATCTTAGATTGTCAGCCTGTAAAGGGTAAGGGCAGCATTTGCTGGGCTCGAATTGACTTGTGGCAAGTGGAATCATTATAAATGTTATTTTTGACAATGATGGTAAACAGTGTTATTGTCTGCAATTTAGAGCTACATGGTTGACTTGTAAATGACTTTAGTAATTTGTTTTGCTTTTCAATTTTTTAAAGTTCTGGAACTCTGAATTTCTCTGTAGGAAGTTTTAAAACTTTAAAATATGCATTTGTTCTTTACATAAATAAATGGCATTGTTGAAACTAAGAAATGAGTTGCTATTTCAGGGCACCATTTTACTTTCTTTTTACTTTACTCTTAGAAAATATATAGTAGCTATATTCGAGTGTTTCTCACAGCTATTTAAGTTTTAATCAATTGTCAGCAGGTACTGAACTCATAAAATTATATGGAAGAATGAAATTATAAGTGCTAACAGGAAGCAGGTTAGGACATCCTTGTCAGGATGGTTATGCTGTAAATTTAGTGCTTTTACTTTGCATATACTTTTTAATGACTTGAATATAAAATTTTATATATACATTTATTAATCCAAATACATTGTACATAGTAGTAGATGGGAGAGATGAATACAATGCCGTACGATAGTTTTTATGTGCTGTTTAAAATTGTGCTCTCAGGGACCTCTGACTAAAACAGTGGTAGTGGGCCTTTGTATTTCCAACTCTACCAAGGTTCATTTTCTGATATTTTCTTGTAGCTACTAAAGTTCAATAAGAAACTGTTTAATTTATGAGAAAATAAAGAGAAATCACAGTATGAGTTTATGGTCACATTCATTTAGTAAAGGCCAATATTGTTGGGGGAAAACTACCCCCAGGAGGTATTACAGGAATAGACTTCTGTAGAAGGAGATAGCTACTTCACAATATCTAGTGACAAAAGTGAATTTCAACTATAGTTGTGTTTCATGCAAAAACACTCCAGGACACTTAAAAAGATTTAGTTGGAAAGTTGTTTCCAAAATGGAATCTAGAGTTGTCCTATACTTTAAGTGCATTTGATAGAAATGCAAATTGAGGCTTCATTGATGCATGTCTTTGTCTTTAGGTCTTTTCTTTTTGCTAAACTAGTTATCTTTAGTTTGTTATGTATTACATGTTACCAGTAACAAACATAAGTCAAAGTCCTTTATTCTTTCGCCTACAACTACATTTTTCTTTAAGTTTTTTCTTGTAATCTGAAGCCTACATATCTTTCCAAGGCTAACATTCATTAGTACACAGCTAGATGGAGTTATTTTTCTAAATCAAAGATTGAGAGCAGCTTGCCATTTCAGAGGGTAAAGATCAGAGTTGTCTCTTTAACTACATCCTGAAAGTATTTTTCTCTAGTAGGATCTACAGTTTAATATTTACCCCTTAAATGTTATGATAGGTGTCCCTGAGATTATCTGAATCTGTTAAAACTCGGGCCCATTTCTCAGTGGTGCCATCCATCCATTGACCCCTCCCTCCCTGCCATGTATTTGTTCATACTCCATTCATACTCTGATTCATGCTGGGTCTCTCTTTGAGGTCTAGTCAAGTACTCTAGGAGTGCAGTTGAAGGAGTAATTAGTAATTAGACAAAGAAGGTAATAGCATCAAGAAGTCTTTGAGAAGACTTTAACCTTGGAGCTAAGCCTTAAATTAAGGCTGCTTTATAGTTCTTATTGTAGAAGAATTGGGGGAGACCATGCGTCAGTAATAAGTGTAAATGCATTGATGTTGCAAGCAATAGCTTGAGGGGAATTTGGGGTTGGGGAGAACAAAGGGCAGTGTGTGGAGAGGTAAGGAATGAGCCTGGAAAGGGGGAAGGAGAACAGATGTTAGAGGCTTACATGAGATACCCAGAGTGGGTGACTGGTCCTGCAGCTCTAGCCACGCACTGGTTCAAGTAGGAAGAGGCATCTTTTGACAAGCCAGGCTGGTTTGGGGACAGAGTTTTCCAGTAAGTCTTTTGCCATGTCAATGCTGAGCTCCAAACCTCTTCCAGATTCAGAATTTTGAGTGGGCAGAGGCCTCTCAGTTTTTGTCTGTGCCTTTGTTTTATAGAGGAGGCATCTGAAAGTCATGAGGTAGGAAGACATCATTAGTTTACCTTCAGTAGTTATTTGAATAGTACACAACCGAAGAGTAACACCTGAATTTACTCCTGTAGAATTATTGGATAAAAAATGAAATAATACATGATTATAGCTCAGAAAAACTATTACTCCAGCCTTCACTTTCTCCTGTGAGAGAATGAATTTTCACAGGTAGTACAGTTTCATTCTTAGAATTTTGAGCACTCTCTTAAGTAGTATTCCCAGTCATAAAGGAGCCTGTGGCTTCTGATTAGAACATTTAACAAGAAAGGCCCTGCCCTCATTTATTCATTCAATGATTACTTACTGAGCTCAGACTATGTACCAGACTTTGCTGAACTGAGTGTAAAATTAGGAGCTAAAACCAACAGAGTGCTTATACTTGGAGTTTATAGTCTATTGCAGGAGCCAGCATTTTAAGACTTCCCAAAATAAAGGTGTAATTAAGGTGTAATAAAGGTGTAATTAAGTGGTATGAGGTGCTATGAGTATATGTAAATTGAGGGTGCAGGGTGTGTGCATCAAGGAAGACTTCTCTGAGGACAGGACAACTGAGCTTACACTGGAAGGTCGAATTTGGGTTAATTTGATAAGGAGGGAAAGGAAGAGTATTCCTTGCAAGAGGCCAGTCATGCATGAAGTACTTTGAGGCTGTTGACAGAAGGTCACAGTGACTAAAGTACAGTTGGAGTTGAGATGTGCTGGGAGAAGGCTGAAGCAGTGATTTTTCTGTTGTTCCCAGAGCTCTGATATATTCAACACAAGTGACATCAGCCCACTGCATTTTAAAGCCTCTCAGTTATTGTATGTGAAATGGGTTGGAGGGGAACTTGTTTGTAGACACATTAGGGTTCTGCTGCAGAAGAGCCATTCAGTAGGTGAGTGCAAGGCTTCGGTCGTGGAGGGAGTAGAGATGCTGATGAAAGGACAGTTTGGTGCATATTTAAGAAATGAGATCATTTTGATGTGGTAATGAATTGACTATGTGTCATGGGGTGTGTTGGTGACGCTGGGTTCAGAAGACAGTGGAAGTGAGTCAGGTTTGGAGACACCTAGGGATTATATGAGCTATGTGGCAACATGAGATATGAGGAAAATGATTAACCTTGTTAAGTTGCTATCCAATATTACATATTTTATTACCTTTTTCTTTTTTAGAAGTTTCCTGCAAAAGAAAAAAAAAAAAGCACAAATGTGATAAAATCAAACGTAACTCTGGTAGTATTGTGTTGAGGAAAGACAATTGGAGCCAGGTAGACAGACCTCCTGGGAGGTTTTGTAGTAGCCCCGTTGAGAGATGCAGAGAAATCCACCTAAGAATACCAGTGAAAGACTAACATTTTAGAGTGGGTGGCTTGGTTAGAGGATGACAGGAGGTGATCCATTCATTTGGCAGCAAGCTAGATTTTAGTTTGAGATGTTTAGACACCTGAATAGAGAAGCACAAGTTGGAAATTTGTATCAGGAGCTCAGGGCATAGATCAGGACTGGACAGAAAGTTGACAAGTCATGTATCAACCAGAGATTTTGCAAGTTTCAGAACTCTGTCCATCTGGGGAGAAAAGTACCAATAGCTGAGGTGTTTATTAAATGACTGAAATGTTGAAGATAATCTAGTAAATTATTTTAAATAAATGTTTTATTTTATTTCCCCCACTACCACTTAGAGTACCTTTATTACCTCCATTTGCCCAGTGAGGCTATGGAGATTCTGAGAGGCTGGTATCATGGCCAATATCATGTAGCTAAGAGCAGGGTTCATACCCACATCTCATGATGCTGGACTTAACGCTGCTTTCCTGGACCCAGACTCTATACATCAGCACCTTGAGCCAGAACTCTGGATGGTGATGTGGCTCAGTGATAGAGCTTTTGTCTAGCAGATGCAATCCCCAGGTTCGATCGCCAACACCACTGAAAGGGTCAGGGCCCGTGTAAGAAAGGTCTAGAGAAGAAAGCTGGAGGATGTGAGAGAAACATTGGAAGATTCCAAGGAGGACAGAGTCCTGAAAATCGAGGTGGCTGTGGCCACCGGGAGGGGTCTGGAGACCTTGGAGAGCAGTTTGAGAACACAGTGAAGGCTGTACTGGCTAGGCTGAGGTGTGAAGGCCAGGTGAGAAAATGAAACTCATGAGTGGCACTGCTGGGTTCAGGTGATGAGGGGAAGGATGAGGACAGCCACCAGGGGGAAGGTGCTCACAGCAGCCCTGGGTGGAGCAGGGCACCTTCGAGAGGCGAGAGTTGGGTGTGAAAGTGTGCTGTGAGGTCCATGCCCCACCTCTGAGAGCAGCACCTCCAGTCCCCATGGTTGGACCAGCTCGGGGCGAGAAGCTAAAGCAACCTCACGAGTGTGGAAAGGCAGTTCTGGGTGCAAGCTCGTTTTGAAGTCTCAAACTACAGCCTGTCTACTGTCTGTCTGTTCAGTTGCCAATGTCTTTTAAGAAGAGGTCCATGAAAGTTATGTGAAGTAATCTGTCAAGGTATATGGACTGTTGATTATTTTTCAAGCAGACATCTTCTTGGACATTAATATGAGACTGTATGGCATTTATGGTTATGACATCATGAATTAGTACTTGTCTAAAATGTTCTAAATTGGTTCCTATGTAGTTATTTTCACCCCTCTTATGGTAGTTTGGGCTGTTTTTTCTGTCCTATGTTTTGGTCTCTACTGTTAATTTTGTTTTAGATCATAAAAGGGCACAGGACACCTCTAAAAGCTGATTACTTATTGGTGTGTTTTGTTTTTTGACAGACTTGTGTTCCTTCAGACTTTTAAAATACATTCCCAATAGTAGCAGAAACATCTGAAACAAATTTATAAGTCACTTTAAAAATTTTTGCCCTTACTCAGCACACTGGGAGCCTGAGGCAGGAGGATCACAAGATTGAACCCAGCCTGGACAATGTAGTGACTTTGTGAGACCCTGCCTCAAAATTTTAAAAAGTTTTAAAAAGATCAAGGAGCAGTGAGGGATGTGGCTCAGTATGAAGGCCCTAGGTTCATTCAGTATTGAGAAAAAACCAAACCTTTAAAAATCCTTTTTGTCTCCTGTGAATTTTAAGTTAATATCAGTATACATAGCATTTCATAGGAAGTATCTTTTTTCTATTCGTGTATTCTGATTCTTTTTCTTTATTCTTCTATTCTTGCCTCCTCTGTGGCTCGAGCTTTAATGTCCAGGGAAAAGCTTCATTCCTCTATAGTTCTTGGAGTTGCCCAAGGATGACTAATCTAGCCTGTCTGTACAACATGCTAGCTCTGACGCACCTTGTAAAATGTTTGTGAAGCCAATTAATGTAAATCAATAATCTGTAATTAACAGTGACCCCCAGTCATCCTGATAATAAGAGAGCTAAGACGTGTGTTTATTCCTAGGGGAGGGTACATTCATTACTAAATAAAATATCCCCATTGATAATACCACAAGAAGACTGCTTTTATGCCACAAACTTGGCAAGGTCTTGGAGACATAAAGGCCAAAAACTGCAGTCCCTTCTCTTGAGAAGCTCACAGTCTAGGGGGGAAAAAATCCACTTCAAACACTGTACCAGAAAGATAAACTAAGTGTCTTAGTTACTTTTCTTGTTGCTGAGACAGAATAACTTGACACTCAGAGTTAAAGGAGAAAAAGTTTATTTTGGCTCACAGTTGGTAGAGGTTTCAGTCCATAGTGGTCTGGTTCTGAGGCAGAGTGGCATGGCAGAGAGGCATCACAGAGGAAAAACAGTTCATAGCTTGGCAGGCAGAAGACAGCAAGCAGCAGCCTGCTTTTCCCATTTATCCCATCCAGGCTACCTGCCTTTGGCGTGGTGCCACCCAGAACTATGCTAATTCCAATCAGTGGACTAATTTAGTATCACACACCCTTAATCCCAGTATCACATGCCCTAGATCCAGCCAGCTGCAAAAAGCCCCACCTATGAGGGCGTGAGGCTTTGGGGGGACACTAGATGCAAGCAGTAGCGAGCTTAATAACAAGTAGGAAGTGTATTTTTGCTTTATTATAGAACATATATTGATTAACTACCTTAGACCAGACACTTGGATGGTGGGATAAATGTAGCAGTGTTTGAGGGACATGGTCCTTCTTAGACTATCTCTTCAAGCAATAACCTTTGTTTACATATGTAATCGCACAATATTCTTGTAACCGCCATATTCTTGCTACTTTCTATATTGGTTATAGTAAATTTCACATTTTTGAAATGCATATTTATAATGTTTATTTCACCAAGAAGTTGAAGTTGGCAAAGCATATAAATGTAATGATTTTTAAAAAAATACAAAATGTGTTATGTACATGTACTAACCCCACACAAGGAATGTAAACATTATGCATTGCAAACATGTACAAAAAAATAAAAGAAGGGAATCAGGAGATGGATGGAGTAGGGAGAGAGAAAAGGGAAAGGGGATGAGAAAAAGAATTAAGAAGAGGGCCGGGGATTTAGCTCAGTGGTTTTGCCTCCTGCTGTGCAAGCAGAAGGACCCGAGTTCGATCCCCAGTACCAAAAAAAAAAGAAGCGTTATGTACATGTACTAACTCCCCACAAGGAATGTAACCATAATGTACTACAAATATGTACAAACAAATAATTTAAATAATTTAAACAACTATATATATATATGTAAAGTGACAGCAGATTCTAGCTATAAAAGTGTATTTCCTATTCACATTCATTTTTTTTGTAGTCAGTGACATTTAATTGTAAGCAGTATAAGTGGCTGTAACTGCCACGATTGCCTTCACATAGTCTGTATCATTTCTTACAGTTATTGCCAGTTTTCGAGGAACCATCCCACACGGCCTGTCCCTGGAAATTGGAGATACGGTTCAGATCCTGGAGAAGTGTGATGGTGAGTGGCCTCATGCTGATTGCTTGTGCTTGTGTGAATCACCTCCTGGAAATAGGACTCTTCAACAAGTTTACATATTCTCTTCTTACCTCTATTGAATTGTAGACCTTTTCCAGTAATCATAGCAAAACATATTTATGAAATGTGTCCTTGTGGTTTTGCATTTCGCTAATGGAAAAGCAATATTTGGTGTTTTTGAGTTGGTCATATTTTTTTCTAATACCGTGTTCTTACAGTTATCACATGGCAACATAGAAAGCAGTTGAAGCTGCCCTATTTGTAGGAGTTCAGGACTCAATACCACACTAGAAGGCTTTTCTCAGAATCTCAAAAGTCTGCTAGACTCCGCCTGCCTCCTCCCCACAGATGGGAAGAAACTGAGGTCTTGCTATCTACTCAATCTAGTCTTTTTTCTTCCTCAATTTGGAATAAAATTATTCAATGCTTTTGAAATGTTAGTTGAATATGTTATATGACTTTGAATGATCATTGTTAATTTATGTAGCAGGTAATTCACTAAAGGTACTTAATATATTCTCAAACTTTTCTCCTTAAACATCTTTAAGTCCTACTTCTTAAAAAAGATATAAAATGATTGTTTTTTAAAAATTCTTGTTAACAGAACGACTATATTATAGAGTGCTATTCATATATCCAAAAATATCCATTTTCCTGCTGGAAGGCTTTTCTTACCAGGAATTTATAATATGATAACATTCTATCTTACCAAGTTTCATCATAGATTAAATTGTGTTCCCCCAAGCAGAATTACTACATTTAGCTAGAGCCTGGCACTAAATGGTGATACATGGATATGGATGGTTATTCTGCCCACTGCAGCTGAGACCTCTAAAAATATAATAAGGTTTCCTGTGTTATTATTGGATGCATTTTGTTTATTTCTTCTATGTATTCAGGTGGATATAAAATTGATTTTGAATTGGTGCATGTAAATGTGCCCCAAATGTAATGGAAGTGATGCATAATCTAAAAACTTTTCTGTACAGTGTAATTGGATAGAAACTCTTTGTGACATTTCTGTACTTCTCAAAAAGTTGTGGTTTCTACTAGAATAATGATTTACAAATGAATATATTTCTTGAATCTGTCCTTGTCAGGCAGTAATAAACCCTGAGATACAAAGATTCTGATTTTCCATTAATTCTCCTTTCATCACACTTATTTTGAAAATATTAGGGGTGATATTTTATAGTACTGTACTGAATATTCTTTTAAGAAAATGTTTTATGAGGAACAAAAATGTTTAAATACAAAACTCAAATATTTGTTTTCAAAAGTTTAGTCAAAAATTCAGTTAGATAGATAGAACATTTATTACATAACAAAATAAGTTCTTGCCCATAAGCAAAGTGGTTTCTAAACTTAAAAAAAAAATACAATCTGAGAATATTACAGTTACATTGGGCTATATATTAATCATCTATGTATATATACACACCATATATTTGCTTTAAATTATAAAAAGACTTGTTTCTTCTTAACAGTAGTATTGTAAAACTGAGCTGAAGTAATAGAGATTATACAGAATACATGATAAGGAGCTCGGGTTGCTGAGAAACTGTGCTGATGAGGCTGGGGAAGGTGTGCCAGTTAATTCTGGTGAGGGGAGACCTGGCTTTCCTATGCTTACGGTACTGATCCTAACCTAAGTTAACGGTGGGTGTGATGATGTACAGACTCATTGCATAACAGCTGGTCTAGCACTATTTTTTGGTGGTAGATTCTGTGCTTTTTAGTTAGGCAAGCAGAATTTGTAAATATATTCAATCTTGTGCAGATTCTTGAATTTCTCTTAGAAATAATGTGACCTTTATAAAATGGGGAGAAATGACAACTTGCCGTAGATTAAATACCAGAGCCAAAATTTAAGTCCCAGTGCTCCATTCTAAAACCTTGATTTCTATTATGTCTATAGTTATGTAAATTTCTGATAAACTTTTACAGACAGGATAATACTAAAATACACTAATAGTTACTTGAGCTGTTATCTAGTATTAGCTGACAACTACTATTTGTATACATAGAATATTTACATGTATGATAGGATTGCATTGGCAAAGAACAGATCAATTTTTTGTTATCTTGAAAATATTATGGTTTATAAAAATATAACTAATTATTTCTCCACAGGTTGGTACAGAGGATTTGCCTTAAAAAACCCAAATATCAAGGTAAAAACTTATTTTTATAAAAAGATAAGTATTTAAATTATTTTATTGTACAATTGAAATTAAAGTTGGTACTTTTAATTGAAATGCAAAGTGGTAGTACAGATTTTCATAATTTTGGAAATTCCTTTGAACTTGGATTACAGTGAAAATATGCTGCTCAAATGATAATCCTGTATAGCTCTTAAAAATTGTACTGAGAAGACCTTAATAAGCTCATTATATATAAACAGAATCTTTTTGAAGTATTAGTTTCTCTGAGAGATAAAATTCAGGCAGGGGAAATATACATATAACCCAGAAGAAATATTGAATAGAGATATTTAATCTTTAAGTTTTCTGTAGTATCATTTATAAAATGCTGGTGTGGAGAAACAAGTTTATTTTAGTGACATGTTAAGGGTTCTTTTGTGTTTGGGGAGCTGAAACTGGAAAATCCATATTAGAAAAATGCCCATCTCTAGTACTATTCTAGATAGACACTAAGATTCATTATATGACTATATAGTCATACAAACCCTCAGGATTTATAGCAGGAAGTAATAGGATTTTTGTTTATCTTTGAGTTGAGTAGTTTGTGATTTTGACACTAATTCTTACTAATATCTCTTTTCTACCTTACTCTAATCGCCCCATTTTCCATCCATACTTCCCAGACTCTAATATTTTCTTATATGTTATATTCATGTTGTGCTTAATTCTAGGTTCATTAGCATTGTAGATAAGGAACTGTCTTTTGCAATTCTTAAAATACAGTGTAAGATACCAACTTTTTACTTGTTTTTTTGCTTAAGTACAGTTTTGCTGCAACATTCAACCGTGTTTAATTACTTCATTTCATTATTTTAGATCAGCCTAAAGGACAATGTAAGGGACAAAAGTGTACACAAATTTTCTTTTTTCGGTAGGGGGGATCAAAGTCAGGTCCACAAATTTTAATGTTAGCCCTCGTTTAAACTTTTTCTGGGACAGCTGCAGGGCATATAGCTTCAGTGTTTATTCATCTAGAGCATGTTTGAGGAAAAATTTATTGTAATTTCTCTGTGACTACACTGACATATAATAAGCCTCAAGTTCTTTAATTATTATTATAATTAATTATAACTGTTACTTTTAACACATTGAGGTAAATTTAAAATTTTACCAAAAAAAGATTTTTTAAGGAAAATCTATATCCATGTTTACTACTATTGAATATGTAGAATTTTTCTCATTAAATTTTACTTTTGACTTGGATACACAATAGCAATAACATGTTCGAATGACATTTGTTTTCGTAAATATTTAATTGAGTCTGTCATTTGATTATACATCAGAAATTCATCAGAGGATATTGTCACTTAATAGACAATAAAATTGATGCTCATTTTGTTGTTGCTGTTTCTTTTGATGTCCCATTTAGAACAAAGGAGCAATTTTCTTGCCCTGTTATTTTCCCTCAGTACAAAGCTTTAAGCTAGCATGGCTTCTTTTGTTTAGTTTTTGTTCCATCAGAATGGCAGCATAGTGATTAATTGCTGTGTGTTGTCATCAGAGATCTTCTGTGATACATAAAATACAGAAACTGTCTCCAAATTCAGTGGGTTTTAAAAATGTATATATTTTTAAAATAGAATCATGAATATTTGAGGAAGAAGAAAAAGAATAATTAAAACAAACAAAAAAACCAAAAATGTCTTTTAAAACTATGCAGTATTTAACAATTCTCATCTATATGGTTTTTATGTAGAATTTCTGAATTTTTAAATTTTCTTTTACAAAGTGTATTTGTGGAATGAGATTGAATTTTTTCATTGATTTTTGTTTTTTTCAGAGAATTTAAATGTGTAAAGGAGTTGGTAGTAGAAAATGAAAGATGATACAAGGCACAGAGGCCTAGCGAATGTGATGGGGATGTTGTCCCTGTCCTGTCCTGCTGTGTGATTGTGCTCTGTACATAGGACTGCGAAACCTACCTTGCCTTAAAACACAGCTCCATAACCTTCATCTTTTCTCTTCCAGGGTATATTTCCTTCCAGCTATGTTCATTTGAAAAATGCCTGTGTAAAGAATAAAGGGTAAGAAATGGGTTTTATTAATATTAGAGGATTTTCACAAAACCATTAGCTATTTTGGAATTTGAGAGGCTTAATAACTGTCTTAAAAATGAACTGTACAAGATTATACCATTGTCTGTGTTATTTGCTGAAAATACACTGACTAAAGCAGTTGGGAGAGAGAATTAACCCATGTGTGTGCTGGACAATGGCATGACCCAGGGCACTGAGGTGTCTCCCTGCCCACAAATCATGGAAGGAACTGAATTTAAGCAGGAAGACTTGGTTCATTTTAGTTTCCTGCTGTTTAGAGAAGCACAGTGGTGAGGCCCATAAAATGCTGAGTCATATTGCCTCAAAACCCAGGAATTTCCTTGACTTCCCACTGATTATAAGAAGCCACACTTGGGGCCTGGGATTTAGCTCAGTGGTTTCACCGCCTGCTGCACAAGCGCAAGGACCCGAGTTCGATCCCTGGTACCAAAAAATAGAAGCCACACCTGATGTTTTCCACATAACCCTCATAACCATCGTAACCATCATAACCATATCCTTGGGTGACCACTTCATAAAGCCATTATTCTGCTTTAGAGAAACACCTTGTTAGAGTGAGTGCGTTGATCACTTAGGATTACATATATGCTTAAATTTTTTCCCCATCTATTTCTAAAATGATTGGAAGCAGCTCTCAGGATAACACCATTCAAATAAGATACTGCTGGATAAAAGAAGACAGCTTGCCTATTTAAGTAGTTTACATGAGCAGATCATTCATTCTAAGATAGATATTCTTTTCTGGTTTATTGTATAGACTTCATTCTCCTTGGATGAGTGTCTTTACAAGGTGTCTTAGTTACTTTTCTCTCGTTGCTAAGACAAAATACCTGACACTCAAAGTTAAAGGGTGAAGGGTTTATTTAGCTCGTAGTCTGTAGAGGTTTCAGTCTATAATCGGCTGGCTCCAAGGCAGAGTGACGTGTGGCCTAGGGGCGTCACAGAGGAGAAACAGTTCATGGCACCCACATGATAGCAAAAGGATGGAGGGGTCCTTAACAGAGTCTTTCTGCTCCTTTTTTCCTGGGATTAGGGTGGTGCCAAACCAGTGGTTTAGTAATCACAAACCCTTAATCCCAGCATCGCACATTCCAGATTCAGCCACCTCTGAAAGAGAAAGTCCCACCTCATCTGCATGAGGCTTTGGGGGGACATCTAAACACAAGCCATGACACAAGGTGTGATGCAATGGAAAGGCAGGCTTATAAAAACATTACAATGTGTCCTCATCCACCTTATTCCTGGCTTTTCCATTTTCACTCTTCCTTAAAGTCAAAACCACCATGAAAGGTAAACATTTTGAATCAATTCAGTACATCAAGGCAGCGAGGACAGTGCAACTAAAAGACACACAAAAGAGGACCTCTAGAACTGCTTCAGAAAGTGTCAAAAAAACCCTGTTTGAAACCCAATTGGAGTATTTTGAGAATTAATGGCAATGTGTCTTTTACTGTAATTAAAAGAAAAAAAATGTAAACATTCACCATAGCTTTTGATCCCACTTTGTATATGTCAGCTAATTTAAACAATATTATTTATTGTTAGTAGTATAATTTTTGAAATAATAGTTTAAAAGTATAAATTTTGTACTAATATATACCACTGCTACTAGTAACCTCTTTATACTGTAAAAGCTGTAAGTCACTAGAAGTGTCAAGGAGAGAATTGGTCTTTTTGAAGTTGTCCCCACTAGTTTTGACTCTGTCCAGCCACCCTCAAGTGAACTAGAGGGAGACTCAGAAATGACTTTAGTCAATGCTGGCTCTTTTTTTCCGCCCCAGGCTTGGCAGTGTGAATACTCCAGGTTGTACCTTGTCCCTTAAAGTGTGAGCAAGCCCTTGCAGCCCCATCCTTTTTGTTACCTTTACCCATGACCATCCTTAACCCCCCTCAAGTCTGTTGAGTCTTGACTCAACACTCTAAGGAAGAGAAAGAAGGCTGTGCTTGCAAAAATGATATTATTTGGTTTACTTCGCCCTTCAAACTCAGTTGGAATGGGATATAGTTTAAAATAAGTACTGTCATCTTTTTCTTTTCTTTTTTTAAACTCGTGTATAGATCTGGATCCCTTCTATGAGCTCCAACAAAGTTTAATTGTAATAAAGGTGTCTCCAAATCTGGTTGTGCAAATTCCAGATTTGCTTATGGGTTCTTTGCCTGACGCCAGGCATGATGAGCATTTTACAGCAGAAGAGCTCTAGGTCAGACTTCATTTTCTAAAGAATAATTTCTAGAATTGGTCTAGACCCAAGTGTCTGGGACTATTACTGAAAGAAAAATGTGGGCCTGAAAGCATTCGAGGCCATGTATTGCCAGATACTTGTTTTCCCAGAGAGGAACCTCTTTGGATTTTAATATTGCCTCTCTTATTTAAGTGGATTTGTAACCTGATGACTGTCCACTTTAAAGATGCTGCAAAGTATGTCCCGGAATAATTGAACAGGGCAACTACTTATGACAGACTATTAGAGTACTGGTTTTAGTTTTTGTATGATTAATAGGAAATAGCTGCCTTGCCTAAAAAGGACAATTTTGGCTTAAAAATTTACTTTTTGTTTGGACAATCCCCAAATCACCTTCCCACAGAACAAATTATTTTTATGTTTTTGCCTGGGTCTTCAGAGCAATACAAGACTGATAGGGGTCCTTAAATTAAATTACATTTTGTGACCAATGAGGCCTCTCCTGTGTTGTTCAATTCTTGCTGAGATAATGGCACTTTTAAAGTGTTGAGTAGGATGTCAGGTTTTCCTGGAAATTCACTGTTCCCTCCTTGAGGTGGTATAGGATCATTTTATAATCTCCATCTTCAAGCATTCATCATTTAAAGGGTAACAGCTGCTTCTAAAGCAAAGTAAGTGCACTACCACTGGGAAATGTCATATGTAGACTCAGTACAAGGTTCTATATTTGTTACAGTTCAAATATTACTATTTATTCTTCTAGTTATAAATCCTTATTTTACATTTTTAGCGGTAGAAAGAAGAGAAATATCCTTGGGGCAGGTATCTTAGTAGAGATATAAATGAGATGGAGCTGTACTGGTGCTGGAACCAAGGAAAGATTTTAGTTCCCATACTTCTGTAAGAAGATTTTACAAAAGACATTTATACTTACTTTGGATATAACATCAACTAGGAAGCAGTTATTAGCCTCATGTTAAATAATTTTCCCTTGATCATTGAGACAACCTGGCTCAGTATCTAATAGGCTATTACCTTTTACATATTAGATGTTGTCCTTGAGAAAAATTTACTAAAATGAAGAAGTCCCTATAGATATAGCTGGTATTATTCTTTTGAGATGGAATGATAATGACGGCTACTTAACTACTTTAATCTATACAAAAATGAAAAAGGATTTTAAAAAACTAGAGATGAAGAAAAGATCATTATATGTCAAAAGCAGGCAGGATATAAAAGGCAAATAAAATTTTCCTCTTTTTTCCTTATCTCCTTGTGTTTCTTCTCAACTTTGGGGTAGCCATACATACCCTACAAAACATTGGCAGAAACAATTTCCAAGTATAATTTCCAACTTTTAGAGTAGAGACAGAAAGACTGTATTACCCTAATCATTACTACTAATACTAATGATTTTTCATGACCCTTTTCACAAATGAGCTAAATGAAGGATTAATGAGCCCAAGTGAATGTTAAGTATCTCAGTGTCTCGTTGTTTGTGACACTGGGTTAGTTTGAGTGTTCACATCCATTGCATGCTGATGCCTGAACAGTTTTTCTTTTACCTCCTTTGAGTCCTTTGGTCATAGCACTTGAAAGCACAAGTCACCTCAGAGTTCATGTTGCCTGGTGACTTCATTTTACAGATGAAGGCCTTTGGGCTTGGAAAGGTTAAAAGAGTTGTTATTTAGTGGTCAGACTGTCATTAGAGCAGAACTCTTGTGTCGTTCCTTCTCCAGAGCACCGTGCAGACTTGATCTCGGTGAAGTGGCTGGTCCCTTGGACATTGTACCATCATCACACACATAGCATTCCTCCTGCAAGCTCCAAATCAAATCCTGGTTATTGTCGGCAGAACCTAAATAGCTGAACAGCTCTCTTTCCTAGTTTATCTTTTAGAGGGTGAAAAAAACAAACCAAAATTATTTTCTGTTGTATTCTCAAGTATGCTTTTTCTCTTTTAATTTCACAGACAATTTGAAATGGTTATTCCTACTGAAGACTCTGTTATCACAGAAATGACATCCACATTAAGGGACTGGGGAACCATGTGGAAGCAGCTCTATGTGGTAGGTAACTTTTTAATGGTATGATTTTCTGTGTAGAGAATTAGCTTAAGAAATATCTAAATATGAATAAAAGCACTGATGAGAACTTGAGCACCTGCTGGAATTTACTAATAATCCTTGGGGAATCAGGGATATAAATCTTAGTGAGCTGTGGTCTTGTTATAATCTCGGTGTCCACTGAGCATACATTTTATACATTATATTTCAGCACCACATGAATGAATGTAAAGGTAATTTTCCTGACATTTAGCCAAATAGGGTTGTTTAAGCCTAGTTTTGGACTTGATGAAAATTTTTAATTTTCAAGTACATGAACTTATATTCAATACAACTTAGTATTTTATCATTTTTAACTGTATAATTCAGATACACTGTAAATGATAACTGTTTAATAAGAATCAATGAGAATATTCTAAATCTATTGAAGAAATTATGTTTCTTGAAAAATATCAGTGTTTTTTAGATATATATATATATATATATATATATTTAGTATGACTAATTACATTATTAAGAACTTTATTGGTCAAGTTTTATATTGCTTGGAGTAAACCTCACACCCCAGATTTAAAGGATGGTTTAATTTGGCTCACAGTTTCAGTGGTTTCAGTCCATGGTCAGCTGGCTCTAAGATAGAAATAATCATGGCAGAGGGGTGTGGTGGAGCAAGGCTGCTCAGTTCACGGCAGCTGAGAAGCAGAGCACAGGTCAAGAGAGCCAGCAAGAGATGTGTTCTCCCAGATCCATGTCTGCAGTGACCACTTCCAGCTGGACCCCACCTCTTAACAGTACATTCAGCTGTGAACATAAAGAGGTTTAGCTAACTAGTGAATTTAGTGGCCCCACACAAGTTAACAATTAAGATTAAAGGGAGAGCCGGGCGTGCTGGCACATGCTTCTAATACCAGCACTTGGGAGGCTGAGGCAGGAGGAGTGCCCAGAGTTCAAGGCCAACCTGGGCTACATAGTGAGTTCAGGGCCAGCCTGAACTACAAAGGGAGACCATGCCTCAAAAAACCAAAACCCCCCCCAAAACAAAAGATTAAATGGCACATGCATTTAAAATCAGGCAAATCCCATAGGAAGTACTCTACATACAGAATCTCATTTAATCCTTATAGCCCCTCAAGATAATACTAACTGTGGTCATCTCCAGCTTACACATGAGAAAAGTGAGAAAGTGAAGTTCTTGAAATAGACCAAGTACAGGGGTCTCACCTTACTGTAAGGAATACATATTCACACCTCTGTGAACCCTTGGTGGATAGTATAGAACCCTGAATAGATATACCAATGATAAAGGTTAACTTATAAATTAGCCACATTAAGAGAGAAACACTAATTAATGTAAAAAGGTGAACTTTATTATAATATGGTATAATGAAAATTATTTAAAACTTACAAGTTGTTTATTTTTCTAATTTTCCATTTCATATCTTCAAACTTCAGTTGACTGTGGGAAACTGAAACTTAGGAAAGCAAAACCTCAGACAGGGGGTCTCTGTCATTAGAAAGTCACTGGGCTGGAGTTCAGAGGCGAATCTGGTGCTCTTATTCAGAACCATTGTGTATGCGGAAGTCTGTGAGTGATGATATTTTGAGGAAGATAAATGTGGTTTATTTCTTTTCTTGTCAAAGAAATTTCTAGAGCAGCTTAATCACTGGGAAGGATCTCTTCAGAATGTAAAGGAGTATTTATCCTGACAGACTGATTTGAAACAGTCCATCAAAGAGAAAATCCAAATTAGTGAGGGTCATTAGCACAGCATGATGGTTTATATTCTGTTATTTCTAACATGCAGTAGGATATTTCATTGGGAGAAGATAATCTTAAAATGTTGGCTGTGGAAACCCTTTGGTTCCCTGGCCATACCTTCCTGGAGTTGATGGTTGTAGAACTCATGAGACAAATCCACTAGACAATCTTAGATCTTGAATGAATTGCCTGAATGTAGTCTTTGTAAACACAAAATCAGGTTATTTACCCAAAGACTGTTCTGGGGCAGTGCTATAGAAATGCAGATCTCCCTTTTAGATTTTTTTTTAAAATTATGTTGTAAAGAATATAAAATCTGAGTATTAGTTGATTTAAAGTAACATTGTGCATGACACTAACATGAACAGAGAAACTGTGTGAACTATTTGAACCACTGCATCCGAAATACCCAACATATGAGAGTTATAAAAATAATGATAGTGTAAGAAGTGTTGTCTGTCAGTTGAGCTAAAGCACCTGAAACTTTCCTTTCATGTAGTGACGAGTGGGGAATACAGTTGAATTCCTTTTTTACTCTATCTTATCTAACTATTTTTACCTGCTTTTGAGGTTGCAAGCATCTATTTTGGGCTCAGACTTGTTTGGCTTGAAAATCTATGTGCTGTGAGCTCCTAATAAAAGTAATCTCTTCTCCTCCCAGTGTTTGGAGTAATGGGGAAGAACAAGCATAATCACAGATTCCCTGCCTACTGGAATGCAGTTATATGAGGGGCAAACACAAGTCTAACTCAAAGATTAAATTAGAGTTTGGATACTGGGAATGAAGTAACTTGGCTATGTTGGACCTTTTACTGTCTCTTTTCTTGTTGTAAATGTTTTGTGCCAAGTGTGTAGTTCAAGTTCATCATGCTTGAATGTATTTAGAGTATTGTACATGTTCTCTTCCAATAGTTGTAAAGCACTTACCCTCTTCACTGAAAGATGTTTGATGAAGACAATGTATGTGAAATTTTATATGTCAGCCACTTTGTATGAAAGTGTATGGTAAATGCTTGAGAAATGCTAGTTGCTCTTTTAAATAACTTTGGTAAGGGCCTAAATCATGCCCTTTAAAAAAGCACTTAGTAAGGGGCGGGGGATTTAGCTCAGTCTTTCCACCGCCTGCCCCCCAAGCGCAAGGACCCGAGTTCGATCCCCAGTACCAAGAAAAAAAGGCACTTAATAAAATATCAGTAATATTACCACAACAGGTTTAGGAGAAATACAGCATTCATCTTTTACCAAGTACTCTGGTGAAGGCTCTGAGCTGTTTTACATCTCTATTCCCTGGGGCTCTGCCAGGTAGTTTTCATTCTTGAATCTTATGACAGGTGATTTATCCAGAGTCCCATGCTAAGTGGTAAAGCCTGAATCTAAATCTAGGTCTGCTGCTGAAACCAGTGCTGTTTGCATTTTAAGGCAAATAAAAACTTACTCATTCTCTAAAATATGAAAATACAATTAACTTTTTGCTACGTTTCTGATATATTACAGGAATTTCTAGATATTATCTTATTCTAAGTGTTTTACAATTGTACCATACCTTTTCATTCAACACTAAGTCAAAAAATTTCTGTATTTCTGAATAGCTATAAATATTTCATAGCTTTCAAAGCTAACAGTTTTTCAAATCCAGTTTTTGTGAACTATAATTTTATGACCAGATGTCCAGTCAGATGTGTACTTTTTTCTTAGAATAGCAGGGCAAGTTTGATGGGCAGGGCTATAATACGGCGGTGATCCATCTCTTCTGAGTTTTCTTCCCTAAAGAGGAAGCTGACCCACTTGCTTTTTATTTTTATAAAGGATCCTGCTTCCTTCCCAGCATTCTCTTACGTTGAAATCCTAGAGGAGACACAAAAAAATCAAGTCCACCCTGCTGGCCAAGCGTAGAATGCTTCCCTGAGAGAGGTGCACGACCCTCTCACTGTCACAGTCCATTCAAGTGGGTGCTGGCTCCTCCTTCGCTGCATGAGATTTGACTTCTCTTTGTGATTTTTCTTATCTAATAGTTTGACTTTCTCTTCCTATCGCTGATTTTCTCACATGGTCTTTGATCTTCCCTGCTTATTCTTCCGTATGACCTAAGCGGTGCCTGCTTCTTGAGGTTTACAGAAAGTAACACAAATAAACAACGGTTTTCATTCATTCATTCTGCACCTGAAGGGGCCACAAAAGGCAGGCGCAGCCACTGTGGTTGTGAGGTTGGAGCCACATGGAAGACACAGACACCTAGTGGTTAATTACGAGAGTGTTATGGTGCAGTGCCCCTGTAATGGCTTGTTAAGGGAGTGCACAACATGAGAAAGGAGGAAGAAGTAATAGACAGGCTCAATAAAGTGCTTTAGGTGTTGAGAGGTGAGCAAGAGTATCTATATCTCAAGGGTTCAGGGATGGCATTCTGGAGAATGCTTCTTGTTCCTCTGGCAGATTTGTCTGTCCTGGACAGCATATGAAAACTCCTCAAGACACTAAGTATTGATAAAGCAGAAAACAAGTCACTGCTTTATAAAATAAGAAACTATATTACAACTAAATTTCTTTACCCATCACAAAGAACCTGTAGCTTATAGCTATAGAGGACTTTAGATGGATCATAACCTCAACATTTTCATAGCACTGTGTCTGTAAGTCTACTAATAATTTTTGTAAAAAGTAAAAGCATAGTATCTGGTTAAAAAAGATGAGGGGTAAATAATTATATAAGGTGTACCTTAATGTCTTCAGGGTAAGAGATGTGTGTTTTTGATTTTGGTGAAGAAAATTCTTCATGAAGGTCTTACTATGCGCTAAGCCCAAACAGTGATAGTACTATTAACAGCTAATATTTACATGATATTTACTTGTTATCAGAGTTTTCATATACTAATTCATTAATCCTCAGAACCCAATGAATTAGATACTGTGATAACTGTTTTACGGACAAGGAAATAAGCCCAAAGACATTGAACATATCACTAAAGGTTTATAGCCAGTAAATGGCAAAATTGGAATTCAGGTCAAAGTCATTTGGCTCTAAGAGGTGCTCTTTACCACTGTGCTATGGTGGTATCATCTCATATGTTATCAGCAATCTATTAAACAACTCTATTGGTCAGCTTCCCTGTTACTGAGATACAGTACCTGCCACCCCCAGCTTGAAGGAAGAGTGGTTTAATTCAGCTCAGGGCTTCAGAGATTTCAGTCTATTACTGGTGGGCTCCAAGGCAGAAATATCATGGCAGAAAAGCGTGATAGAACAAAGCTTGTTGTTCATCGCAGCTGGAAAGCAGAGCAGGGCAGCAGTGCCAGAGAAGAAGGGGCCAAGGGACCATATATAGTGCCGAGGTCCACTTGGACACACCCAGGAGTGGCTCCCAAGCCAGTCAAGTTGGCAGTTAGTCTCAACCATCACTGCAGCCTCATAGGAAGATACACTGCTCTGTTGCACAGATGCCAAAACTCATACTCAAAGTCCGTGAAACTGTAGTGGAAGTGGCAAGATTAGAATTTAAAGCCAGGAGTTCAACTTATCTTCTTTCCTAGGCCATGGAGCTTAATGAATTTCATGGGAGATTATCGTGAATCTACCCAATTGTTTAAAAAGTAAAAAAAGAAAGCACCATCTTTTCAAAGATCTAAACTGAGCACACAATGGCAGTGAAAATCCATCTGCGTCTCTGTGTGACCAACCTCTGCTGGGAAAGCATGAAGACCAGTATGCAAGAAGTGATTGCACAACAGGGTTTTCCATTTCATTGGCTCCAGTTCCATGCAGCCATGGCTTAGTGAAGTGAGGAAAGGATGAGCGGAAGATTTCTCAGGGAAGACTGCCTGATGGAAGTGGAAGCCAGGCTGAGCCCTGAAAGAGAGTAGAATGTGGGTTGAGCTAAAGAAAGAAGCACATGAGGTGGGAAATGAGGCAGCATTCACAAAGTGCAGAAAACAGGCTAAGCCCAAGTGTGGAGGTGTAGTGAGAAACAAGAATACATTGTCTGTGTTGGAGAGTCTGAGAAGTGATGTTAGCTTCTTGGACAGGAGAGCAGCATTGTGAAGCTTGGGTGAAAGTAGGTAGAGCAGTGATTGCACTTGAGGACAGTGAGGGAAGACTTAGTCCCCTGATAGAGAATCTGATCACAGCACCTCAACCGGGTAGAGGTATCCTGGAATTGCCACCTTCTCCCTTCTCTCCGGTTATCCTACAGCCCAGCATGGGGACTGCTGCCAAATCTCCACATTTGTGTGTTTTTCAGAGAAATGAAGGTGATCTCTTCCATCGGCTGTGGCACATCATGAATGAAATCTTGGATCTGCGGCGGCAGGTGCTGGTTGGCCATCTCACCCACGACCGGATGAAAGACATCAAGCGCCACATTACTGCTCGCCTGGACTGGGGCAATGAGTGAGTATTGACCATTACCAGTGCTCTCTGGGGGCGAACAGAGCAGCGGGATACAGGTGTGAGCCAGGACACAGTAAGGTCCATGGAAGAAATCACACAAGGTTTCCCATGTTTCCCTGGCAGAGGCTTGTGTACACTGTCACTGATGGAACCAAGAGCCACTTCCCCTAGGTCTGGTGCAGCACTGAGATGCTCTTTGCTGTCTGGTTCGACGGTGTGCTCACAGAAAGGGAAGTGTTCTCAGGGACTTGTTAGCTACAGCTCCTGGCTAAAATGGGTCTCGCTTTCCAGTAGTCTAGGTTTGGCATATTTATTTACTTTTATGTATACCTCTTCCATGTCAGGGTGTAGGTCACCAGTGTGAGCAGAGAGACAGAGAGTGATACTAGCAGTTTGTGCTGGAAGTCTTAGGGCAAGTGGACCTCTGGGCCTCTTGGCATTGCTGCGATTCATCCTGGGCATGCGTCTGAGCCACCTTGAGAGGCTGCTTGGGAGAACTGCTGTTTTTGACCAAGATTTACTTTGAAATAAAAGTGTGGGGACTTATTTAAAATAACAACCAAGCACTGAAGTAGTAAATCTAACCACTGAAAACTCTGACCAAGACTGATATTACCCATAAGTATTAATTAAAGAGTGAAAAATTAGAATCAGCTAACTTTGCCTATGATCCTAGGGTTGCATAAAGTATAAATTGAAGGCACTGAAACGATTGCTTAACAACTTACAAGGCCGTATCCCTGTCTTTCTTCTTCCCAAGCTGCTGTTTGCTATTTGGGATACTAGGGATATTAGGGCAACAGAAAAAAAGAAAAGCAGACAGCAAAGGAGAAAATATCAGGAAGGGAACCAAGCATAAATCTGCGTCTTACTGAATCTGGAAAAAACCCCTTTGAAAGAAGAACGTTCCTTCCCCTGACCATAGGAAGTCTCTTTATCAGAAGCCAGTTTCATTCCTGCCAGAATGTCAGATACTACAGGTACTTTAACCTCCATCTCACCCCCAGTACTTCTGGTATCTTGTTGGTTATGGTGTGCTATTCATGCTTTGACAAACAATGCATAGCATAGCACTATTTATCTATCTCTGGAAGATTCACCCCTTGTGAGAAATGCTGCCAGTGAAGCGTAACATGGTGCAAGAACACTGTACTAAGAGCTCTACTTTTTTAAAGACCGGAAGCATTCCTGAAATGTTCTTAACTTTAATACTTCATCCGGCAAAGGAGTGAGCTGCACGAGAGGATCCCAGAATGACTTCAGCTCCAGGAAGAAGTGACTCCACACACAGTGCCAGCTGGAGAACTAGGTTTGCCAGAACTGGATCTGAGCTTGCTCTTACTGTGGGCATCCAAGTGCTGCTGGAAAGGGAGGCTCTAGAGGCTATGGGAATTGGCCCTGTGCTGCCCGAATTCCATGTATTGCTGTATTATTTTGCAAAACTTTTAACTATAATTGTCTCTTGATCATTATTGTCCTCATGAAAAAATAAACAAGTTTGTAAACAGTAATGAAGTTGGGTGAAGTTAGCTTATCAAAAGTAATGTGGAAATACAGAGCAGGCAAGAAAATGATGCTCTTTAGTTTAAGGAAGGAAGGTGATGGCTGAAGGGAAGGAGGAAAATCATTAATTATGACTGAATCATGACTCACATTTTGATTTACATGAGTTCTAGCTTGTAGTACTTTGGTAGTTCTATGGCTAATTTATGGTAAGTTGGCAAAACATTGATGCATGAATATGAACAGTATAATTTATTTAAATCATCCTCAAATTTGTGAACTTTTCTGAACCCCTTTTCTGTTTTCTTTGAATTTCGTTGACTGCTTATCTTAAAATAATTTACAGCATAAAGATTGTACATTTATCTTGTTCTTCAATTTTTCTTTTTCTTTTTTTTTTTTTTTTTGTTTGTTTTTGGGTATCAGGAATCAAACTCAGGACCTTGTGCTTTCGAGGCAGGCACGGTGCCACTGAGCTAAATCCTCATCTCAGTTTGTTTTCTTATAGAAGAATGCTAAGTGGAAAACCAATTAAGATAATTCCCTTGCCTATTCAACTAGATCAGGTTGTCCTGCAAAATTATTTCTCTACATATTAGTCTCTGGGTGAACATAAATCAGGAATGTATTCAATCTTGAGGTGTGTGTCGCACTGGTGAAGAGAAGTGCTCTGGATGGAGGAAGCTTGGTGGAGGAGGAGACGATCCATCTTGTTCCCTGATGGGATCAGCAAAAACTATGTTCTCACTGGTATCCTCAGGCATAAAGTGATGGATGGTACATGTTTCTGTCTCCCATAGAGGACTGTGATGTCCTTTGAGTTCCTGCTGAGATTATATGAGAGGGAGAATCCATTCATCCTTTGTTCCTGATGTAGTTTAGTGACTGAGTTGATGAAATCTGACCCTTTCTCCTTGACTAACTCCTGGCTTCCCATATCCCATGTGGTCTTCCTCTGTCTTGTCTCTCCCTGTCTTTTCTCATCTCTCCATATTCTTTGTACAGCATTGCTCTGATTATATTCTGTGAGCTAAGAAACCTCTAACAGTGTGTGGTTAATCCTATGATTATACCTAGGAATTGACAAAGCCAAAAGGAAACAAATGAGAGTCTTTCCACATAGCTGGGACTGTAGGAAGCCAGTAGAAGTTGGTAAGTCAGGCTTCATAATATCTGTGCCCAGGCCTGAAAGTCCAGGAAGGTACTGGATCCCACCCTTGCCCCAGACGCTCTGGTGCTAGAGTTTATCCGTACTCATTCTGCAATGATGTCCATCAGCTGCTTCTCACATAGCTTATTTTTCATGCCACACGACCAATGCTGTTGGAATTTTCAAGATCAAATTTACAAAGGAAGAATCTCATTGGCAGCCAATAGCTATTCCTCCTGTTTGGAATGCACATTTTATGCGAGCCTCTCATAAGTTGCTGGTCAGCCCATAGATGAATTGTACTGAGGTCAGGTGCCTGCCTGCAGGCAAGTCAGATGAGCATTAGGGGAAAAGAAGGAAAAAATGGAAACAAAGCTTTTGTAAATAAGGAGGAGAAGAGGGGTTGGAGGGAGGGTACAGGAATGGGAAAAAATTACAATCAGGATATATCCTGTCCAGGTACAAATTACCTGTGGTGAATGTGATCATTATGTATATAAAATGTACCAATAAACTTAATTAAAAAAAAAAAAGGAAGGGAAGATGATCAGATGATTTGTTCCCTCTGCCCTGCCTTTCTAGGATAGAATGTGGGTAGGGAAGATGCAAATAGAAAGAGCTTTGGGAAGACAAACTCCTTGATTCCTTTGTGGTTATCTGTTTTCTTTCCTTTGCTAGATAATCTTTTATCAGCAATGTAGACCTGCCATTCAATGATGTCTTATCCTTCAGTGCAGTGGTTTTCTCTGGGGAAGGGACGAGAATGAGAACAGATCTACCAGCATCCCTGGGGAAGCAGAACAGGGGAGGCCATGGATATTTTGCAGACAGATCACTGTGCTTGTTATGATTTGAGAGTTGAACTAGAGGAATGGATGTGTGACTTTGAATTTCTCAAATAGTAACATCATTTCGGAAAATGAAGAAAGTGTTTTGGTACTGAAAGATAAGCTCCTACTCTCAAGGAAATGATAGTCTTCTAATTTTAAAAACAAATATATCTCAGTGTGGCTTGGCTTAAAATAGGTGCTGAATTAATAAATTTTATTTATGAAACTTCAGTGAGATTTTGAAAAGAGCAAGAGTTTCAGGATTCTTTTTTTTTTTTTTTAAATACCAAAGAACGTGTGGGTCTATAATTGGAAGTGTAATGCCAGAAGGCTTCTGTATTGCAGTGATGATCGGAAGGGATGTGGAATAAATTACTCTCAGGGAATTAAGCATGCGACCTGGGGTGTGGAAATTGAGGGTAGTCTGGTAGATCAAGGGCATTTTGGCTTTGGTCTACAGGGCATTAGAAGGACATAGTGAAGCCATTGGGATGACAATGGATAGTAAAGGTGATGGAACAGTTATATGGCATTGGTATCAGTGTTGAATAGTGAGAGTGTCTTAAAGAAGAGTATTACTAAGGTCACCAAAGGGAAACCAGCCAGAACAGGCTTACAGTTGCATTCCTCTGTCCTCAGCAAGACATCCTAAGTCAGTTACTATGCTTGGTCCCTATGAACTTGTATATAACCTTGCGATACTTCTTGGCACAGTAAGCTGCATGGCAGCCAACAATACTTCACATGAGAGATTAAGCCACTTTTCCACCTCAGGCCTAGAACTGTCCTGCTCTAATTTCTGTTTTCTCCTTTTACTGGGTTTCTCTTAATGTCTCTCCCTTGAACTGCCCGTGGATGCAGACCTCTAGCCTAAGTCGCTTGAGACTCACATTGGATAGGCTATCTTAGTGCCCCGTCAGATCCCAAAGTTCAGCCTTCCCGCTCTCAACTCCAGTTTACAGAACTAAATTATTTCTACATCTAGTTCCTACCCTACTCCACTGTTTTCTACCTTAACTGTAGTAACAAGTTATTCAAGGTAGAACTGTGGGTGAGAGAAGTGGGTGATATATCTACAATCAAGGTGATGTTGTAAAAGTAATTATTTTCAGTGTAATACACTGAGGTGACTTTTCTCCCAAACTTTTGCAATTTGTTTTCTAGACAATTGGGACTGGACCTGGTGCCTAGGAAAGAGTATGCAATGGTGGATCCAGAGGACATCAGCATCACTGAGCTTTACCGATTGGTAGGTAAAAGAAACATTGATTCACAGCCTCACTGCTACTTTTCCAGTTTCCATGGCACTCTTCATACCTGCTTGGTTTTGTAAGAACAGGATGTTCCAGGTTAAATTTGAAAAGAGTAAAGAGAATTGGGAGCTGAGGTTACCATGCCCCAAGTATAGACCGAGACATTTTCACTGTCTCTGAGTGATGTGATGTTCTCCACTGGGCTGTCAAGTCTTGGGCACTAGGAAGAAAATTCAGAATTTTAAACTCTTTTGCAAATCTTCTTACTTTCTCCCTAGTCTAGTGAAATGCCTACAAGTCACATGTACCTGTTGTGTTTCAGGATAATTTTCTAACTAATGGTCTCTAGCCATTGTTCACCAACATGTTAGCCCTCCTTGCTGCCCCATTGTTGTAGAAACTCCAGCTGCTGAAAGTGTCTCCTCCTCACTTTTTACCTCCTGCTCTTACATGCATCCCTAGGCCCCAATCTGTTCCTAAGTGCTGAATTCCATTAATAACCCAAAGATATTTGATCATACTAACCACCACAGTATCACCTGTGACTTGAGATTTTTGTTTTGTTTGATTTTTGATTATCTGGTGGGTTAAAGTCCAGTATTTTGTATGTGGCATCTAGATTCTGGGGTCTGGTCTTAGCCTATCTTGAATCCAGCCTTGTATTCTTAGATACTTGTGTATAATTTATATAACTTCTTAGCATTAACTAAGCTCTCTTCACCCTAAATCAGAGAAGAAGATGATTTGGAAGGATTTTACCCTAGATGTAACTTTATTGTGATCTCCTTACTACCGCATCTTACTCTAATGTTCCTAGGAAGAATGCCTATTGGAAATACAGACTGCTGTTTAGAAGATCCTGCCTCTTTTAGAGTGGCATCCCAAACTCCCAGTATACTGAGAATAGTGGAACATTTTAAGCCAAAGTATTATCCATATCTGAAGAATGTGGGTAAAAATCATCAGTAAGTCTAGCAGGGCTGTGTTGGATTTTGAGAAGCCAGACAGTTAATATTTTTCAGAGTTTTAAAAAAATTAACCCAGATTGTCTGGTCATACTTTATACTGTTAGTGGAGTACATTCTGCTTTTGTAAAGGATCCCTTTAGTGCACATTGAACTTCCTGAGAGGCTGCTACCTGCTGAGCAGTAAGTGGAGTATCTGGCACATGGCAAGAAGACAGTTAAAAGTGAATGGCAGGCGGGAAGGAACAAAATAATAGTTCTAAGTTAAAGTCACCACTACTTCTTTGCTTGTATAACAAATATAATTTGTATAGCTCATTTGTCAGTCCCATCTTCTAATATGACATCTCTATAGCCTATTTAACCTGTTGAACATTGTATTTTCTGACTTTTAAAAAAATTTCTTAATTTTAAGCTTCTTCAGTGTTTTTTTTTTAATTTCCAAATCCTTCTCTTTGTTAAGCTTCTTTAGTTTGCACATTCAGTCTTCTGCTTTATTATGTGTGTGATGATCTTGTCCATTGATTTGGACTTGATAAACAGTCTTTCTGAGTTTGTTGATGATATTAGAAATAGACTGAGGATTGACTCCAAACAATGACAGCAAGCTTTACCAGCTCTGTGATCTTGGACTTATTTAATTTTTCTGAGCCTCAGTTTCTTCATCTATGAAATGGGGAAATAATCTTTTTCACGTTTTTATGATTAAATAAGAAACACATGTAAAATGTCTTTTGTTGACAGATATTGGCAAAATTCCATCAGTTTTCATCCTTTCTCATCTTTGTTTTGTCTGTATGAGAGAGGCAATATAACAAGAATAATTGTTATCATATATATTAAGTCTTAGATTTAGATTTGGGTGTTTTTAGTGAAGTAAATAATAAAAACTTAGATATGAGAGAAATTAAATTCTTAAAATATGAAAGTCTATAAGCAGGAAGTTGGGAGTTGATTTGTGGTTTCATGATGTGAACAGGGATAGAGGCTCTTACCTTTCCGTTCTGTGACACACAGCTTCCACCATCGAGGACACATCAGAGTACAACATAGTTACGAGAGTGGTAGCCATTACATCTGTGCTTCAGTCAGTTTCCTGTCTGTTGATTCACCTACTTCAGTGAGCCTTCCTGGAAATTCTGCACACTCACGATTACAGTGGACCCATGACTTATGGTTCCTGAGGGAGAGTTAGTTGTAAGTCAGTACAGCTGAGATCTGGATGTTTACTTGGGTACATGGTATAGGTAACAAGAGGCAGATGAATCTTCCATTAACCTCACTAACCCGAGTTGTTCGTATGTCGGGCCAGCTGGAACTTGTGGGTCCACTGTACATCTCACTGGCAGAACATAGGTCACACTCCCACGTTCAGCTGAGGATGTCAAATATTTGATAAGCAACTAGTAATGTCTGAAACAAATACATTTTATTTTCTCCAGGTCGATTTTCTGTGTTTGCAGTTTTGCCTCTGTTCTTTTCAGTTAACATTACATATGAAGTGGCAAATTGATTTCGCCTCTTACAATACTGTAGTTTATTGGGAGCAGCTGCCTGGAGTGCAGAAGGCAATAAGACCTTAGGATCTCGTCTAGACTCTGATTTGCCATGTCTGCCATTGGTGGGAAAGGGTAGAGGGGCTATTTTTGTGTTTTGTAGCTCAGACTGTAGTCCAAAGTCATCATTTTTCAGATGAGGAAAATAAAATATTTTGATTTTACATGAAAAGTTAATTTCTCCTCATTATCAATTACATTCTGCTGTTTCTAAAGTGAAGACCCAAGGAAAACTCAGGGCTTCTAAACTTCAGAAGAACGTGTTTTCTCTTTTAAGGCAGCTTCTTTTTTGAAGTTCCTGTTTGTGTCCTGGCCTCACGATAGTCAGATTCTCAGTAGTCCTGGTCTCCTGGTCTTTCTTTTGTGTAACATGAAAGTGATGACTGTATTGATTTCACCAGCTGGAGGTGGGAGTCATCACTAGTCCCTTGTTGTTTGGCAGTTTATTGTCACTTGGACCAGGGACTACGACAACAGAGGATGTTTTACTTCTTCCTTATCAGACTCATATTTGAAACACAAGCGTTTGCATCTTTCTAAATTCATATTTCATAAAGAGGAAAAATGTCTTCATTTAGATATTTGCTAGCCTTGTTAGCAGATCTTTCTCACCTAATTATGCTCAGCTAAGCAATAAAAGCGCTAAGCCCTGTAGTGTTAACATATGTCCACTGAGAGAGTCTGGTGCAGTGCTGAAGGCCAGATCTCAATCCTGTAATAAATAAATGATGCTAATCATCTGGGCTTGGGCCTACAGAGTATCTTTTCAGGAACCTTTTATGGTTTCATAATATCATGTTTTCTCCTTGATTTTAGTTTTTAAAGGGTTAGACTAATGATTCTCAAATAGAAAATACTTCTGGGAAGGCATGTCACCCCTCCTCCCAGGGTACATTTGACTGTCTGAAGACATTTTTGAGTTGTCACAACAGAGGGTGGGGAGAGGCCAGAGAAAGCTGCTAGACATTTTCCAAAACCCAAGGCAGCCCCATAATAAAGATACATTCACCCCAAATTGTTAGTAGTGCTGAGGTTAAGGAATCCCAGTACTAACAGTTCAGCTACCAATGAATGCATTTTCTGAGGATTGAAAATTTAAGTCAGTAAAATAAATCTTTGGGATGCATCTGTTTCCTGACCAAAGGTCTAGTTAAACTGTTAGCACATGCGGAGTAGCTAGTAGGTACATTTGTAACCATAAATTATTTCCAGATGGATTTTTGCCTCTGTGTTATAACTACCAAATTATAGCTCTTGAAGTGTGAACATGCCTTTTTAATTGTTATTGCAATAATATTTTCACAGAGATATTTTTAGCAGCTCCCCAAAGTAATGAATCACCAAGAGATAAGCAAACAGTCATAACCTACATAACCCAAATCCACCCCAGACCCGGAAGAATGGTGAGTGAGCAGAGGGAGAGGGGAGATTTCAATGCCAGGGCATGCCAGACACCAGGGCCCATGTTACAAGTGCTAAGGGCAGAATCAGACAGGCTTATTACTAGCCTCCATGCAAAGACCATCAATCCCAAGGCAGTTATTCAAAAGATGCAACAATACATTTTTCAGTCTGCTGTGATTTGCAGCTCTCTTCATATGATCTTGATTAGGGATTCTCAACCCTCATTGCCCGTTAGGGTCACCTAGGGAGCTTTTAAAACTACCACTCTCTGTGCCCCCATCCCCTAGAAATTCTCATTTAATTGTTTTGGGATAGGACCTGGCCATAAGTATTTTTTAAAAGCTCTCTTGGTGACTGTAAAGTGCAGCCAAGGTTGGGAACCACTGATCTCGATGTATTGGATTCTTTGCATGAGTAAGGGAGCTAATTTTTTCTGTCGGTTCTTAAGTGAATGTCATGATCGATGCTGGAAACCCTGCACTCTTTGAAGTAAGAGCAGACAAGCTCCTTGAGGACTGTCCCTTTCATGAGGTTTTTATATCTGTTTCTCCAGCCCTGGCCTCCAGTGGGCATTTACTACTTAAGTATTTGTGTTGTGTTACCGTTTTTCATATACACATGTTGAGCATCTTAAGGAACTCAGAAAGTAAGGTAGCAGTTCTATTGGGGGGGGATAAAAAGTCTTCTTTGTGAAGTAATGAAATGTAATTTTCTGGATTGGGAATGTAGCTCAGTGGTGCAGCATCTGCCTGGCAAGCGAGAGTCCCTGAGTTCAATTCCCGGTACCAAAAAAAGAAAAGAAAAAAGAAATGTAGTTTTATGAATATATGATGCTTTTCTTTACCATAGTAAAAAGAATTTTTAAAACACAAAGTAGATCAACCTTCATAGGAAATGAGGCAAATTATGATTTTTTTCTAGTTAGAATATTTTTTTCAGAAACCCTTCTCTAATAATGTGGCAAAAACATACCACAATGCCAAGTTCTCCTTTTTAAAAAATATACTTACTCTTCAGATTTACAGAGATTCCCAGTGTACCTGTTAAGTACAGTGATCACAGATGCATTTAGTTGATTACATTTTGTTAAACTTTTGCTTTTCATGTAGTTCAAAATAAAAACTAAAAGCATGAAAATATTCTGGCGATTTTATGCTGTTGCACTTATAACTGTAAATTGTAAAGATGGCATTTTGCCATAAAACATTGGTCATTCAGTAATTGTTAAGCTCTACTTAGAAGCTTAAAAAGATGGCTGATAAAGAACCAGGGTTATGTATGTTAACCCTCAGCAAAGGCTATGGCTCTATTACCATGAAGTTAAAATCCCTGAATTATTTTAATTGTCAAGTGATTCAAAACAGATGACTTCATTAGTAGTCTGTCATATGAAAGTGGTAATCCGAGGCTTCCCGAGCACCTGCTCTGTTAACACACAGGCCCTTCCATTGTTTTTCCTATCTTCTTATTCTGAATCATTGCCACTCAAGAGTGTGGTCTCAGCTGGCTGGACTGCAAACTGTTGGTAACTGGGCTAAAGGTAAGAATGACAAGTAAAAAGTGAGAAACCTTTCTAATATTTTGACATTTTCATGCTATTTTTACTCAATTTTATGAACGTTTCAGAGTATCAGTCTCTGGAGGATTAAGGGAGAAACAACCTGGTCACTGCCAGCAGTTTGGGGAAGTCATAATTCCCGCTCCCTCTCCTAGGCTGCAGTGACACTTTTCTAGGAGGCCTTCTCTGACAGCCAGACTGAAGTCAAAACCTCCTTTCCAGACTCCAGAGAGTATAGGCCTTCCCTACATGGGGTGTATGTGTGCGCGTGTGAGTGTGAGAGAGAGAGAATGAGAATTTTGCTGATGTCTGCTCCCCCTAATAGATTCCATGTGTTGTCTCCATATTTTCTCACCAGTGCATTCCCAGTGCTTGGCATGCAGTAGATGCTTAACAGATGTTGAATGAACTGAATGAGCAACTTTCTCTATGTTCTCCTAACCCTTGGGTCCGTAGGTGATTCCTCTTGTCCTTCAACCTGAGGGAGTTCTCATGCCTGCTTTCCCTACCAAGTTTAGCCTCAGCTCGCTGCATTGAGGACCTGATGAGCGAGGTGGACACGGATATACATATTTCTACCTTTAGAGGCCGTCCTGGCTTTCCTGGGGCTGCCTGCCTATACCTCCACAGCAAATTACATGCATTTTCTTGCTTTAGAGACAGAGTATCATTTATTACAGCCTGTCTCAGAAAACTATGACAATTTTGCAATCTAGTGTAATTTTCAAAAGAACTTTTAATTATGAGAAATGAGAAATTGTAGCTACATTGTTCAGCTACCATCAGTGGAATAATCAGTAAAATATAGTCTTTTTAAAAAGATGACTGATTTATTGTCATCCTGGGAGTTGATAGGAAGCAACAGAATCATTTAAACTTCCTACTTCCTAAATCTACTCCATGAGTTGGTAGCATCTTAGCATTAATAATTTTAAAAGGTCTTAAAGCAGTATTTCTTGATGATCTACAAATTTCATAGTTTCTTATTTTAGGAGTTAGAAGAAACATTGAAATTTGGATACCGAATCTATAGTGAAAAAAATTTTAGTGAAGAACATCATCATCACACCATAACTACCTGGTTTTGTTGCATGCCATTGTTTTCTTCAGTCCATACTGATTGTGTTTTTGCTTGGGGTGGGGATGTTATGCAGATGGAGCATCGACATCGGAAGAAAGACACCCCGGTGCAGGCCAGCAGTCACCATCTCTTCGTCCAGATGAAGAGCCTCATGTGTTCCAACCTGGGAGAGGAGCTAGAGGTCATCTTCTCACTCTTTGACAGTAAAGAGAATCGGCCAATCAGGTAAGCAGCTGCACCCGGAGATAGGAATTAAATTTCTTAATGTTAGAAAGGTGGACATTTGTGATCGGTCCACTTTAAGATACACGATCTTGTGCACGTTTACTCCATTAGCCTCAATCTCTTCATTTGTGGCAGTCTTAAGAGTTTCTAAGCTGCCTGCCCTCTAGATGTTTCCATGAAGGTTAGATAGGCTAATGCATGCAAAGCTATAGAATTGTAATAATCACCATTAAAAGGAAGTATGGCCTTGGTAGCAAGTCTGTTGTTCATGTTATTTGTATTGATAATGCAAAGAAGACATAGATTCTCTACACTCTGAAGTTTGTTTGCCCTTTAAGATCAGCACATTGTATCTTGGAGTTTTTCAGTAAATAATTCCATTATTTGTAACCAGTCAGGATCAGCTGCTAGCAAGGGATAGCTAAATACTTGAAAACCTTCCCATTAAACTTTCAGAGGATGATGAGAAGTTTTCACATATTCTTTTTTCTTTTTCAATTCTGTGAGTTCTACCTGTTACAGTTTTCTCTTGGCAAGCTTTGAATTTTAATTTGTGTTTTCTTTTTTCCTGTGCTACAGATCAAACCCGAGCCCTCTTATATGCTAGGAAAGTGCTCTACCATTGAGTTACATCCCCAGCCCCCTCTTTAATTTTTAGGAAAAGGTTTAACAGTGGATGTTTTTAGTTATTATCTAAATTAATAGTAAAATTTTTAAATTTAAAAAATCATATTTATCTTAAAGTGAAGCACAAAGCATGCCATATTTTAAATTAAAAATTTTACATTTCAATTGAGAACTAAAATTGAATCACTGAAATCACACTTAATGACCCAACTGTACCATGATTTCTTGAAGATATGTATTTAAGAACATAAATACTAAGAACTTTTTAAAATTCTAAACCATATATGATGTTTCATAAACGAAATAATCTCAGAGTATTGTTTTTCTGGTAGCATTGTTTCTTCTAAGAAATATATAAATTTTCTTTTCAATGAATGCATTTATAACATAAAATATTTGGTGAATTAATTTATGTGTTAGTCCCTGCAGTAAATGTACTCTTTAATTTCTTGACAGCGTGTCAGAATTTAGGAGGTAGTATTTTTTGTGCCATAAATACAGAATTTATGAGGTGTGGAAATAACAAATGGTAATCCAGTTTCAAATCTGTGTTACACGCTCCACCATTGGAGGAAATGAATCTGTGTGTTAAATGACTTTCCCCCTTCACAAATCAGCACCGTTTAAAAGGGAAATTAAAGGCTTGAAAACTGATCCAAGATATAGCTCAGCACTTATTTCAGAAATGTGAAAGATTATTTAGAGATAATACCTGCTTATCTATTGAAGTGTTTCTGGTTTACTGTAGTTTTAACAAAATCTTTCTAACATTTTGTATGTAATATACAGTCTCTTTAGTATATTTAACCAACTGTATGGAATATAAAGGGGAGAAATGGTGGTACACTTTTGCACATTACTGTTAAAATCTTAGAGAAATGTGAATTTTCCTTGGCCATAATGCTTTAATCATATTAACATAAAATTGTACTAATTTACAATTAATTTAGTTTCTTCCTGAATTTTATCTTATTGTAAACATTTTCAAATTTTCTAAAAATTCCTTTTTAGGTGTTGATCTCCAGAGTTCTCTTGTTTTATTCCCATTTACTTGGTGAAAGTAAGGAAATAATCTAGGTGCAGGGCTGACCTTGTCTAGTCCTTTCTAGTCCTCCTCTTTGCCTACAGATTGTGGCAAATCAAATCCCGGACTTAGTAGTTTCTCTCTCTTTTTTTTGGATATAGGTTCTTGCTATGTAGTTCATGTTGGCCATGAACTCACTGTGTAGTCCAGGCTGGCCTCGATCTCACTTTAGTCCTCCTGCCTCAGCCTCCTGAGTGCTGGGATTACAGGCCTTCACCGCCACTCCAGCTCAAAGACAAATGCTAAGCAATAAAAGTTAGTGGGCAAGAGATGGCATAGCTAAGAGAAGGCTTCTGTTGTTATAACCATAATTTACATGAAACAAAATACGATCTTTATGGCAGTGCCATGACCATTAATGACAGGAAGTTACCTTGTCCACATGGAGGTGGAGCGACCAACATGGAGGGCCTGTGGAGGAATGTAGGGGAAAGGAAGATGTTTATTCATCTCACCAGACAGACAGCTAATTAGCCTTCTGAATTTTAAGGGCTTTAAATACTTAGTAGGTGAGAAGCCAAGGTGCAGCCAGGTTAGGTCATGTGCCTAATCTTACATAAGCACAAAAGGCAAAGCAAAGCTACAAGCCCTGCAGCCTGGCCCCAGAGCCCACTCTCTTAACCCTGACTCTGAAGCCCTTGTCACAATTACTCTCTAAATGCTTAGGTATTTGTCTGAAAGTTTCCATACCTGAACACAATTTTATTGGCCAGAATGAGAACTTTAAAGGCTGCTGGCCTTAATAAGAAATGATCACAGATTACTCATAATGGCAGCACTGAAACTAGTAAAAGGCCTCAGAAATACTGTAGTCCATGCTATAGAAATTAGTGTTTGAAATTAAGTCCTACTCAAAATACTGTAAGCCCAGTTGCATCAGCCCTTACTATATGCCAGTGATCGCAAGTCTTAGATTTAGTACTTGCAGGTGTCAACTGCAAATGGAGCCATTATGTGAAAATACCCACCTTCTAGCTCACTCAGTAAAACTAGGAAGCACATATTTTCTCCTCAGTATCAGAAGGAGACATTTTCCAGAAAACAAACAACATTAAAAGAAAAGAACAAAACTTAAGATCATTGAAGCTCGGCCATATTTAGTTTACCTTCCTCAGCTGTTTGTATAACAGCACCAGCCCAGAGTGCTTTGAAGGTGCCACTGCATTGGACCCAAGCATCATCAGAAATAACCCTTTTTATTTATTTGAGGTTTCTACAATCTTGATTTGGTTTCTCTCTATAAAAGACAAATATTAGTTTAAAAGATGAGTTTACTGAATTAAATTTCACATGAGTAGAATGTATTTGAAGAGTATTCATGTGGCAGAAATTTTGATTGGCCCAATCCAGCTGGGTGAGACAGAGAATCAGATCTCAGTATCACTTGTAATTTCATTTATTCATTTAACAAACACTTATATAATGGTTGCCATTTGCCAAGCTCTGTTTTAAGCTCGTCTAAAAATATTAACTTCGTTAGCTCTTAGCTTATTAGCCCTATGAAGTAGATACTACAAACATTCCCAGTTTTATAGATGGGGAAACCAAGGCACACAGATAAATACTTAGCCCCATGTAATACAGCTAGTATGTGTTGGGGAGTTGGTAGTTTAATGAGGCAATCTATAGAGCAATCAGTATTCTCAGTCACTACCCTATACCCATTCTTAATATCTCTAATTGTGGTAATATGCTATATTCTTTCCCAACCAATTTTTGCTCACCAGTAAGGGAACTATCTAGGGTTATTCTCTTAAGAAACTTGAGTAGGAGAGATTTGAATTCATTAAGAATCACAGGAAGGATCCAGTATTGAGGGGGAGGCCACACCCAGAGAGAAGGAAATCATCCATGGTTGAAGGCCCCTTAGGAGAGGGATGACAGGAACCAGACTTGAGCTTGTAGATGGGGAGATTAGCCATGGGCAGTAGGCAGGAAGAAAGGAAAGGGTGTGGATATGCACTAGCCAAGCAAGAGGATTGGGAATAGGAATTTTCATTATATTGAGAAATCAAAATACTTAGCATTATATGCTACAGTTCTCCTTTAGCTTGCGTTTAAAACTGTCTCTTGGACTACATGGCAATGGAAACGGTCATGGTGCTTGTGCTTTCTGTAGGCTGCGTGGTTCTAAATGTGTATGTTAATGCTTATCACTCCTTGATAGGTGTCAATTAATCTTACCAGATTGTAAATTATATAAGCCAGTGAAAATGACATAGTTCGGTGGTTGGCTTCCTCCATTATAAGTTTCATTACATTGTTTATTGGTTTATTCTTAGGCTTCATTAATTAAAGTTGTAAATTTGTCTTGGGACTAATTCATTACTTTATTTCATTCTCATCAAGAACATATTTAACAGGACCTGAGTGCCGCTGTTTGGTACTCAGCTTACCATAAGGCTGTTCAGGTGTGCCAGCTGCTGGCAGGGGCTTGTATTGGAGAAATGAACAGCAGGATAGCACTTCTGGAAAAAGTCTCATCCTGGTAATTAAATCCAGATAAAGTTTACTTTCTGTTGGTAGCTTATTCATATACTTTTCTGAAATTAGGGGGTTTTTTTTCTTCCTGACATCATGCAGTTAAACCTTCATTTTCCTTGAAATGCTTCATTTCCATATAAACTTTATAGTGTCTACAAGTACCTTTTATGCAGTATATCATTCCAAGTCTACATTTAAGGAAAAGGTAAGTGGTGAAAATATTTTGTGAGGCAGACTTTTTCAAAATACAGACTCATATTGAACCATATATGTGAATTTCTCTCCATCCAAGAAACAAATATCTTCCTGTGGTTTTGCACATTTTATAATATCTTAAGTGGCCAGACTCTGAAGATAGATGACCTGGGTTGAAATCCTGGCCATACCATTTAGTAGCATTGTCAGTTTGGCAAGATAATTCATATCTCTTATGGCTGTTCACTCATCTGCTAAGAGGGATAATAATAGTCCTTTCCCCTTGGAATTACTTGAGCATTAGCTTCTTAGTGTAATGCTTGATATCAGGTATTTGGTCAGTAAATCTTAGCTATAGCGATGAGGATTTTAAAAGACCAGAAGAGGAAGTATATTTTGACATAACTAGGAACATGTGGTAGTTGCTCTTGAGTGCTTATGAAAACTATGGATTTTTTTTTGATACCTGACATTACAGTTTTATAAAATTTAGAGAAACCATTAGTTAACATGTAAAATGGAATTACAGATATGATTTGCTGTAAGTTACTTCATCAGTAGCAATATATAGAGAGAAAGTGTGGCAGATTTAATGGTTGATTCCCTGTGACAAGTTCTTGGTTCTTAGTTTTTGGTTTAACTTTTATCATGTAGTGTTTATAGTTAGCAAATAACTTGTTTAGCATGAATTAATGTTTTCTACAGGTGAGCAATAAAATAAAGAAGACAGGTTTTTTTTTTTTTTTTTTAGATTCCTACCTGATTTAATAAGAGAATTTGTTTAGAAACAGTGGTTGTGAGCCTACAGAAGCACAGTGCCCACTCAGGGTGCAGACAAGTGGATTACAGGGCCCTACTTCCTGGGCACTCCCTTCCGAGTGCCAGGCTGCAGGCCCCTTCCTGCTCCCTGGCAGGGCTCTCTGCTGTTCCCACAGGGATGCCCTGTCCTGGCTCTCCTTCTTCCCTCTGTCTTGGGTGAATCCCTCTCCTCCATCTCAGCTCATCTTCATTCCTTCTAGGAAACCTGTCAAACTCAGAGTGACCACTGTGCTTTCTAACATCATCTGAGTGGCATTCTGGTGTTTCAGGTCCTTGGATTCTTCTCTCCATGTCCTTCTGCTCTTTGTCATTGTCATCCTGGGACTTCTCCCTCTGCACCCCTATTGGGCTCTCTGAAGGTCTGGCTCTCACAAAGGTGCAGGGAGCACAGGTTTGCTGTTTTCTATCTCCAGTGCTGACTTCCTCACCTCTTTCTTTTTGTTTTCCTGTGTCTGGTTCCTCTTCCTTTTCTGGTTTCTTAAGAAGCTTTGTCCACACTTCTGTCTCAATAGTTGTCTTTTGTTTATCTGCCTCTTTCCTCCTGTATCTTTCTTCTCGTCTTTTTCTTTTTTTCTTCCTCCTGCAAGTGTTTCTTTTCTAACTCCTCCATCGTTCCTCTCACTTCTCTTCTTGAATTCTCTGCTTTTCTAATTTTCTGTTTTTAATATGGTCCAAAGGAGGTGTGATTCTTCTAGCAACAAGTTCTCTCATCTTTGCCTCTATCTCTCCCAGAAGAGTTTCAGGATTGGCACTGGTTCTCTCTTCTTCCATGCTATAAGTTTCTAAAAACTGTTTATACTCTGGATCGTCTTCAGTGCTCCCCGTCTTGGTGTCTCTCTTTTTCGGCTTCCTCCTGACTATCTCTGGAATGGGGCAAACTCTACCATGGAAGGATACTCCAGGCCTTTACTGCTCATGAAGACATATCCATCAAAACGATCTCTGAACAGAAGGATGTCATCAGGATTCCTAAAATTAATGTATGCTCTTGAGGAGAGATGAGGATAAAGGCTGCGGTCCATGCCGGCCACCTCGAAGTAATCGTGAGTGGGCAGCGGGCGCAGCTGCTCCTCCAGCTGCTCCTTGGTGAGGCCCCCGGGAGGGCAGCTGCCGTGGGACCACCTGGGGCAAAACCAGCTAGTCACCCAGCCCACCTACGCTCCCTGGCAGCCTGGAACCACGCCCCGCCCTGCCCCACCTTGAAGACAGGCTTTTTGTTGTTGTTTCTTTCTAGGTTATTAGTTTGGTCTACTCACTAGCCCTAGAGATAGCCTGGATTCCTTCTGCCTAGAACAACATACCTAGGTTCACATAAGCTGAAAGTAATATCTTTGATAATATATTTGACATAATGTGGGAGAAATGTTTTCCTGATGATCTAGAATGTCCAGTACTATACAGTAAAATACAAACATAATAATGCCTTTAAAGCATAAGCTTTGACTCACATATAAAGCAAAATAGATAGGATTTAGAAGATCAATAAAGGTACTGTGAGAGAAAATTCCTTATATTGTTATGCAAAATCCCGTGTCCATGGAAGAACCCTCTTAGGAACTCTAAACCTTCATCCTTCCTCAAATGAGGAAAGTCCAGTTGTAAGAATGTGCATTTGCTCTGACCATTTACTTATTCCTTCATTCATTACCCAAATGCATAGGCGTAACTGTTGTGTCCCAACAGTAGAAAGGCCCAACAGGAGATTCATAGTTGAATCCTGAGCGAATGGCAAAGGAATCTAGGACCCAAGTGAAAGCATCTACTTTGAGAAGTGGAAGAGCATTTATTTTGTTAATGTGGGAGCTAGGGGAAGTGAGATGGGTATACAGTGTTGAAGTAGAACTGGGTATGTATGCAAAGAAAATGAGATCAGCCTGATAAGGAGCCATTTGCACTCCAGTGTTCATTGCAGCACTGTTCACAAAAGCCGAGAAATGGAAACAGCTACAGTGTCCATCAGCATGTGGATGGATAAAGAAAATGTGGTTGTATGTACAATGGAATGCTATTCAGCCTTCATAAAGAAGGAAACCCTGGCACTTACAACAACATGGATGAAGATGGAGGACATCATAAATGAGATAAGACAGAAAGACTGACATCACGTGATCTCACTTAAATGGAATGTAAAAATGTTGAACTCAAAAAAGTAGAGACTAGAATGACAGTTACCATGGGGTTAGGAAGGGAGGAGTAGGGAGATGTTGGTCGAAGGACACAGGACTTGTTAGATACGAGTAAGCTCAAGAGACCTGTTGTACAACAAGATGACTATAATGAATAACAAAGTGTAATATTCTTGAAAATTGCTAAGAGGGTATTGTAAATATTGTCACTAGACGCACACACACAAAGATAAGAATGTTACTTGATTTAGCCATTCCACAATGTGCAGTATATATTTCTCAAGCATCATATTATATAAGTATATATAATCTTATTTTTCAATTCAGAATAAACAGTTAAAAGGTAGTGCTTTTTAAAAAGCATTACACAAAGCAAGTTATTGATGAAAATAGAAGAGCTGCACACACGAGGGACCCACCAACAAGTGACATCTGAAATTGGTGGTGAATCCTGGTTCCCAGGTTAGCTTTTGCCAGGAGTGCTCAGGAAATAAGGATGGAAATGGGGGGGGGGGCAGGGATAGGGTTGCAAAAGAATGAGAAAAGTGGAGGTCCTAGGTCATGGTGAGGAGACACTCAGAAATCACATTCATAGCTTCCAGTAGTTTTCTTCAGAGGCTGACAGGATGTAAGAGCTTTTTCATTTCTAAAGAAAATGAACTTGAACTTCTTTTGAAAAGACTCGATTTTGGGGAAAATTTTTCAAGAATTTATGGAAGAGAGCTGTCAGAATAATTATTTGGCCCAGACTAAAAATAAATGCTAATATTTTTGTGTGTACATTGTAGTACATAACACAGATGAGAGAGCAGAAAGGGTTTTTAATTCTCTGTGCACTGTGCTAGCGTTTCTCATTTCATACATCATTTACAGCTTACCACAGCATGGTCACACAGATCAGCATCTATATTTTTACATAAAATTAGGAGCAGTTATTGTTATATGAATGTTGAAAGATTGTGGGCATAGATCTCATTTTCTAGCCATATTATACAGCTAACTAAAAATTGTAAACTCTTCAGAGCAAGGTAGCAGCAATGTTAGAAAAAGTTCTTCTGAACAGACATGTCAGGAGCACAACCCTGAGAACAAAAATAGACGGAGAAGGCCTTTGGAGACCCTCCTGGCACTGCGGTAGTATTGGCCACCACAGGCAGCCCAGAGTGCTTCCTGCTGTGTCTAGACGGCTGGCACAGACTTCACTGTGGGTGTCTGCCTGTCCGTAACCGACAGTGACCTTCCCTTGGGCCTCTTGTTGAAAGGCACTGCTGCCTCCCAGCCTCCCTCCTCTCCATCATTTGATTGTTCCAGCAGGTGCATGAAAATTGGAATCATTGTCACTTCAGCATTAATCAGATTTTTGGTTTACTCCTCCTTTGGTCACACTTCTGTGTCACATTAACAAAAACAGTATGTAATTGCTTTAGAGATATGATGATGCCTTTATTGGGTGAGATGTTACAGAAATCAGCCAGGAGGAAGATCTAAATGAAAACCAAATAAGCAAAGAAGTACTTTATTCATATGGAGGACACCCTAGGTAGCACAGATCCACTCTTTTGGTCTGAAGCATTTTAAACGCCATACAATTCCAAATATTTTTGAAATTACAAATTGCAGCATTATAATAATAAGTGGCTAGAAATTCAAAGTTGCAGAATATTAAAAGCCCGCAGAGTAAGTAGCCTCAGCCTTGACTTTCTAGTTCCTTTTAGCTCTAAATGCTTATTTGGGTGACTGGTCACCTTGTTCTTAAATAGTGGAGTATTTTAGAAGGAGATCAGGACGCCCTTTCACCCCATTCCTGTGTTTTAAAAGATAACCAGATTGGTGGCTTTCTATTCTTTCTTTCTTTCTTTTTTTTTTTTCTACTAGTATTCTGGTCAGCTCTGTCTTTCTTTCTCTACCCGGTGATTGCTGCCTGTAGGGAATTCAGAATAATTTACTTTTGTAAGTTCCCTGAAGGAAAAGTTATCATCACACATAGCAGCCGCCTCACAAGGACTTCTTTGGTATTCAGTGCCATTTGTGTTGTAGGATGATTCAACATTGACAAGGAAATTATTAATGATGTGGCTGTACCCTCTCATCATCTTTATGTTCTCAGCACCTTGCAGAGTGCTTGACACAGGGTGGAGGATGATGCAGTGAAAGGAAGCTTTCAGGCTGTCGAGGGGAAGCATTAGGAGATCACACCATTAGTGTCTTAATCTTTGCTATCATCCTACCACTCCAGGGGGGATGTGCTTCTTAATACGGGAGGGAACTCAAGGTGTTGAGTGTGTCAGAAGCATTTATAGAGTTATTTCATGTTCCACGTTGTGAATCAGAACTGTGCTTTCATACCTGTCTCTTGGGAACCACCATTTGCAAACACTGCCATGCTAAGAAAAAAAAAAGATACATTAAACTTGCCAGATAAATGTATACATCCTCTACTAAGTATTTCCATTTGGAGATTTTGAACTACAAGTTAAACAGAGACTGCACTTTCTTTTCATTCCAGTTAAGCGTCATAAATTTCACACCATTCCTATGGAATTACTATGATTCTTTCAGTCATTCTTTCATTAAGCAAACAATTGTTGCCCTCATCCTCCTGCAGCCACACAGACCTCTGGGGGAGACATCATTGAGTAAAAGAGGAAAAATATTCCCAAACCTATCATATATTCTGCTTACATTTAAAATATAGAGGAACGTTTTTGAAGCGAGAGTTTCTATACCATCCCTTTGTCTGTTATTCAATATGTAATTTTTATTTTGCAAAAGTATTTTGTGTATAAAATAACGGTTCCTAGCCTTTCCTGTGGCTAAGTCCAGTGTAAGTTCCCTTTTTCACCTTGCCTAAATTGTAGACCTCAACAGAAAATGGTGTACTGTTGTTCTCATACACGTGAGCATTTCCTGTCAGTACAGAGCCTTTGTAAGTCCCGGTTAAAAAAGCACCTGACCTTCCAAATATGTAGCTACATATGTCATATAATTAATAAATATTGTTTAATGGAAATTTAGATAGATTTCAGCTTTTAAATTGTAGTGAATATAAAGAATATCAGCAGGCTATTATGTTTCAGCAAGCTGTTGAAAAGGAAATTTGGTTTTGATTTATTTCCATTAAAGATAGAACATCTTTGAGATAATAAAATGTATGAAAGATTTATTATATCCATTGTTTTTGCAGGGTTTAGATTATGTCGATTTTTATTATATATTCTGTTTTTTATTTAAAGTTTCTTTGCCTTTTTTTAAAAAAAAGCATACTTCAATTCAGAGTACTTGACAGGGCTTAGGTTTACTTTATTATCAACATTTCTTATTAAACATGCTTTCCTCACAAAAACATTGTTACAAAAGTCAGAATAATTATCATATGTAGATCAGAGTGATTCTTTTCTTGTTAAATGTCAGTGATACAGTATTTATGATGATCAAATTATGTAAATTCATGGGCCTAGAAGAATAAGACAGACACCCTGCCTACATGCAGGGCTTTTTATTTCATGGTCCCTGTTTCTGTTGACCTAGATCCTATTGATGCCTACTTCTCACAACTTCCCTGACAAACTTCTTTTTCCAGTTAAATTTTTAACTACTACTTCTCTGGCGAGGAACTCCAGCAAGTAATTTTCCTGTCATGCAGTGACACAGGATTCTTCCTTCTAAGGATTTTACTGGAAGTGACCTTTGAGGTTTCTAGAATCCCAAGAGTTCTGAACTTAAGAGGCATTGCGCTCTTTCTTAAATCAATAATCAAAATAATTTAATTCATTAGTTATTTAGTTTGGTGATTAGCTCTGGCAACAAGTATATATATATATATATATATTTTTTTTTTTGGTACCGGGGATCGAACTCGGGACCTTTCGCTTTGGAGGCAGTCGGCGGCACCACTGAACTGAATCCCTGGCCCCCATTTATTTATAATTTTGAGAGAATGTTGCATTCCTTTTTCCATTGAGTTTTATCTTCCTAAAAAGTATTTTGTTTCAGATATCTTTATTCTCTGCAAAATAAATAATAGTAATAGTATGAAATGGTTTAAAATCATTGTGGGTAGGAAGAAAGAATTGACTTGATATTCAAAATTTGCAGCAGATATGGCGATAGCTTAAAAGTTTCTCTTCTTCTATGTCATTTGGCTGAGCCCATCCTTTACCATCCTAACAGGAGTCCTGGAATTATTTGTGGCTTAGTCCTGCAGCAACACAGAAATACTTGTGAAACAAATCTGGGCGTGGATGTTAGTATTAAAAGGAAACACAGCCTGTTTCCTCCTTAGGTAAACTGCTATGGAAACACTGGTGTCCAGGGTCTTCCTCTTTCCATTTCCCTTTAATCAAAAGAGCTTATGCCCCTAATGTGGCTTTAGTTTTAAAATTAGAAAGCACATTAATAGTTATATGTAGGAAGAATTGCTCGAGGAGCCCTTTTCATTTACTGCCAAGGAAAAACTTTGTCATTTGTGTTGGTAATGTGGTTTGAAAAGAGAGGGGATAAGTCTTTGACCCTAAGATACTGAGTGTTTGCTGCCTGTTTTCTGGTACATATGGCAGTCACAAAGACACTTTTAGGGCCTGAGCTTTGTGATTAAACAGGGGTCCTTTAACATCTGTAGGCCTTTAAACATAGAGGAGTCTTCAGTCTGTCCTGACCTAGTAAATCAGGATCTCCGTGTGAGAGCTGGGCTTCATACAGTGCCTCAGGAGAAGGTAGGCACCCCGGATGAAGACAGTAGGTCCCTTCTGTTAACACCTAGTGTTCCCTTTGCATGTAGGAATCTCAGGGAGCACAAAAGTCTGTGGTAGAGTGGCTACTCCAGAGCACACCTAGTACCACTTCCGGTGTGGTGTGTTGCCTGGCCTGAGGCAGCAGCAGTGTTGGGAGATTAACTCAGTGACTTATTGTGCTGCCCAACCTTTCCTGCTTGAGTTGGCCTTTGCTGCTCATCCTAGGAAGAACACAGTTACAGCCCTCTTCTCAGTGTTGGGGGTGGGGTGTGTTTTTCCTCAACCCCCATAGGTTCTCCGTTGGAATATTCCTCAGTAACAAAAGGCAGGTTAACAAGAGAAAGACCTAAGTTTATTAACATGTGTATTTCTTCTTCTTTTTTTTTTTTTTGCTTAAATTCTTTTATTGGTACATTTTAGGTATACAATACGTTTACATTTATCATTGGGTGCTTGTACCTGTACGTGATGTATCTTGGTTCTTATTTTTTCCCCATTACCTGTGTGCCCTTCACCCCTCCACCCTTCCCTATTTACATTACTTTGTTTCCATTATTTTTTTTCTTTTCTCATAATTTTTCCTTTCCATTCTTTCCTTTACCCATCTCCCCCCACCACCCCTACCCCTTTGGACCTTTTCCTATTTCAAAGTATCAATTATTAGTTATTAATCCTTTTAGTCCTTATTTATACTCTCAGTTTCTCACTAATGTGTATTTCATGTATACGTGGAGATACACAGGGAATGAGCAGTTCTTAAAGAGGTGGCTTTGAATTCCAGCTTACACTGCATCGTCAGTAAACAACAGGACATTTTTAGTGAAATGGCAAGATAGAAGGATGGAATTATGAGTCTCTCGAGGCAGCAGTTCGGGGTGGGGGAGGCAAATAAATGGCAGAAGGTAGCTAATAAAGGTTGTTAATATAGGTACCTCCAGTGCCATGTCCATGCTCACAAGAATCTGAAGTTGTCTTCGTTGGTTAGCTTTGTTCTCCCACGTAGAAGGAGAGTGGAAGGAGACTGGAAACCCTTGGTCCTTGTAAATCTGTGTCCTGTCTTTAGGCAGATAGAAAGAGGGCAGAGAGACTTCCTGCAGCTGCAGCTTAATTACCTTTAGCTCAACAAGGCGTATGCCAAATAGGCATATTTGGGGGCGGAACTTCCTCGTCTCCTACAACAGATTTTTGGAAACATCCTATACTGTTTGTCAGTCAGGAAGCATTTGAGAAAATGTAGGAGAAACAGAATGCAGAAGTGGTTGAGATCCTTACATATGTCTTCCTTGCCTTCCAGAGAGAGGCTCCAGAGTTGAGACTGTTGAGCTGTCCTCTTTCCCTTCTCATCTTGTCCATGTAATTGCACCTACTGCTCCTCCTGGGCTTCTGGTGTGCCTCCCAGCATACCTGCTCAGAGTAAAACAGACTTACTGTTCTCACACACAACGTAGTGAAATTTAAGACAAGTGACTTGGCTGTGCTTTTCCAAAGATGCTACACAAAAGTTTTGTTTTACGTAACAAAACTTGCCCTTTTTTAGACAAGATCTCGTTATGTAATGCTGCCCTTGAACTTGTGGTCCTTCTGCCTCAGCCACCTGAGTGCTGGGATTACAGGTTGCACCACCACACCTGGCTTCACAGGCATTAAATCACTGGACAGTTTTGCTTCTTATGAGAGCTGGGTTTTAGAGAGATAAGTTTGAATCCATACAGGAAATATAAAAAACATCTAGATGAAATACATGAAAATCTTTAGAGTCTGTTTATTTCACATAAAATGTCAACATCTCTGGCATTGGCCATTAGTATCTTTAGTTGCATTGCTCTTTGAAGGCAAGAGATTGTAGTAGGAAGACTGGTTTCTCACATGGCTGCCAGACCCTTCTGGACCTGTCCTGGGCCTCCCAGACTCTGGACCTCCCAGATTCTGGGCAGGGCCTTTGCAGCTGAAAACTGCCTGCTCCTGAGAGGTTGAGAAACAGAAGAGAAACCTGCAGAGGGTCTTGAAACCCCTGCTGTGCTTCTCACAGTACTTGCATCAACCCTAAGAACGTGTTTACCAAACTATGCTCTTGAAAAGCATTCGTTATGAGATGTCTTTTTCATACCTCAGAATTTCAGTTATGTAGTTGAGCAAGTGATCACAAGTATAAGTTTCATAAACTCAAACATGTTGTCCCTTTATTTATTTTTTTGGCTTCATGCATTTATTATTACTTCTGAATTTTACTGAAAATATATGAATAACCTTTGATTCTTCTGTCATGGTTAATCTTGCTTTTCCTGGTCCCTTGCTGAAGTGCTCAATTCTTTCTGTCAGGACAGGTTGCTTTGTAATTCAGAGCCACAGTTGGATTTCAGATGCCTTCTTCCTTCACCAACCATACACTCTGACTAACTTAGCTAATATCTCGAGTGCCAGCTTCTTTATGTGTCAAATGGGACTATAGTAGTTTCTGCCTCAGAGGGTGGTTGTGGTAATTAAATGAATAGATCCTGTAAAGCATATGTACAGGGTCTGGAATGGAGTACATATTTGCCTTTATTATTTTTCCTCAAAGTCCATGCTAGTGATACTTATTTATATTGTATTTTATTATCTTGGTTTTATTCAAATTCTTGCTGGAAGAACCTAGATTATAAATAATAAATAATTATGATTTGTTATTTTCTTATTTCCAAAAATAGAATTAGTCACTACTCACACAGAGTTCAGTTGAATGCTAAGTTTCTTCTACAGTGAGATTTTTCTCTGAAAGAACATGGCAGTATATGAGGAAGGCAAATAATGGTTTTTCTCTGCTGATAATAATACTCTCATTTCTCATGTTCTTAGTTGTACTCTGTTTACTTAATCTTTAAGAAGAAGAAGAAAGCATTAGAAAATATTTTTTCTGTAGATTTTCCACTACTATATGTTTTATATTATAAAGATACAAATAGACAAAAGACAGGGCCGGGGATTTAGCTCAGTTGTGCCACTGCCTGCCTCACAAGTGGAAGGTCCCGAGTTCTATCCCCAGTACCAAAAAAAATTACATGGCATGATTTAGGACATAGAAGTAGAATGAAGCTAATTAGGTGGTTGAAACATCTTTTTAGAGAATTTTGTACATTTCCCTACCATAAGTAAAGGACATTATGGAGAAGTGAGTGAACCTTCGGAAGGATTTGAAGCTTTGCAGTTATTTGAATGTTGTCCCCCTAAAAGATTGAATTTATTTAGTCTTATTAAGAAATCACTGGCTAGAAGCCAAAGATGCACAGGTTACTAATTATGAGCCTCTTCTCTAGTTGGTCACAGTGTAATAGGAAAGAAACAGGCAAACCTTTTATGCTTAGGAAAAAAGTATAAATGATGTATTGGAGGTATATGCATCTTGTAATAGGACATCTTTTAAGTGTATAAAAATTTTGTTTCCTGATCACTTATAATAGGGTTGCAGTAGAAACAAACTTAAGATAGAGCATCAAAAATATGTTTTTGTGTGGCCACAAAACTTGACGTGAGATAGTTCAGATAATTTAGAGGATGTGTGAAATAAAATAGCATTAACTTGGTTAGGCATACATTCTGCTGTTCTCCAGACCTGTGAGTGTGGGCAGGTAGTTCTAATCCCAAGATGCTGAAATACATTACCGTGGGCCTTTGTTTCCTCCAGAACCATTTGCTGATTAAGTAGTTGCTATATCAGTAAAGCTGAAGAGATACTGATTGTGTTTGTATAACAACAATATGTTACCAAATGAATAAAAATGTTTTTTGTAATTGGTCACAAAGATTTTTCTTTGTTTTTTCCTTTTAAAATCTGTCTGGCTTTTAATAAATTGCGCCTGACTTATTTCTCCAGAGTATCATTTTCAGTCTATTTTCATCTCTCTCTTAAGGCATCCTTAAACTAAGTGATACGTCACGGAGTTGATACATATTGATATTCTTTCTCAAATGGGATATGATATACCATAATACTTGTATAATCAGGATTCTGTATGGACTAGTGAAATTAAAATAGTGACAGAGCAAAAAGGATCTTTCTCTGAAATGGAGTATTTTAGAAAACGGGTTTTTTTGCAGAACATTGATGTGACAGCATTGAAGTTGATGTTTAAATATCTAAAATGTTGATGACTTTTATATATTAATCATATTGGTATTCATCATTTTAAACTGATCTGTCAGAAGATAGTGTGGAATTTGTCTCAAGTGTTTAAATATGCAGAAAGAGGAACCTCACATACACTCAAATCTCGAGAAATACAGTGGATTCTACTGTCAGTGATACAGGGGATGGAAATTGCTTCTGTCACTTGTTTTGTGCTAAAATGTAGTTAATAAACATGTTAGCTTGTGACTGGAGACTGAGAAGTAAAACAAGTAACAGTCTTAAACCTTAGTGGTTTTGACTAAGTAGAATCAAGTTCTTAAATCTTTTTGGAGTTTGCCTTTGCTTAGTAGAATAATCTTTCTCAACTAATTTTTTAATTGAAAAAACTACCAAAGGACAGTTTCAATCAGGGGCTACCCTGAAGCATTTTAAGTCAGAATTCCCATTTCTTTCATTCCTGTTAGCCTAAGAAGGGCAATATTTACCCTGAAATCTTGGGACCTGACTTGATAAGGTCATGTGGGTGTCCCAAGTACATGAATGACTATGTCTTTTTTTATTTTTTTCCTTAAATTCTTTTATGGGTACATTTTAGGTATACAGTACGTTTACATTTATCATTGGATGCTTGTACCTGTACATGATGTATCTTGGTTCTTATTTTTTCCCCATTACCTGTGTGCCCTTCACCCCCTCCACCCTTCCCTATTTACATAGACTTTGTTTCCATTTTCTCTCTTTTCTCACAAGTTTTCCTTTCCCTTCTTTCCTTTCCCCTTCCCCTCCCGCTACCCCTACCCCTTTGGACCTTTTCTTCCTATTTCAAATTATCAGTTATTCATTTTAATCATTACACTTTCAGTTTCTCACACTGGAGAAACTTCGGTATTTACATGTGTGTCCTATTTTTTTCACTTAAGAGGATGGCCTCAGTATGCATCCATTTAGCTGTAAATGTCTCTAATTTCTCATTCTTTATGGCTGAGTACTACTCCATTTTATTAAAAAAAAAAAACAACCACATCTTCTTTATCCAGTTTCCAGTTGATGGGCACTTGAGCTGTTTCCAAGCTTTAGCTATTACAAACTGTGCTGCTATAAACATGGGTGCACATATATTGCTGTGGTATGATTCTTTTTATTCTTTGAGGAAGATACCCAGCAGGGGAATAGCTGGGTCAAATGGAACTTCCAGTCCTAGTTCTTTGAGGTATCTCCATACTGATTTCCACAGTGGTTGCACCAGGCTGCACTCCCACCAACAATGGAGAAGGGTTCCTTTCTCCCCACAGCCCCGCCAGCATTTGGTATTGGTTGATTTCTTGATAGCAGCCATTCTTTCTGGGGTGAGGTGGAATCTCAGTGTTGAATGACTATGTCTTTATCTCAACATTCTGGAAATGTTTGCTCAATACTTGTATACAGCAGAGAAATAATTTCCCTATAAATTTCAAGTGAAGTATGAGGGTTTTCAGTTGACATTTGGGATAGAACCCTTACTTAGTAATATACCAACTCTGTGATCTTGGGCAAAACTATTTTTATCTTAGTTTGCCCATCTATAAAATGGGTATGGATCATAATAATACCTACTTCCTAAGAGCACAGTGAGTATAAAAGAGCTAATCCATATGAAGTCCTTAGCAGAGTGCTTGTCAAATGATGGGTTCTCAAAAGTATTTCCTGTTGGTATGACTATTTAAAATGTAATTGTTTTATCCCATGATTAATTTTTTTTTTTTTTTTATTCCTGAGGATCGAACTTGGGTCTTTGTGCTTGTAAGGCAGGCAATGGAACCACTGAGCCAAATCCCTGGCCCTCACGATTAATTTTTGAATATGTTTTCATCATACCTTAAATTAGAAATAATGGTGAATTTTCTTCCACTATAATGACAGCCTGCTGCCCTTTTTGTTTAATTATAGTAAATAACAATTGGATGAGACATATTTAGCTCTGCATTCTTGGTTGTATCCATCATTGCCAACCCCCATTTCAGAATAAGATTGTGTGGGAATTGAGCTTCAGTTGAGGATTCTTGCAGCAATTTATATTCACATCATTCAGGCCTTATCAGCCACCTGCTTTATAGAAAAAACTTGGGTAATAGGGATGAAAATGACTCCATAGAAATGTGTATTGGTTACCCTTTCTCATAGGAGAAGTCAGGAATAGGCCTAATATGAGAAAAAGATGAAGTTAGCCAGTTGAATCTGTTAAATATATTTGTCTAGATTTAGATCACAAAAGAGAATGAAAGTGTTCTAAAACAGCCATAAATTCAAATCCACATGTGTCCTTAGAGGTCTGTTTAGGGTTCTCACTTTTCTCCTTGTATGTATTTACATAAAGAGCCATTGTTTAAAGCAAAGATCTAGTGATGAATAACATAGAGACTTGGTAGGCTCCAGGCCTTTTACTAAGGTCCTGCATTCTATTTCCCTCCTTGTCTGCTAGGCTGAAGCAACACTGACCAAGGCCACACGACGTGACAACTTCACATTCATGGATATTGTTTCTGTGTTCTTTGCCTGCGGCAGGCAGTTATTTCATTCTATCATAGACACTAGGATATTGAAATTTTGTTAGGATTCAAAGCTCATGATAGCTGGTAGATTAATTTTTCTTGGATTTATAACTACTTCATATTTTAAAATGTCATACATTACTTTGGCTCTAAATAGGGTTCATAAGTATTTATTGACTTGAATTAGTGGCTTATCAACAGCATCATTTGTGTTTGCTTTAAATGTAGGTAGTGCTATACTTTAAAATGCAGGTTCAGTGGAGAGTTTGATATCTATTCATTTATAGACCAAAGAAAATTCAAGTTTTACTTCTTGGAACTTGTATTTGCATTTTGGATTATAGAAGTCCATATAATAAAAAGCCATTTGTCCTTAATTTTAATTAAATAATGCAAAACATGAAAAAAAAAATTCAGATACAGACACAAAACATTAGGCTATATTTTCTCGTTTTTGTGTATTGGTTTCCACTTTTGAAATAATAACAGTAATATCACTGGCTTGGAAACCCATCCTTTTGCTTTAAAATTTAATTATTTTGCAGATATATTTATGTTTTGCTTCTCTGGCAGTTTTATCAGAAGTGAAGCAAATGTTTATTATCATCAATACTTTCCTAACTTATATGAGAATTTTGAAGTTGTGTGAATGGCCTAGTAAGTGTTGAGGCTAACTCTGAGGATGAGGAGCAATTGAAAAAGGATGAATATTAAATAATCTTTTAAAGTGTTAAACTTTTTTTTTCTTTTATAGTGAGAGATTTTTCTTGAGACTGAATAGAAATGGGCTTCCCAAAGCCCCGGATAAACCAGAGCGACACTGCTCTCTCTTCATGGTGAGTGGATCTTGTTTCGTCCATGCAGCACATCCTTCCACTTAGGAGATATTCCTTGTTTAATGACCCACCTGGTCAACAGCTGTTTGGACTTAGGACCAAGGCGTGCTGTTGGGACTTAGCACCTGCCACTCAGACTTATGACCCACATTCGACTTAGATCGCAGGAGTGTGAGGTGCGCTATGGCCTTGTGGTGGCTTCTTCTACAGTACAGTACTATATAATTTTTGCTGATTGTACTGTGTAGTACAGCACTGTAGTTCTATGTTTTATTATACATTATAGTCCTGCATGTAAGAGTTATGTAATTAAGAGCAAAGTCATCCAGTTGGAGTTCCCTTTGACCATTTCTTTGTTCTGAATATTGCAGTGTACATACTACAGAGTGCCTTAGTTAGCGACCAATTAAGTTAATCACCTAGTTCCAGGAACAGAACTTGGTCATTAAATGAGAACTATATGTACTTTATATTACTTAAGAGAAATCAATTATTGTGAGAGAAAGTAGTGATTTTGGTTAACCTTTGTAAATATCACCCAAATTACATCTACAGCCAGAATTCTGAATACCACCATTCATAGTTACTTTATTTGCTTTAGCATATGGTTTTAATACTCTGGTTAATACTTCTATTAATAATATTGACCCTGTTTTACTGTTACCAAAGTACAGTAGTGACGGGGCTTAGCATGGTGCCTTATATTTAGTATGTGTTCAGAAGTGTTTACGGAGTGAGGAGCTGAGAGATTGACTCAACCACGGTCTTTCCTTTGAAGTATTTCTTGACAATAATTGACTTAAAATTGGTATTTTAAAAATGTGATTTGAATCATGTGCTTCTGCTACAGACATTGCATTAAGAATGTCCGTGTTCATCTTTGTCTTCTATTATTTGTGAAATAATGTAGTATGCTCTGCACTGCTGTATAGATAGATTATGACTCCTAAAATAACCAGGCTTTGTTTTTTTGGTAGGATCTGGGTAGCAGCGAGTTAAGAAAGGACATCTACATTACTGTGCACATTATCCGAATTGGTAGGTACAACACTGGTCACTGCATTAGGAATGAGCAGCTGAGAAGTCTCTGTATGGGTGCTTTTTGTTTGGGTTTTTTTGTTTTGAATTTTGTTTTTGGCTGTCTGCAGCTAAATTTGAATCATAGATGCACAGAGGTCCTTAATTGTTCTCTGACCTTCACAGCCTTGCATACAACTTCTTCACCCACCATAAACAGATTTTGTCTGTTACATTGAAAGAGTTATTAAGGAGTTCGTTGTGTTTCATTTTGTTCTATTGGACCTCTGAAATGTATTTGATTCAAACATTTTGTATTTGTCTTTTTAAGTTCCAATTTCTGGTTGCATAAAATAAACTTTTAGGCACTGAGTTTCCTACAAGTTTATGAAAGTTTTACACCAACCAGCCTTTTCTAAGTGCACAATGCTCCAGAGCATTGCTGCTGAAGATGCTGTAAGAAAAGAGGTATGAGGCACTGAGTACCATATGTTGTATGTTGTATAATGTCATCAGCTTATTAAAGGGTCTGGAAGTTGTACAGGGAAAAATAAATATGCATATCTAACTTGGTTGATCCTGGCTTTCCCCAAATTTGATTTTACTACGAAAACATTTATATAATGTAGCATTCATTAGCATTTTGCTGAAAACTCTTTGGTGTTCTTCATATTCAGTGGAAACAGAATATGTTCCCTCATTTTCCACACAAAATACCTCTAAAAGCAGGCGTTTTATAGCAGAGCAACGAGGTGAAATGAGAAATAGTGTAACCAACACGATTTTTCTATTATGCCTAACCAGTTGATCTTGGGAATTTGTTCCCACTTTTTCACTAACTGGGCTGCATTACTTGCATGGGAATATTTCTGCAAGGGAGTTAATAATGTTCTACACAGTCCTGCAAGATAATCTTTGTTTTATAGCCTTTTTATACATACAGTAACCACTTGCACATAGAGAATATGAAATATGTTGTCATTCCAACATAGATATTGTTCTGAAAACCTGTTTACATTTAATGTTATTCTTACACTTAAAGGACGGAGAAATAAATTTTAAAAAAATAAACTTTATTTTTAATTTTCATAAATGAATATGTGAGAAAAAATGAAAAAAATTTTAAAATATTGGAAAAGTTTCAGCCTAGCCTTTCATGTACTTTGAGCTAAAACATCTGCCTGTTTTAAGGATGACGGGGTACATGATAATATGTGATTTTGTTTTTTAATTCAAATTTGTGATGCCAATTGGTAATATAAAATGTGGTTTTGTATATCTTCATGGAAACATTGCTAAAATATGAATATAATCTCCTACAGCATTGGGGGAAATGTAAACCACTTTTGCTTCCAGAACTTTCTAGACTGTAGCTACAGGTTTGGGCAATAACAAAATATGCAAAAGAGTATGGGCCCTTCCAGCCCCCGACCTTCAGGCACGGCAGTGTGCCCCAGGAAGTCACCTCAGTACTGTGACCTTTCCCAGGGCTGCCTTTCAAATATATGGCACTTCATTAGTGATATTTTTTTACTAAGGTTTTTATGGTCATTAAGTTATCAGAAAGAATATTGAACCAGAAATTACCTATCATCCCTAGATTTGGTCAAGTGAATGCTTTCCTAGGACTGTTGCAGGAAACTTGCAAGACATATTTACTGGCTTGATATTTTGAGACTGAAGAGAAATGAGATTAAGGTAAAACACTCAAAAAAAAGGGTTAAGACTTAGTTTGCCAGTTCCTTTGAAGCAGTGAAATTAAGGAGTGGAAGACTGTTATTTGTCAGGGACAGGTACTTCTTATTTTTTTATACAATGTCCCTTGTACCTGCCTTACTGGGAAAAGGGCACAGTGACCGTGACTGGCTGCCAAAAGCAGAAACAAAAATACGTCAGTTCTGGGAATTTATGCCCAAATTTGGAAAAAAGGAGAGAGAAAAAGAAAAATGCTTTTATATTCCTCTGTACATCCTGAGTTATTAAATTCTTTCAATGTATATGCCTTCCCTTTTGGCTTTTGGCTGATTGCTCAATGGTTTATTTCTCCCCACTCCTCCCACGTTCCATCCTGCTTAGAGAATTTTCCTAGAAATCGGACCAGTACTATGAATTCTTATTAATCCTAGATTGGGAACATCAAGGCTGGCATCAGATCCTGATTTTGGTGTAGTAAGTAGACCAAAGCCTTGGTGTTCAAAGTTGTGGTGCCCACAGAGCCGGGAAGGAAAACTTATGGCTACACGTGGAGTTAAGTCTCACAGGGCTTGGAATGATCATGCTAGCTAGAGAGTCTCCTGAAATGATTCTTACGGCAGCACTCCTCCTAATCACTTTGTCATCATCTTAATGTACAAAGGGATGAGTTAAAAATTGTTCTTTAAATCATGACATTGGTCAAGATTGTAGCATGTATTTTACCCTAATGCAATCCGTAGTCATTCCAAATTGAGATAAATAGAACATTTAAAAAAAATTAATGAATGGCCATTGTTTTAAATTTGTTTAAATCAGTTCTGTAAGTAAAAGTTAGGTTGGTTGATGGTTAAATTTATTTGTTTGTGTTTTTTTTTTTGGTACCGGGGATCATACTTGGAACCTTGCACTTTCGAGACAGGCAGCGGAACCACTGAGCTAAATCCCCGGCCTTGATAGTTAAATTTAAATATGACATTTCAAGATGTCTGCTTTGCAGAAATTATATTAAAATTACGTAGATTGAAATTTAGCCACAGAATGCAGCACCAGGTCATAGAAGGGTGATGTTTAAAGTTCTTACATTTCTAACATCTAAAAAGCAACTGACTTATTTTGTCCATTTCTTTAGTTTCACTTCTATCTGTAAATTAACTACTTTTAAGGTTGCTATTTGTAAATATTTTCCTAAAAGTGACATTTTGCAGAAGTGGTTTTCCTTTATTGGTGGTAAATGGAAAAACCAAATTGGATATTACCATCCTTTTATTTTTTTAATTAATTCCATTCAACATTGGATTTTGGCAGTGCTGGAGACATCTTGATGTACTCAGATAGAAACAATTTATGAATCTGTTGACAAGCATCTGGAGACAAATTTGCAGATATTTTCCCTATATTAACATGATATATTTCAACTTCAGCATACTTACTGCTTTTGGTTTTCAAAATAATACACTGATAACTAATTTGCCAACAGCAAATTAAAATCGTATATTCATAGCATGGTTTAAAGTATATGACAACTTGAAACAAGTTTAAACTTTCTAGCAGTCAAAATGATCCCGGGAGAGATGAGTAATCCACTGAGTTATGAAATGCCTGTCCTGTAAGGCAGAAGCCTGCTCATTTCATCACCTGTGCTTACTGGTATATTCAGAAAATCTCCAATTGCTTCCTTTTGAAGGTGAGATTTTGACATAACTTTTGAATATGGAGCTTATTTTTAAATAGAAAATCCAATAGGCACCATCACTACCTTTGATGATGTGAACCTCTTGGTTTGCCTCCATGAATCCTTGGAGCAGGAAAGTGGTTCCCAAACATGTAATCAGCTCCAATCTTTGTGTTCTACAGATGGCGCTGATGCCCAGGGTGTAAGCTGCTGTCCAGGGTCACACAGCTCTGTGGTTAGAGATCAGAGTCCTGGACTGAAACAGTGTCTTCTGCTGCCCTGAACCTGTGTCCTTCCTATGACTCTGATACATTTTGTGTGACCCGTCTTGTTGCTCTGTGTGGCTGTATTTAAGATACATCTAATCAGATGTCTCCATGGGTCATGTTTGCTGTTTCACTGGACAGGTCGAATGGGAGCAGGAGAAAAAAAGAACGCCTGCAGTGTGCAGTATCGGCGGCCCTTTGGCTGTGCGGTTCTCAGCATCGCCGACCTGCTGACGGGAGAGACAAAAGATGACCTCGTCCTGAAGGTGTACATGTAAGACACGTGCACAGGGAGGGACTGGCTGGGCATGGAGCGTGTGTGGATCCCACCTGGGCAGATAATTGAACAGTGGATGACTTAGGTTTATGCAACCGGTTTATGCTACCTTTTTTAGCCCAGTAATCTGTTGACTTGCTACAAATGAGCCCACAAGTCACTGTTTGCCAGTCAAAGGAATTATGAAATCAAGAGCCAGTGAATACATACAATTTATTAATTAGGTAGATGATCTACCATCTAGAGTACCTCTAATGAATTTATAAACCTAGCATTTATTTGCCTTCAGACAATTTGTTCTTGGAAGGAGGAAATACTGTATTTTTAATATAAATTTATTAGAATCAGGAAAGGGAATCTCTAGTGATTAGGTTCTTACCCTGTGTATTGGTTTGGTGGACCTACCATAACAGAGTACCACAAACAGCATGACTTAAACGACAGTTCATTGCCCCAGAGTTCTGCAGGCTGGTAGTCTGAGGTCAGAGTGTGGCAGGGTTGGTACTTTGTGTAGGCTGTGAGGGAGAATCTGCTTTGTGTTTCTTCCCTGGGTTCCAGTGGTTTACTGACAGTCTTTGATGTTCTGAGGCTCATGGATGCATCATGGTGACATCTGCTTCCATGTTTACATGGCGTTCTCCCTGTGTGCATGCCCATCTCTGTGTCCAGATTTCTACTTTTGTAAGGACACAGTCACATCAGATTGAGGCTCTCCTCAGTGACCTTTTTATAACATGTATCTCTGCAAGAACCCTTTTCCAAATAAGGTCATATTCTAGGATATCGAGTATTAGGACTTCAGCTTTATCTTTTGGGGGCACAGTTTAACCCATGGCCCAAATTCTAAGTTAAATGATTTTTTAAATGTGTACAGGTTTTGTATCAACCCATCCTGAGCACCTTCCCAAGGTGGGGACCACCATAGCAAGCCAGTTCCTGGCCTAAGGACCACGTTACTGGCCACCTCCATGAGCAAATTGCTTTCGTCTTTTATTTTATGTGCTGAGAGCTCCCACACATGCCAATATTTTTCTCATATTTAGTAACACTACTGACCCGCTGACTGTGGGACATACACTTCAAAGTGCTTTTTGACCGCTGTTCCAAGGTTCATAGATTTATCTACTTTCCACCCAATGGGACCTCTGCAACACATTTAGTAATTAACAAAAATTTATTTATAGACTGAAAGAGGACTGGGAACTCACGTTATCCCTATCAAGAGGGATAAAAACCTGACCTTGATTTCAGACTTGAAAACTTCTTGAAACTAATGAGTAATACAACTTGTTACTCTTTTATTACACAGCAGCACCTCATTTGTAGGGACTGGACTTCCATCCCTAGTGACCTTCTTTCTAGTACTCATAAAACATCGTTTATTCAGTGTGTGCTTACTACACAACAGACCTAAGGAGCAGATGCTAATGAGAAAGGAAATCAGATTTGCAGTTAGGATTATCCAACTCCAGAACCTGAGTCCTCTGATTATCAGGATGTATCTTCACAGATGTTATTTCACACCACTGCCGAGTAATGTGATGATGATGTTTTGTGGCACTGCTTATTAAGAAAACTAAAATTCTCTGCAAACACAGTCGTGGCTTAGGATAGTCTTTCCAGGTGTGGATAGTGAGTGCCATATTTATCTTGCCACTGGGAAAACTGAAGGACTGACCGTTACAGGTGTCACCCTTGATTATGCAGCCAGCTGAAGAAGACCCATGAATTCCAGCTCTGACTCTGGAAGACACTCGCTCTCATAAAAATAATCATGTTGCTCTTTTTGGTATTTTATTGTCTTTTTTCTTAAGGATCAAATATAGTTTTTAATAATTCTCCCTAGAAGAGAAATTCCATAAAAATGCCAATTCAGCAAACTATGAACTCATTTCAAAATGCTGGCCAGTCAAAATAGTCACTGTGCAATAGGAAGAAACTGAATATAGTAAAATACTGCAGAAAAGTGCTTGTTAGAAACAATTGGAAGAAATTTCTATTTGTTAAGATGACCAAATCCCTAGCCCGTCTGGGACTCACAGAATAGTGACAAATATCTTGTCTGAGACTGGAAGATATTTCAGTGGCCTACTTCAGGAGCTCTGATTTTATTTGGAATTTTTAAATTAAAGGCATAATCTCTGAAGTCATTTAACTAATAGAAAGCAGACTATTTTTCTTCCTTCCCTACTGGGCTGAAATAAGACTGTGGAGTCCAAATGTTATAAATAGCAGTTTGGTGTCTCACAATAAGAGAAGTGGGATGGTTTCTTCCATCTTAATTTTCCACACTTTCAAGATTTTATGTTCAGTTTGATTATGCCACTGTTAACTGATTTGAAAATAACCTCTATTGTGTTCATCCTGGAAAAGCTTGAGGATATATATATATATATATATATATATATATCTCCTAGTAATTGTGCATTATTTGCCTCAAACATGATCATCAGGAAATGAAGTTTGTACTATGGAATGTTTGGCTCTATTGGATATAAAATCTTGATACTTAGGACTCTTAGGAAAGAACATTTGTGGCATCTGTCCGTCCATCCGTCCGTCCATCCATCCATCTATCCATCTATCCATGCGCTAATGTTGAGTCACTAGTCATTGTCCTGAGGAGGACTCAGATAGCAGCCAGCCTTAGATCCAGTCCTCAAGAACCTTCATAATCTGCTAGGTGAACGTCACCGTATCAACAGAGATAACATGAGCTAGTAAGTGAGAAGAGCTAGAAGAGGTACAGATAGCTATGAGCATAAGAAGAGGGAGATACCATTTCTCCAACACATGGAAAATCTTAGAGTACGTTAGTGTCCTTGGTAGATGCTGCCAGTATTTTGCTAGTGTAAGCTGTGTTAATATCAATTTATTTTGTTTGATTTGTGACATTTTCATGCTGGCCAAAGCTGGTAATCTTGCAGAAGATAGAGACTAGCTACTCATTAATGAGAAATAATATTTATTGAGCACTTATTACATGAAAGAGATTATCCTAGGTTCATGTTTAATGTTCTAGTACAGTGGTGGTGAACCTATAGCCTGTGTGCTGTAGCCGGAGGTTTGTTACCATTGAAAGCTCTAAAAGGTTCGCCATCACTGTTCTAGTACATATATTATCTCTGTATTACACGTGAAGAAATTGACTCACAGAGAAAGTAAATAGCCTGAAGGACATAGCTCATTTAATCATGAGATTTCAAATCTAGTTATAGAATTCTTAGTTGCACAGTCTTCACTTTATGCATTGTTCTGTGAGATTTTTCTTTTTCTGTTTGGGTCCACTTTTAATCTATGAGTTGTTCTTCTCAGCTGCTCTGTTATAAGGTAGGTGAGCAGACATCAGGCTGGGCCTTTCTGCTCATTTTAGGGCAACTTTGCTAAAACTGACAGTCATATGCAGTAGGTTCTGGAGGATTCTAAGGAGATTTAGGGAAGAACATTATAGAGGTTATAACAAAAAGAGCAGATGTGCTGTTAAGGTCAATGCTTGCTGTCACACATCATTGAAGCTTAACAGTGATGTTTTCATAGGTGCAACACAGAGAGTGAGTGGTACCAAATCCATGAGAACATCATCAAGAAGCTGAATGCACGCTATAATTTGACTGGCTCCAATGCAGGTGAGGATATGGGGCTGGCTAAATTTCTCTACACTTTTATTTCAGACTGAAGAAATTTGTTTGAGAGAAGAAAACGGTGTGCCCTTTGTTTTTTCTCTCTATCTCTCATCGCTGCCGATCTTTAAAAATGGTCAGTAAACGTTGTGATATGTCTCTGGATGCACTGATAGAGTGTCATAAAATTGTGAAAAATGTATTCCGTTCTGGTTTGAAACGAAGCAGAGAACCAGAATTTGTTCAGCAGTACCCTTACCAAAAGCTAAAAATTAAATGGCAAATATGTTTGGGTTTTGTGACTTTTAAGTTGAAATAGGTTTGATAAATGGAAATCTGTCAGTAGAGACCACTAAAAGCTTGCTGCATCCTCTACAGTTCTCTGCAAGTAGGGACATTATTTTACTGGGTAACAAATATACATGTTCGTATATTGAAGTCAACTGAGGAGAGTGATGCTGATTGGACGTTACACAGAGAAAATGTGCGCACGCTTGTTCAGAAAGGAACTGAAATATACCACTGTAAATTATATGTAACATACAGTATATGTTATATTACAGTAGTAACATATCATAGAATATATCACATATATAGCCTATATAGGTTATCTAGTATAAAGAGGTGCTTTAAATTTGATTAACAGGAAAAACTTGGTAAATATTATTTGTGTCCTCTGCATCCTTCAAACTGACATTGAAGCTAAGTAAAGCAAAGTTGTGTGCTTTAATGATACTTTAAATTAAATGAACCGTTCCTTGAACTGAGGACATTGTCTTTTAGGAGTTATTTTTTTAAAAAAACACCTTGAATATATATTTGTGTTAAGTCCAGCTTGCCTGGCAATTACAAGAACCAGATTTAAGCTCAGGTCACTTTTTTTTTCAGCTTCATGCACATCTTGCTAGACCAAAAAGCCCACAGAAAGTAGCTGCAGACAGCAGCTCTGTGGTTCAGTTCAGTGACAGCCGAAAGTCCCACAGCTTACATGTGGCATCCCTTCCAGCAGAAGTGAGTGGTGAGCTCATTTCTCTCCTCCCTCTCCCAAGAGTTGGGGAAGTAACTTGGATTTATTTGATGCAGATGGATTTTATTTGCTTTGGACAGAATCCTACATTTACCACTAAATAAATAAGAGATTGGAACACTCACTATTGAGGGCAGAGTCCCTACGAGATAATGGGAGAGGAATACATGAAGAGATAAGTAGACTTCATGGAAACTGCAATGTGTGCCTGTCTTCTCTTTTCTTATGAAAGAATTATAATAGTTTCGATTGTGTAGACCAAATGGTTTCACTTCAGTGCATCCTCAGTAAAATGGAAATTAGCTGGTAGAACTTGACTAAATGCATTGGCTTCCAGCCAAATCTAGTAGTTCTGGGCTGGGGATTTAGCTCAGTGGTTCCGCCTCCTGCCTCGCAAGTGCAAGGACCCGAGTTCAATCCCCAGTACCGAAAAACAACAACAACAAAAACAAATCTAGTAGTTCTGTTCTGAACCCTTTGGTGTTTCTTGATCCCACGGGCGTTTATTCGGTCATTAAACATGCTCCAGACTTGTGCTGCCGGGTTGGTAGGCACCCGCCACATGTGGCTGTTGGATGCTAGTACAGCGTGGAGGTTGAAGGATACTGTTACTGTAACATGGACACCAGGTTTTAAAGACTTTGTCTCATAAAAAGAATGTAAAATAACCCATTAATACTTGATTACTTGTTAAAATAATAACATTATGCCTATATTGGGATAAATAGAGTACATAGAAGTAATTTTGGTTTTCTTTACTTTTTTCGTGTAGCCAATAGAAAGTTTTGATTCCCTTGGTAATTCACGTGATGTTCCTATGGAGGACAGCATGCTGGAAAGTGTGTCGCATGCCTCCGGACATAGGCAGCAAGGGTGCATTATCCTGCAGACCCATCTCGTGCCTCCCAAACAAGTTCACTGTGCCCTTCCTGGAATCCTGTGTGAGACCCTACCAAGAAACGAGACTCAAATCACCTTATTCCTTAAGCCTTCCTTTTTCTGTTCATAGCCATTGTTACCATTATGAAAACTGCTTGCTACTGCCTTTATAAAAAGTGAAAGACACCATTGTCCTATAGAGCTTCCTGTGAAGGCTTTCTTCTCCCTTCGGTGAGATCCATCCCCATTTGCTGCCTACCTTGGTACTACTGTGACTCCTAGGCAGCGAAAGGTATGGCTCATTTTACCTGTTCCTGCTGCTCTCCTGCCCTTAGCCTTTCTCCATCCTTCTTCAAGCCTGAGTCCCACCCAGTCTTATGCAGCCTGCAGCTCTATACCTTTCAGTCCTCTGATCTCTACCTGATCCTTTCTAGCCCTTCCAAGTCAAGACCTACCCAGCCCTAAACCTCATCACTCTGTAATACTGCTCCCGAGGGAGAAAACTCAGAACACAGCTTTTAAACCAGGACTTATTCTTCCCATCAGAGTTTTTACCCTTCAGTCTTGCTAGGACATTGATCTGTTCGCCTTCTCAAGGAGCCGGCGCTGTCTGCCCAGTAGGCAGGATCTGTATTCTGTTTCCAGGCTTTATTATTGAAGAGAGAAGCTCCAGGGACTTACTTAGAAGTAGAAGAGGAAGCCCAGGTGTAAGAAACTGAAGTGAGAAATTGGGCTGCCTAATGTTCAGTGCTCAGTGGTTGACATGTTGACTTCCACTGTTTTCTCCTTGGAACACAGAATTGTTGATTAAATGGAAGCAGTGCAGTCAAATATTTTCAAGAGAATTGAGTTCACTCTTAAAAAGTATTTTCCTGCTTTCCTCCTGAGATTCCTTAGTCATTGATACTAAAAAAAGAAGAAAAGAATAACTTTGAAATTACTTTGAAACAAGTTCTACCAGCTAATTTCCAGGCCTTTTATGCTTCATTGATGTCATCCTATCTCTTGGAGTTGTAATCTTGTCTCTTTATTACATAAAAGCATTCATCTAGTTAACTGGGTATTTTTCCTCTGACCAAAGACTTACACTGCAAAGGTACATTAACCACTATCTTTGTTGAGTTTAGATACTGAGAGAAAATTGCAAGTGATCCATTTAACTTTTAAAGGTAAAAATAATTGAATTAATATACCTCTACAGAAAGATTTAATTAGGTTGAGTAATTTGAAATCTTCAAAGTTGTGCTGTTTGGGAATTTTAAAATTCAAAAGCAGTATTTGGAGAATTTTCAATTCTCAAAATATTCATTAAAATGAGCATCGATTAGGTTTGTTGAGCATATGGTTATTATAAACCTCACCTCTGGTAGATAGCAGTTGAATTCTAGGAATGTTAAATTAGGTGAATTCAGTTCTAAAGATTGAGATAAAGTATGTAAAAACCATACTAGAGTAGTTCAGTATGTCCCAAGGGAAACTTCAGCATCTTTTCATATCATCTGCATATTTGTGACATATTTCCTATAGTCTGGACGTGCAGCTTACAACTGGAAGAAATCATATTTGCTAACCATGTAAATTTCTGGAAGCTCTTCTTTCTGCCTTAGTAAGATGAGTGTATGTGGTTATGTTCCTGTCCTGTACTTTTTAACCTCCACTGAAGGTTAAAATAAGGGCCTACGTAGCATATAGGGAAAACAGTTTAGCTCAGTACAAAAAGTATCCTGTTTTTTATTTAGCTGAGGTGGAAGGAGACTTTTGGAAGAGTTAGGCTGTATTTTGTGATGGATAGTCTTATCCACACATACTAATGTCCTCACTTAATTCAGTATTACAAAAATGCTATAACATTAAAGGATTTTAATAAGTGCCTCTGATTTTTGAACACTACATTTGAAACTTTGCTTTCTTGTAGCGTTAAAATAAAAGAAATACTTATTGGCACCACCTATTGGCTAGAAATATAGCATGTTACTGTTTTGCTTATTTTTAGAATTTTCTAATTATTAAACCATGTTTTTTTAATTCTTCTAAAATTTTTTATATTTAACTCATTTTACTTACAGAAAAGTTGTAGTAATAGTGTGAAAGATTACTATTTCCAAAAGATTAACATTTTATATTTGCTTTATTTTTGGGCCCTGCCCAACATATACACATTTAATTCACTATGGCCGAATTGTATAATCCGTAAGGATTATATCAGTGCTTCTGATTCTTGCATGTATGTATATATACACATACATGCATATATATGTGTATATATTAATCGCATGCAGACATACGTGAATTTCATTTCCTGAACTGCTTGAAAGCAAATTGCAGACATAATGCCTCTCTACATTTATTTTAAGACATGGCAATATAACCGCAATATAATTATCAAAATCAGGAAGTTAACACTGATATAATACTATTATCTAATTTACAGACGTTATTAAAATTTTCTGTCTCCTATAATAAAAGAAAAGCCAGGATGTATTGTTTGCGGTTGTCTTATCTTTTTAATTTCCTTTTTTCCTAACCCATTCTCTTCTGATGACAGTGAAGAAAAAAATGTGGCTGAAAATATAATACTAAATTATACTCAAGATATTTTTTAAAGCCACATTCAGTATTAAAAATAAAAATCCTAACCCCAAATTATAAGTTAAAGAATGTATTGATTGAAGATTAAAGTTATTTTCTGAATTATCTTTATCTAATTTTGATGTAATCTTAGGAATACTGTTTAGAAGATTTGCTAGGTATAAAACTATGCAAATATTTCAATTAAATATTAGCGAATTACAATTGTACATGCTATTATAGTACAGGAAAAATACCTCCTCACTCATTTCATGACTGATCCTCTTATAACAAAAGAAAGATTAACAAAGGAAAACCATACAGATTTATTTAAGTGACAAGGAACCCTTCATTAGGAAATAAAGATCCGAAGAGACAGTTAACCTTTCATATTTTATGGTAGATTTGATGATGAATGCAGAGCCATAGTGAGATATTAGGGGCGAAATGTATGACTGAGAGGGAATGGGGTAATGGAGCAGGGCCTGCTTTTCAGGTTCTGCTCTGCAAACCCCTTCATTTTTGGATAAGAATGTTCTTTTCCTCTGGATATAGGGAAGGCACCTCTTTCACAAGGGTCTAATCTACTTTAGGGAAAAGAGCCCTTTCTGCACATGATGCCTCTTAAGGTATCCCCTGTGCCAAGGTGCCCTATTTTAGGGTAGCTGGCTCCGATCACCATCACTGTGCTATATGGGCATTTTTATGCAGTGGCTTCTGCCAGTGGATTCACATGTAACTTGGTGTCATAAAGGATACAAATAAGGAATCATAATTACAGTAAAAATGAACAAATGCACAAAACCTTTTCAACCTTGATATAATCCTCAGTGTGTACCATTGAAATGTTGATATCCTAAATCAGAATAAGAACAAAACTTTGAAAGATCCCGTTAATCAAAAAAAATGTTAAATTCTCTCAGTCTGGTTGCATCCACTCTTATAATTATACCTTTTTACCAAATCTGGATGGACTCCTCTCCAGCCCTCATCCCTAATCAGTGAATTTCTTCTCCGAAAAAGATTCAACAAAAGGGTGTGGATTAGGTCAGTGGGACTGCACCTGCCTTGCATGTGCAAGGTCATGAGTTTGATCCCTGGTACCAAAAAAAAAAAAGATTCAACAAAAGTAAATAATTCCAGATATCTTCTATGTCCCTTCTTTTGATATTCAGTGACTTATGTATTATTCCGGTATTACTTTCTCTATAACTCTTAGCCATGGGATAATGTTGTAGTCAGAGTTTTGGCAAGGGAATATATTTAATATAGGACACATAATTTATAGGATTATTTTGATATTTACCCAAAAAGTCAAATACAGAGGAGTGCAAGAGATTAACCACACACTAGAGGCCCAAAGAATACAGCCAAGGACCTGGATCCCACAGCAATGTCCCACACAAGTGCAGCTAAGGCCTAGAGTACAAGGCAGTGTCCTCCAGAGTCCAGCCAGTGGCCTAGAACACTCGGCAATGTCTCAAATGCTTGTGTTTATTGAGGATCTGCATCTGGAAGGCCCAAAGGCCAGTGGTGGAAGACAGAAAACCTACACTGGTGGGATAAAGGATTTGTGCTACCAGGCTGAGGGATCTATACTGGAACCAGGAAGTGATGCTCACGGTGAAGATCAGAGCTCCCCTGAGAACACCAGCCATTCCCAGTTACAGTGAGGCCCAAGCTCCTTCTCTAATGAGAACAGCCTAGTTTGCATCAGAATAACCAGCCTCAGCAAGCTTCTCCTAGAAAATCAACAGCCCCTGATCTTCCCCTCCAGTTCTCTTTTTATGGCTATTGATAACAATCCTCACATGAATCTTCCACACCCAGACCATGTTGATTCATTTGAGCTGGGCCTTACAAGTTGACTATTAGATAATCCACCACAGATAACCATTTTTTCATAGAAAATGTGAAAGCCTTCCTAAAACTTTGAAAGCAGATCATGAACCAGCAATTATAATCACAAGATGGTTTGTTCATCCTCATCATGTCCTTTACATATTGTAAGGTCTGCATCCCAATGGATAGGGGTACACACTTTAAAGATTTCAAGGATGTGATCCTCATGAAGTGATCCTATTATCAGACCCTGTGAATTATCCTCACTGGTACCAAAATCGCATTATTTAAGAGTTTAGTTTGTGGAAATATCAATAGGCATATCCACAAATTGAATAATACAACCTGAAAGTCAGAAATCAAGGTGTGACTATTGAGGGAGGAGAATAATGTTTTTTTCCTCTCCCTACTTCCCTTCTCCCCTTTCTTTTTCTTTCTTTTCTCATTGTCTTCCTTTCAGTCTTTGTTTTTATTTTAAGTCGACTTTGAAAGTACTTATGAAAAAAAATCATAACCACATGAAGCAGAAGAAACATACTGAGGGACAGCTCTCTTTTTGGTGGTCTAGTCCAGGTATATAAAGGCTTTAAGCAAGTGGGCCCCTCCACTGTGTAATTAGCACGTAATCCTTCATGGCTCTCAGCTTATTATCCTGATATTATTGTCCTCACCTGACTCATTTCTATGCTCTGATCTCTTAACAATCTTACTTACCTCATTGATTCATTTTCCAACAGCTTTGTCTTACTTGACACCGTACCTTCTAGATGCATGGCTTCCTTTCTTTGCTTTGCTCCAGAGACCCTGAGACCCTGTCTCTGACCTCCCTGTGCTAACACCACGATGGATCCAGCCAGGGTTTTGCTATATGATAGTCAGGAGGTAACTCTGAATGTTTTCCCTGGCTCTGAATTGGACCCAAATAGGATGCATAGCTTCTTGTGTATTTATTTTAAAAATCAAATATTTTATCTTATAGATAGAACATACAACATTTTAGTGAGGGATGTAAAACTTAAATTATTTTTAAAATCAAATGTGGAGGGCTGGGGATTTAGCCCAGTGGTTCCTCCGCCTGCCTCGCAAGCACAAGGACCTGAGTTCGATCCCCAGTACCAAAAAAAAGAAAAAAACCCACAAAAATCAAATATGGAGAAGAAGAAATAGAAGAAAAGTAATTCCAGCACTTTGGGAGGCTGAGACAGGAAGGGCTCAAGTTGGAGCCTAGTCTGGATAACTTCAACTTAGCCTGATCCTGTCTCACAATAAAAAATTTTTAAAAGGGCTGGGAATGTAGCTCAGTACAGTCTCTGGGTTCAATCCCTCATACCACCCAAACAAAAACAAAACAAGAGACTAGTAATATTGAGGCCAAGATATTTTATAAGTGAACAGAGTCTATTGCAGGTGATTTTCTAAAATAATCTAGTTACCATGTTTAGGAAGTTTTGCTGATACCTCATAATATTTTTGCAGGACAGGCTTAGAAATCCTATCTCTAAATATCACAGTATTAGGAGGTGGGCACCTTTGATATATAACTAGATTGTGAGGGGGAAGCTCTCATGAGTAGGATTAGTGCCCTTATGAAAGAGATCCTGTTAAGCTCGCTCTTTCTCCATCATGTGAAGTTATAATGAGAAGATAGTAGACTATGGCCTAAAAAGCATCCTCACCAGAATTCAACTACAATGATTCTCTGATCTCCGGGACTGTGAGAAATAAATACTCTTTGTTTACATAAGCCACCCAATCTATAGTATTTTGTTATAGCAGCTCAAACTAACGCTGCCTCCACCTGGCACATTGCTCATACAGTAGTAATAGTTTTACTCTGCAGAAGTGGACCTTTCTTCCCACTCCAGTTCTGGAACAGTGGCTCAGAGAATTGTTCCAGAGGGATTGGTAGATAAAACTGAGGATTTCTCCTGAAAAGAACTGACCTAACTTGTGGAAATTCAACCTAACAGGCACTCTTAGAAGCTATGGAGATTTTACAATAAAGAATTTTTTTAAAATGACCTCAGGACACCATCAAGCACACAAAGATACATGAAACTGAAGGATCAGAAGAAGAATGGAGATGAAAAGGAGCTGAAAAAATGTTTGAAGAAATACTGATAAAGTTCTCAGATTTGTTGAAAAACAATCTATCCAGCCAAGAAGCTCAGTGACTATATGAGAAACAGAAAAAAATCTATACCCAAACACATCTTAATAAAAATGCTGAAAGACAAAACAAAATTGAAGGCAATAAGAGAAGAACTAGTTATTACATACCAAGTCATCCAAATAAGATTATCTTCTGACTTCAGATAGCAAACAATGGAGGTGAGAAGGCAGTGGAATGAGGTATTCAAAGTGCTGAATGAAAAAACTGTTAGCCAAGAATCTTGTGTCCAGCAAAACTGTCTTTCTAATTTCAAGACAAAGTACATTTTCAGAGAAACAAAAACTGAAGGAATTTATTCCTAATACACCTGCCTTTTAAGAAATACTGAAGGAGGCCAGGGATTTAGCTTATTGGTGCCTCTGTGTGCTTCCCAAGCACAAGGTCCCGTTACCAAAACAAAACAAAACAAAACAAAACCAAATAAAACCCTGAATGATATTTTTACACTAAAAGCAAGTAGCCCCTGAAACTAACCCAAATCCTCTGGAAAGATTAAAAAACTCCACTAAAAGGTATTTGTTTAGAAAAGACAATGCCAATGACTATTTTTTCCTCTTCTCTTAAGTAATATCCCTATCTCAGTACAGAGCTCCATCTTTTATATCATTTCTCAGCTCAGATGATCAGAAGCCTTCTGTCCCCATTTTCTCCTGTCTCCCCACATCTAATATAGCATCAAGACATATGACTTGTGTATTCCAAGATACAGCTTTGTTTACCACTTTCATCCATCTCTGTTGCCACCATGTTAGCATGAGCCTGTGTTATCTCTTGCCTCTATAGCTGAATAACCACTAACTGGGCTCATCAATTCTACTCTCTCCCTTCCTAGTACCATTTTCCTAGTACCATTATTCAAGGAATACTTTCTTAAAACATCAATTCCCTTTACCTGAAATTCTCCTGTGGCTTCTCCTGGCACGTAGAATAAGGGTCCTTTACCCTGGCCTCTGTAAGTGCTGCCCCTCTTTCCTTTCCAGCCCTACTCTGGCCACAGCTGGCTCTGCTTGCTTCTCATTTCTCCATCCTCCAAAGTTGCCTGAGGCAGGGCTTTTGCACACTGTGTGTCTGCATAGAGCACCAACTCTCCCTTTTCCACATTGCCGTCTTTTCCAAAACTTGAATGTTACCTTCCGAGCAATGCTTTTTATAGCCAGTTATCTTTTGTATTTTTACCTCACTCTGTGGTTTATTTTCTTTATAAGAGTTGTCATAATTAAAAGGAAGAAAATCTGGTAGCATATACAAGAAATTAAAAACATTGATTAATTCTAGAAAACAGAACTCGAAGTGGGATAGGGGAGTACATTTCCTTCTCTAATAGATGTTTTGTACAATTTAAACTATTTAACATTTGCATGTTCTAACTGAATTTCTTTCTGATGTAGTTAAATTTTAAAATGCCTAGTATTTAAAATGCCCTAGGGAACAATCATATCGGCCCCTTACCCCCAAAATTCAATTTAGGAATTTATGATTTCTTATAGTTTATAATATAGTCTTTAGATCCCTTTTTTGGGAAATCTTTTTACAATATTAGCAAATCTATCCTTAGTTTAGATGTTTTTAGCATATGTATTTTTAGAAGATATGTATCAATATCCTATAATTTGTCTTCTATACTTATATAGAAACTCAGGACAATGAAAACTATATATATTATGTATATATATGCCATTAAGTTTTCATTGTCTTACATTCCCTAAATCAATATTTTCATCAGTATTGGGATTTCATTTTGTACTTTAATTTGATACATTTATAAAATTCAGAGAGCATAGTTTTTCAATTAAATGTTGGTAAGTTTGTCCTTAAATACTCTGTAATTGGAAAAATTTTTTGGTTGGTTAGTACCTATTTATGATTACATTGAACATTGAAGTTGTACATTGAAGCAGCAATGCCACTGTGTTAATTGGAAAACAATAGGAATTTCAAGGATTTTAGATTAAGTTGGCTTTCCAAAATATAGTGGGTTCAACTATTTTGACCATCCTTCTGCTACATGAAAATGCTGTTTAAATTACAACCAAGATACTGGAAGAAAAAGAATTAAAGTGTCAAATGAGGGAAACCACACTGTCAGATGTAAAGATGAAGGTCCAAACTAGAAGAATGCCACTCAAGTAGATGCTCTGGTAAAGGAGGGCAGACATTGAAATCAGTGCTGAGAATCAGAGCCTTCCATTTTGAATTATCCCTGGAAGACACAATATGGCCTGTGTCTGTTCAAGTGACACCTAGAAGTGAGTCCTCTAATACTGGGCCTTGACGAGCTGTTCTGTTTTTAAAGGGGGATGGGATGAGTGATTCTCCCTAAGACATTAGAACTCCATGCGTATGCCATTCATCTGAATTTATAACTATCCAAAATTTGTAACTGAAACTCAGTGTTCTAATCCTAGTTGAATAGCCTGATAAGACTAAAAGTATAACCATCCCTTCGATCCCCGGTACCAAAAAAAAAAAAAAAAGAACTATAACCATCTCATATCATCACTTCCACACCGATGGTGCACGGGATTCTTGTGAACAAAACAGTACTCACTAAAGATAACAAAATGATAACAACAATAATCAATCCTCACATCATCAGCAGTGAGGCAGAATAAGCAGATGAAACAACTGGGAATCATATCCTATAGTTTTAGGCAGTAAACTATCAAGAAAAAACTAAGAGGGAGCAAAGGAGATTTGTAATGGAAAAAATAAGGAGATTAAAAAATTTATGCATCAAAAAACACTAAGTGAGCATCTCTTTTTCTGGAGTTACTCAAGGGCCTGGTGTGTAGCATTTAACAAAGCAAATGAAAATCCTTTTCCTTGAGTGCTTATATTCTAGCAGTCCAAGAGAGAACTAAATCAAATTAAAATTCTTTTTTTAATGCTATTGAAATAAAAGAGGTCTACTTAAATAGGAAATGAACTCAGTTGAAAAATAAATCAATAAACTGAAAATATAACTTAATATATCATCCAGGATGCTATGAAAATGCAGTGGAAAAACCTGAATAAACATTTAAGAGGCACAGATGATTAAATTTAAAAGGCCAGCATGCATCTAATAGGAATTCCAGAAGGAGCCAACTGGGCACATGCGAAAGCTGCAATGTTTGAGAAGGTTGAGACTTTGCAGAACTTTTGCAGAAGATTAAAGTTCTCAGATAACAGAAGTCGTGAACAGGATAAATACGTCTAAAGTCATATGTGGAATAATGGTAAAACTACAAACCACCAAAGCCCAAACTAGAACCAGACAGAAAATGCTGATTATCTTAAATGACAGTCATCTTAGGAGCAGTTGCAGAGGTCAGAATGTCACGGAATAATAACTTACTAGGGGAAAATGCCAACTTTGAATTTGGTACTTGTCAAACTATTATTTCAAAGTGAGACTGAAGTAAATAAAATTTAAAATGAAGTGTGAGAGTTTACCACCTATATACATGGAAATAACTAGTCAGAAATGATCGTGAGGAAAAAATGAATCCTGAAGGAAAGAAATGCAGAGCCAAGAGTGTATAGAGAGAATCATAAATGTGACAATAAATCTACATAAGCACTGACTGTAAACAACATTTAAAAAATGTGTCATCATCATCAGGGTTGCAAAATTCTACCTTCCCCAGAAATGTTGATTAAATAGAGTCCTCAAGTCAACTCTTTATGGTAAACATTGAAAAAATAGCATATATAATTTCCAGAGTAGTAGAATGAAAAATAAAGTAAATAAGAAAATCTAATCTACTTAGAGGCTGGAAATGAAGAAGGAAAAAATGAAACAAAGAAAACTCAGGACAAGTGAAAAAAGGAGTAAGATAGTAGTAAGACTTCTTCTCAACAAAACATACTTTAAGGGTTCAGAATTTGCCACTTGTTTAGAGTATTGGTTTATTAATGGAGGAATCCCCTAGATCATTAAAAATTTAACCATCTTTCATCTACTTGGCTACATTGCCGGCCTGTATTTCTCACTTCTGACGTTGTCAGATTTTCCATGTTAGAACATTGCTTGCTTGTTTGCTTGCTTATTGCTTGCTTGCTTGATTGATTGATTGAGAGACAGGGTGGCACTCTGTAGCCCAGCCTGGCCTCAAACTCAGGATCCTCTTGCCTCAGCTTCCCCTGTCTAGGATTACAGGCATGTGCCACCATGCTTAGTTTAGAACACTGATCCTGATAGATTTCCCTTTGAAACCTTCTCAGAACTTAATTGTAATACTTGGCTTTATCTAAAAGTTGAGAGCAAGGCTATTAAAGGAAGTGTGTCCTTTGTGGATGACACTTAGGAAACTCTGGCCATTTTTTTGACAGAAGCTAATTTGTTGATTTTATGGTTGGGATGTACAAGAAGAGAAACAATGGCATGATATTGGAGTAGTGGCAGCAGTAGTTGCAGCAGTAAAGCTAATAGTCCTGAATGCTTTCTTTATGACAAGCACTGTCCAAAATGTATTGTATCATTATTACTTTTATTTTATACATATGGGAGCCAAAGCAAAGAGAAGTTAATATTGAGACAGGATCTTATAGCTGCATAATATGCTAAACTGCACACTTAATAACAACTTGTATTTTTTAAAAAACTTTCTTTTATTGGTACATTTTAGATATACAATATAATGACATTCATCATTGGAAATTTGCACCTTTACATAATCTCTCTTGGTTCTTATTTTTCCCCCCATCCCCTGGCCTCCATTCAACCCCTCCATCCTCCCTATTTACAAAGACTTTGTATCCATTTTTTCATTTTCTCATATTAATTCCATTCCCTTCTTTCCTTTCCCCTACCCCTCCCAATTCCCCTTCCCATTTACCCCTTTTCTTCCTTTTTCACACTATTATACCTTTTAGTCCTTATTTACGCTTTCAATTTCTCACACCAGAGAAACTATTCAGTATATACACGTGTGTCCTATTTATTTCACTTAAGAGTATCACTATAAAGGTCTCTTAATTTCTCATTTTTTATGGCTGAGTAGTTCTCCATTTTATAAAAAAACCACATTTTCTTGATCCAGTCTCCAGTTGCTGGGCATTTGGGCTGTTTCCAAGTTTTAGCTATTACAAA
>NW_004624739.1:17973705-18030034 GCF_000247695.1 Heterocephalus glaber
TAGGATTTTTATCATAAATGCATGTTGGATTTTGTCAAATGCTTTTTCTGCATCTATTGAGATGATCATATGGTTTTTGTCCTTGACTCTATTGAATAGTGTATTACATTGATTGATTTGCATATGTTGAACCATCCCTGCATCCCTGGGGTGAATCCCACTTCGTCAGGGTGTATAATCTTTTTGATGATCTTCTGCATTCTGTTTGCCAGTATCTTATTAAGGATTTTTGCTTCTGTGTTCATTAGTGAGATTGGTGTATAGTTTTCTTTTTCAGTTGGGTCTTTCTCTGCTTTGGAGATCAAGGTGATGCTTGCTTCCAGGAATGAATTCAGGAGTATTGCTTCTCTTTCAATTTCATTGAAGAGTTTAAACAGCAGTGGCAGTAGTTCCTCTCTAAATGTCTTGTAGAATTCAGCAGTGAAGCCATCAGGGCCCAACAACTTGTATTTAGCACATATATTTTCCATTTTTGCATTGCTATACATTCACAGCTCCATGTTATTTGGTTTATTAGTGGCAAAAAGGCTGATGTAATCTAAAATTAATTTTCGCTGCTACTTATAAATCATGCTGTGCTTGTCATTTTTAATATAAAAGTGCAGAATTTCATAAATTTAAAAGGAATCATCTTATAGAGTGAGTTGGTTTTAATTTCTTTACAATTAGAGCTACCAAATAATCAATCACATTTGCCTTAACAGATACCAAACCTTTCATTTGTACGCTAATGCTCCATACATTGAACTTAATCATAACTAGTATGTTGTTTTGTGCCAGACTCCAGAATGATGACTATGCTTTTGTTTAAAATTAGATACCGGACCAGGGATTTAGCTCAGTGGTTATGCCGCCTGCTGTGCAAGCGCAAGGACCTGAGTTCGATCCCTGTTACCAAAAAAAAAAAAAAAATTAGATACCAAGTTTATATAAGTAGGCTTAACCATCTAGGCTGATAGGAAAGTTCAGTTTAATGACGATATTTCTTCTAAAAAGGGGAACATTTCTCTCACAGTAAGTTCATGTTTGTTACTCTTACTAGGGAAACAGATTTAATGCAAGACATACAGGGATATTAGGATTTACAGGGTAGGCTTACAATGGCCACCTGCGTAATCAGGTGTGGAAGGATGCAAAAGGGCTGTCTGCATGCTGGAGATCCGAAGGATCCAGTCAAAGGTCACAGGCCTGGAGCTCATTGCAGTGTTCATCTGAGTCTATCAGGAGGCAGAAGGATCTGCGCTGGGAGCCAGGAGTCAACATCCAAGGGGAAGGGGAAGACTGGAGCTCCTCTGAAGAAACAGAAGCGAGCCTTCCTTCATTGTTTCCCTTTTATCCCATTCAGGGTACAAGCCTTTTGGTTGGTGCCACTCATACCCAGGGTGGGTCTTCTGTCTTCAGTAAATCCCTTCAGCCGCACCTCAGCTGTACTTATCCAGTTGACCTGGCCATTTCTTACTCAAGTTAACACAGTCAGCTATCATAGTACCTATATCAAGAGCTAGAAAAAGTGATTATAAAATATTATTTATATTGATAAAATTAAAAATTTAACCTCATTTTCAGCTTATTTTATTGGCTATTATTAAATTCCTACAAAACATTTCCCATCGACTTTCAACTTATTTCAGTAATAATTTTTCCTTATTTTAACATGCCTATCATACACTGACCCATTCTACTTTTTATTCTATTCATTTGGGTCCTTCATTATTAGATTATCAGTCCCTTAGGATGAGGAACCCTATTGTTAACATCCCAGTAGACCTTCCTCAAGCCATAAGTCGCTGCTGTCTATAGTGAGCAGTTTGAAGTATGGGAGGAATGAGGTAAAGAGTGCAGACGAAATGTTGAAACTTGTCCCACCCCAGAGTTAACAGGATGGCCCAGACAATGAAGAAGGATGACCAGGGAGAGTAGAAAAAAAAATAATACTCACTATCATAAATGACAAGGCCTAAAAGGATGGGGCTAATTTCATTTAATTAGAATACATAAATATCTGTCTCTTTTTCCTACTGACTTTATTAACATATAATTGACAAAGGAAAATTGTACATGCTTATGGTGTACAATGTGATGACTTGTTTATACACGTGAAATGATTAAATGAAACTAATTAACATATGAACCACCACACATTTATTTTTGGGGGCGAGAACATTTAAGATCTCTTAGCAATTTTCAAGTAGGTACAACTGAAATATAATGTTATTGTATTACTAATACATTTTTAATACATTATCATTGTAGTCACTATAGGATCTCCAGAACTTGTCATCCTAACTGAAATTTTGTATCCTTTGAGGAAATCTTCCCATCCCCCCTATTCCCTCTTCACCCCTAGCCACCCCCCGGCAACTATCACTGTAGTCTCTGCTTCAGTCTACGAGTGCAACTTTTTAGAAGGAAAATGTAAATATTTGCTTAGATTGTCCTTTGTAGTGATAAGTGGCTTCTTAGTCTTAATATGTTATTTCTTATTGTTCTGGTGACTCATTTATCCAACCTCCTGATTATAGTCATGATAATGAAGGATCAGTGTAAAAATAGGATCAGAATTTAGTCAGTTAAAAAATAAATAGAACACATGAATCTTTGAGGGCTGGACACCTGTAGACTCACCACCAGCACATTTTCTGCTTGTGGTGTTTGTCTTACTCTAAGTACACCCTCTGTGCTTAAAAACAGTTAAGTGTCGCAGTCCTTCGTGGTGAGAGGAGACGATTGGGCAGAGCAAGTATATTGTGGTCAGTCCCTGCATGCAGTGACCTTTCCAGTTTTTGGCTCAGTTGACTGTTCTGAAGTAACTGGGTCAACTCTGAATGGCAGTACCTCCCTACGCCAAGTATTACCACTGGGCTGCCTAAATAAAATTAAAACATCTGCGGCTGTAATCTGTACTTTTCTAAAAATCGAACTTGAAATCTATCAAAATTTCAGAATGTAACCTAAAATTTAGGACACCCAAAATTATAGGATGCCTGACTTTGCTTTCCTCTACACTGTTTTGCGTGTATTTCTCATCACTTCAGTGTTCCTTCCCTTATCTGCTAGCTATTTCCCCTCTACTGTCTCCTAAATGTTATCTCTCTGTCTTTCACACTTTCTTCTTTGGCTTTTGCTGTTTAGGGAACATTCATGATTTTTTTTCTGCTCATTATTACTCTCTTTCTACCCATAAATTTCCCTAAATAATATTTTTTCTCCTTTTCATGTCTTTTTAAATTTATTTCAAGATTGCTGTTGTCTCTGGCTAAATTGTTTTTCTTGCTGATTTAACTTCTGGAAAGAATTTGCCTTATGTAAAATAAATCTCTGCTGGTTAAATGAATGTTGGCTTCCATAGAGCAAAACAAGAATACTGGTCAGCTTTCCTTGCTCCAGCCCCTATCTTGAATAGCATAATCTTTGTTTGTTCACTACTGTTGGCTTTTTCCTCTTCTTCCTTTATATATACGATGTAATGTTGCAAATGTTTCTAATCCTATTCTTTCATGAGTAGTCCCAGCAAAATAATCTTCACTTGCAAAAGTCACAGCATCTGAAGAACTATGTGAAATCCATCATTTTCTTTGTTTGAAAGCATTGCTTCTATATTACACTAGGATTATTGAACAGCATTCTCCCCAGCAGAAGGAACTGCTGTTCTGCTAATGATGATGGTGATGGTGTGGGTGAGAATTTGAAGGCAAAAAGGACAGAAGTGGGAGTAGAACAGAGTCACCAGTGATGAGGTAGAGGTAGGGGGAGAGCATGAATAGGAAGAAGTAGCTGCTGGGATAGATGGATGATAACACATTAATGTGTCTTCATTTTTCTGCCTCTGAGTTTTAAAAGGAACCAGTAGTGCCATACAAAGTGGCCCAAAAACTACACCAATAGTTGGCTCCATCAAATCATCCTGATGGCTTCTCCACTACTTCCTCCAACCAGGTTATGGAAGGACAGACATTCTCATCCTTCATTCTGTTGCCTTCAGTCACCCAACAGAATGAAAGAGGCAATGGTGGGAGGTAGATAAGGGACAGTCAGAGAATAATGGATGCAGATTTAAAGTTCTGAATACATGCCAGACTTACTTAATTCTCACTGCAAGTCTGAGACAAATATTCTGTTAGATGTACACAGTGTGGGAACACAGTCCTGTAGTGGTGCCCCTGTCCTTTGCTGTTTTTATTGCCCCTCTTGAAAAGCAAGTAATCAAACAAATGAAACACTGCTTTTATTGTTATTATTTATTTGGTGGTATTATTAAAAGAGTAAAAGGATGATTTTGCTCTAAATGTGTGGGAAAGTTTTTCATCACTATGTGATTGCGATGTTTCTTATGCCTTTGCTTTTAGAGAGTGCTGTAGTACTATAAAGTATTGGTGGGAATGAGAACTTAGGTATAACAAATACAAAAGTGATGAATATTGGTTGGATTGAACATCTTTTAGGGGACAGATTTTTCATCTTGACTTCACCCTCCAGATTCATTCTTAAATTGAGTTCAAGTAAAGGATGCTAACATTTTTAAAAGTAAATTTCTTTTGACTAGTTTCATTTTCTGTTACTAATGTGTAAGGGACTTCTTTGTCTTGTTTTAAAACAAGAGAAAAAAGGAAGAAGGAAATTAAAAGCGGAACAAGAAGTAGTATCTTTGCAATATACATACAAACATTCATAAACATTTGACAGTAATTTCCTTTTGTAGTTCTTGTCTGAAAATTGAGGAAATGATATATAAAAAAGTTTCATTGATCTTTGGTATATCCCACTGTGATAATGTCACTATAACTGGGATGAAAAAGGGAAACATTATTTTACTGCTTTGGTGATTATATTCCCTTTGTCAAACTCCTCTATAGAAAATGCTTCATGAATTTCTGTATATAATAGTAAGAATGTAATCCTGGTTTTATTGTAATCACATTTGTTGCTTAAATTTTTTTTTTTTTTTTTTGGTACCGGGGATCAAACGCGGGTCCTTGCGCTTGCAAGGCAGGCAGCGGAACCACCGAGCTAAATCCCCGGCCCTGTGGCTTAAATTTTAAGAAAAATTTCCATCACTATCCTTAAAATTCTTGAATTATTATGTCTTAAGATTTATGTTCATGCTTCTGATATTCGATGTCATTATTCATAGGTCTTAAAGAGTAGGATAAAAGTTAAAATTCCAGTTTTGATGTCACTGTCTTCTGGGATCAAGAACACATTGTGTGTTGCTGGGGAGGAGTTGGCATAGGGCTGTGGTCCAACTGGCAGGGGCTAGAGAGGGCGTGGGGCTCACGCTAGGCTTCCTCCTCTTAGTGTTCTGCTCGTTTCTCCAGTTGCTATGAGCTTCCTTAGAAATGGGGAAACTGTGATGTTGACGATGGAAAAGCAGTGTCTAGATATTAGAAAATTAACAGTTTCTGTTAATTTTGTGAGGATGCTAACCCTTGATTTAAAACTGGTACCCAAAATTTGGGCTTGTTGAACCAGTTGAGTTCCTGTTCATGCTATTTCCATTCATCCAGTTCTAATGTGGATGTCTCTTGTCTGTTTTAGGGTTAGCAGTTTCTCTCCAGCTCTTGCACGGGGACATTGAGCAGATCAGAAGAGAATACTCATCGGTATTTTCTCATGGAGTGTCCATAACAAGGAAGTTGGGTTTTTCTAATATTATCATGCCTGGTAGGTGACTTTGGGATGGAACAAAGTGATGAAATATGAGTATATTGTCTATTTTTGACATTTGAGAGGCTTTTCAAATTTTCACCTTTGAAGAGTTCCACGTGGGCCAAGCTGAAGAATGAAATGAGGTACGTGATAATATGCCAAAGATCTTTACATTCTGATTACCTCAATGTAGGGTGACTTGTGGCAGCCATGGCTTCATTGCATAATGACCACGGTAACAACAAAAACTGAAATAGCATTCAGAAAATACTTTACCCTTTGTTGGAAAATGTCAGTGAAGTTGCTTGAGTGTTTTGTTAAGAATGCTTGCTCACTGAGCCACAACTGGCCTGGCTCGGAGGATTTTTCATTGTGAATATCTATCTATACATGTAAATAAGCAGCCATATGAAAATACCATATGTCTTTCTGTACCTTTTTGAGACCTATTTATGTACAGTATATGATTCAGATCTGTATTCGCACCTAAAAAAGACTCCCTAAAAGTGTTTGTTTTCTAAGCAGGAAAAAGTGGGGATGAAAGAGTCACACTGTAGAATCAATCAGTGCCAAATTTATTGAAACTGATGAATTTTGCGGTGAGTCGGATCTCATCTCTCAATCAAAACACAGTTTTCAGAGTCTTCCCCTGTAGAATCTTGGGGCAGTATAGGTTTTACAGGGTTTGCATGCACAGTCCAAGAAGCTGGGCCAGAGCAGTGACCTGCTGGGGAGCAAGGATGAGTACTTGGCAGAACTTGATTTAGTTCAGGCAGCGAGCATTAGTTGAGCGTCAGTGTTCTGCAAGGGACTAAAAATTAAAGGATTAACTTATTGATTCTGCAAATATTTTTTAGTACTTTCTATGGGCCAAGGCATGCTTTCCAGGTATTGAGAATACAGTAGTGAACACAACAACAAAAAAAGCCTTTTCCTCTGGAGCTGGCTTTCCATTGAGTCAGATTATAATAAACGTCTAAGTAAAATACTTGTGTTCAAATGCTGAGCTAAGAAAAGGATTGGTGAAGAACTAAGTAATGGCCAAAGTTGTAATATTTGAGGGATTAAAATTGTCATGAGATAAGAAACGAGCAGGAAGGATGTCAGGAAGGCACAGAACAAAAAGCATTCCAGGCAGGAGATAAGTGCAGAGGACCTGAGGCAGGAGAATGGTTGGCATGTGTGAAGAACTCCAGGAAAACCAACTTGACTTCCTAATCTTACCTCAGAGGACTAAGCGACATGAGTTATGGTGGCTTACACTGTATAACATTTGTTTGACATAGTCTGCTTTTCTTTCACCAAACCAAGGAATTAATTTTTATCAGTCACCAAAATTTATTTTACAAGGGCCTCACCTTGAGTTTGGTCTTCCGCGGGAATGCAGCTTCTGCCCTTTTGTCTGTGTATTAGACGATGACAAATTGGATCTTATATAGTAGTGGCTCTCCCACCTTCCACGACCAAGGAGTGGCAGGAAAAGTAGACCAAATAAAGGAGTCTGAAGTTGTTGACAGTATTTTTTAGAAGTGAGATTGATATGGAGAAATATAACTCCCAACCTGTTAGATGTCAAATCTGCCGAGTTTGTGGTCCCTCAGCATCAGTGAAGTCACAAACCAAAGGAAGAAGTTAAGAGAGTTTTATTGGAAACAAGGAGAGAAGAATGGCTCCTGAATTTCTAGGTGGATGGCCACCGAGACCCTTTATCAAGGGTAATGTGTACAGCAAAGTCACAATATGGTTACAACGTATGTCAAACTACAATCAACTTACAGGATTACAAGTACTGTACAGCCGCTTATCTCATAATGATCCCATAGGAAGCAACTCACATAATGAGGGAATATGGAAAGAACAAAGGCATTTTGGGGAAGGGTGGAGTCTATATGTACTGGTCACCACCTCTGTGTCTGATGCCTAGCTGGGCCATTGGAACGGGTGGTGCTAGTCATCATATAATCTCAAATTGCTGTTCATTTCTAGGGAAGCATGCAGGCCTGGCTATTGAGGCCTGGCTCTCTTCAGATTCACCTCCAGCCACAATTCTGATGTCTTTATCTTTTTGTGTCGACTTCCTCAAGGGCCCAGACCCTCTCTAACTACATATTAATTTCTATCTAACTCAGCTGTCTGTGATAAGATGCTCTACAGTCCTGTAAAAGCAAGCAAAGCCCCTGGCACAGCCATGAGGCCCAGTGGTAGGACTCCCATGAATGGGGGTCTCATATGACTGCACCATGTGGTGACCTCTTGACTGGGATTTGTTCATGCAAGGAAGGCTGAGAAAACATCCTGGAAGGTTCCCTGAGGTGACCTGACCTAGCTTGGTGACCCAGTCTGCTTGAGCAGCTCGTGCTACTGTTGTTGAAAATGACTATTTATAGATCTGTTTACTTGGTGGTGTGCTATTCAGTGGCTCTTGCAACCGTTATTTCCTTCAGTTGCTATAAATAACTGGTATTTCCTCTTCAACAAAAAAGAAAAAATTTCATCCCACTGGGAAGCAAATTGATGGGCAAATCTAATATAAAAAACATATTTTAGAGCAGAATGCAGCCAGCCACTAGAAGAATTCCTCATCTCGGTCTCTGGACAGTGTTGCTGAGAAATGGAAAACTCTTAGAGCAAGATGACACTTCACTGGCTGAGTAATTGTCTGGGAGGTGCCATGCTCAGGCAGCTTTTGTCTGGCTTTGATGATGGAAATGAACTTTCCAGGGAGTGAGACTTGCTTAGGTCCTTGTCTAGCACCACTTTGTGATGCCAGGTTCCTCCTGCCCAGGAAAACAACCCTTCCTGACGGGGGCAGACCTGCTTTGCTGGGCACCGCAAGGGAATTTTTAAATAACACTTCATTCCTTTTCTTCTCTTCTTTTCTTCTTAGTCTTCCCAGTTAGATGCAGAAAGGAGAGATGTGGTTACTTAAATAACTGAAAGCAAGTTTAAAACTCACTGGAATTTTTTACATTGGGAAACAGTCATTGTTCTGTTTTCTTTTCTTGTTTTCAGATTTGTCAGTTACTTCTCACGAGTTAAGTGAAAATTTGATTTCTGATCGCGTGTTACATGGACAGCCTGTAGGCATTTTTTTTTTTTCATTTTCCGGTTTTGTCCTTCTGTAGTGTTCTGATAGGGGTCAGGACAGGTGAGGCAAAGGCTTTATTCTGAGAGGACCGAGTTCCTCAACTTAGTTTGCAGAGGGAATTATCTGTGCTCTGGACATGGAAAGGAACGTGTAAGACTGTCTTATGATTCCAGGATGTAACAGTGCTTAACTCTTTTTGAAATGGGAAACCATGCAAACAGATTCTTCTCTTCGTCTTGCTGTTGTGCAGGCAGATCTCTAGGTTATCATCTGGTGTGAAGAAAGGATGTGTCTTGCTTCTGAGCTGTCAGGAAGTCTCTTCAGTCCTTCTCTGGACTGAGAGTAAATCAGCATTTTATGTCTTAGGATATCCATTTCCAACTAAGAAAAATTGTTTTCTGAGAAGCTCTATTGTGTGACCTACAAGCCATATAAATCCGAAGGGACTTCTCTGGTCTGGTCTGTGAGTCTGTGGGAGGGTCAGCAGCAAAAATATTTAAATCACTGGTCTCCCTTATATAGAAAATATAAGTGAGCCAGAAAAGCAATTTTAAATTTACTAGAAGCTGCTTTGTTTAAAGTGGAAAAGAGAGGTGAAGTTAATTTTAACAGTGCATGTTATTTATCCTAATACATACAAAATATTATCATCCTGATAGATAATCCATATAAAAAATTTCTAATGAGTTATTTTTCACTCTGTTTTCAGCCTCAGTCTTTGAGAGCTGGTGAGCATTGTACGTTTACAGCAGAGCTCTCTGCAGCCAAGTGCTCAGTTGCCACATGTGGCAGCAGTTACTTATTGGATGGCCTGGCCTAAATGGTCTAACAGACTCTAACCGACTGTGCAAAGCAGTCTTGGGCCATTGCTGAGTACCAGACAGGTCTCGTTTCCATCTATAAAGCATCCTGGAGCAAAGCTGACTGATGGATCTGGGAGGTCACGGAAGGTCTGGCTGCCTACCCCTCAACCTGAACGTCCAGCCTTACTCTTAAAATTAGGATTCCTTCTAGGCAGAACTTTGTCTCCATCAGGATCTCCCTGCCTGTACCTTGTCCCCCTGGAGACTTGCTCCCACATAGCAGTTGGTTACACTGTCACTGTTTGTTAGGGAATTTGTCATTAATGCCTTCTGGTATTTTTAGTAGGTCTTCAAAGCTTGTAACCCTAAAAAGATTAAGTAAAAAACACCAGAGTAATAGGGGTAAGGAGGGAGCTGAGATCTGAGAGCTTGTTTTGATAATGACCTTGTGATGTATTGAAATTTGTTTTGCAAGTAGTTTTTCTGGATGATGAGTTCTGGGATTAGGAAATTATAGATATGTCTGCCTCATGTCTAAGGAAGCAAGCATTTTCATTCTTTTAAATACAAGTATTGTTCCTTAGTACTTAATGATAGAGAAATGCACATTAACAGACAAAATTAATGCAGAGGCCATCCATTTTGGAATAAGTAGATTGGAAAGAGTATGATATGATGTAAAGGTCCATAAATATATATATTTAATCTAACATTCTCTACCCTCCCGTCTAAGTCACTGAGCCTCCACCAGATACAGTGGCAACAATTGGTCTTAGACCTGAGCCCCTGATCACGGAAAGAGGTGGTGGTCTTTCAGCCAGTGAACACCACAGGGACTGAAGAGAGATGGCAGCCAAGGTTCCTACACATCACCCTGAGGTTATGTCCCAGCCCCAGATAGAGTAGGGGAGGGAATGGTGCCTCCCAGATTTTGAAGCCTCCGTCACCCAAGGATGCAGGGTTCTCCCCACTCCCTTCTAGATCTCATGCATTGCCCCGAGTATGAAGGCCATGGGGAGCACAGCCCACCCCTGCATCTGCCCCTGTGCAGAATGGTGCTGCAAAGCCCGGCACAGGTGCTGCTCTGTTAGTTACTCTTGTATGCTCGAGTGTCTTGAGCAGAGGTTTAAAAGTTACTCCCCCAGATCTTCAGTATCTTTGTATGCTCTCCTAAAAACAAAGCAAAACAAGTAGAACAGACAAAAAAATTAAAAATTGATGTTTTACTGGAGTATACTCCATGAAAAATGTAAAGGATAACATTAGCTCTTTTTCAAGCCATCCAGACATTTTTCCTGTCTGTGGTCTGCTTCAGTCTTCAGTTACCTGTGAGTCTTATCCCTCTCCCTTTCTCCCTTGCCTCTTTTATTTTTTATTTTGCCTGGTCTAGGCTCAGACTTGTAATCGTCTGCTTCAGCCTCCCAGAGTGGAAGGATTATAGGCCTGCACCTCCGGGCTCAGATTCCTTCCTCCTTCTTGAAGGTGTCATGAAATGATAGAAACTCGGGGTGTGAAAGGCACATTGTCTTAGTTTCCTGTGGGTACTGTAACAAATCACCAAGAACAGCGCAAATGCTTTACATTACAGCCTGGAGGTCAGAGTTTGCTTAAGTCTTACAGGGCTACAATTGATAGATTGGCAAGGCTGCATTTTCTTCTGATGGCTCAGGGGAGGGTTGACTTCCTTGCCTTTTCCATCTCCTGGAGGTTCCTGCACTTCTTAGCTTGTGGTTCCACATCATTCTAATCTCAGTTCCTCCATCAGATGTGCTTCTCTAACTCTGACAACCCTGCCTCTCTCTTTTAAAGACCTTTGTGATTGTACCAGACTCACCCCAGTGATCCAAGAAAACCTCTCTATTTTAAGATCCTTAATTTAATCACATCCTCAAAGTCCCTTCAGCCATGTAAGGTCACATATCCATAGGTTCCAAGGATTAGGACCTGGTCATCTTTGGGGAGGAGGTGTCATACTCTATCTGCCCCACACATGAAGGACCATCCAGCCCCACCATGTGCAGTGCATGGGTTTCTTCCTCTTGGTCCTTGATGGTAGTTTTCTGGCTCATACTTGAATATTTGTAACAACCCAGAGCACGTCATCACCTCACCCTGTCTCTGTCCTATAAAGATGGTGCCTAGTTCCAGGACTGGCCTGACCAGTGCACAGTAGCACCGGGCTAACACCTTCCTTGCTCAAGTCACTTGTGATAGCGACAAAGGCTGGCTTGCACTAGCATAGTTGATAGCTGTACTCATTCTCTTGAGATATATTTTTTCGTAGGTAAAGTGGGGTTACTAATAATACCTTGAACACATTTCTTAGTCTCTGTAGTTTCTTAGTCTATAAAAGATAAATGGTAGTGCTTTCCTGTAAAGTGGAGGTGAGGATTTAATGAGAGGCTCTACTTACAGCGCTATACAAAAATGTAGCAGGTACTCGGTAAAGTGCGTTGCTGCTGCTCTCAGTACTAGGACTACTACTTCTGGTTGAGTAGCCCTTGTCTGAAATCATTGGGAACAGGAATGTTTCTGATTTCAGAGGTGTTTTTTTTTTTTAATTTCAAAATATTTGCACAGACTTTACCAATTGAGCATCTTTGATCTAAAAATTTGAAATGCACCAAAACTTGACATTTTTTAAGTGTCACGTCAGCACATAAAAAGTTTTAGATTTTCACCTTAAGGATGTTCAACCTGTAATACTGTAGTCAGCTTTGCAGTCATTATCACCATCTTCAATAATCTTAAAATCACAGAAAAATTCTAAATCATTTACACAGTTTCTTTTGCATTTTAATTAAAGGACAGTACTTTTTCCCCCCACTTCCCTAAACCTTAACAAGTGCTCAGGTCAGATACTGGGCTAACCTTTTGGCTGTGTGCAGTGGTTTACATGATGTGGTGATCACACATTCAAAACATTCAAAGGACAGAATTAGGGATCGAGACTTCCATTTCCTGATGGGAACCTCTTGCTTGCATAGGTCAAACCATTAATCAGCCCATTTACTGCAGTCACTGAACTCATTTGACTTTGTTCTCACAGATGTGGCCTTCACTCTGTCTTGTCTACAATATTTTGAGGAGCCTTCAGTGTATACAGGCTTTTGAGCTAGTGAGCCCGTTAGAAGAGAGTGTCATACATATCAGATTCACGAAGTAATGAATTTGAGAGGTGTGAGACATTAATAAACATTGCCAAGAAAATAGCTTTTCACACTGGTGCTGTGACTCCATTTGATATTCACTTTATGGCTTCCCTCTTAATTACCCAAGATGCTTTCCTAATACCATTTGAGCTTATTAGTTTTCTCCAGAGCCCATCAAATGTGTTGATTTTAATTAGCACTTGTTTCAGCTTTCTCCTTCTGCATATTTTGGCAAATCGTGGCACCTTGCAGTAGTGGAGCATAGCAAGCTGCAGTATTCCTGGGGAGAGGCATATGTAAGATGTCATCCTTGAGATATGTTCTTCTTGTCATGTGTCTCTATTCAGAGGAACCTTGCTTTAGTCTAAACGATTTGCAGAAGGTAAAGGGGGTTACAGGAATGGGGACGGTTGAGGAAGAGATTGTTAAAGCTTCTAGATAAGAGTTCTCATTTCTGAATGTGCTTTATTCCAGAGGATCTGCAAGTCATAGAAACAGCATAACATAGCAAAGTCATCCTGCCCTGTCTTCTACCTGTACCCTACTCCTGTCTTAATAACAAAAAATTTGTATTAGGTTTGTATTGTCCTATTCAGGCTAATGTCCCACAGGAGCAGGAGCAGAGAGACTAGAACCAAGATCTCCCTCTTCTGATTGTCCTGTGACTCTGGCTTTCAGGCATATTTAAATGTGGAATCTCTTGTGTAAGAGCTAGAAGAATGCAGCTGAGCTATAAGGCATTGTGGATGGCATTGAGAATCTCCTGTCCTTGATGACCTTGCTCCTTTTGTCAAAACATACCACAGTTAGGGGCTGGGGATTAGCTCAGTGGTGCCGCTGCCTGCCTCGCAAGCGCAAGGTCCCAAGTTCAATCCTCAGTACCAAAAAACAAAGCAAAAACAAAAACAAAACAACATACCACAGCTTATTCAAGTCTCTGACAATGAGACCTCCCTTTAGCCTGTTCAAAATTATGACTCCTCTCTCCTCATTCACTATTCCCTATCCTTCTATGTCCTTTTATCCACAGTATTAGTCATCATTCAGTATGTTATATATTTTGCTTGTTTATTGATGACCTACCTCTATAAGAATCTCTTATGTTTTGCTTTGTTCACTTTTGAATCTACTAGGCCTAGAATAAAATTTACGAAGAGGTGCTCAGGAAATAGTTGCTAATGAATACAAGGAAGAAGAGTGTTGTGACACTGGCGGTACTTGTCCCTGCTTTCCCTCCTGGGGGCCTGTCCTGTGGATGCAGGGAAGCAGGTTACCTTGCCAACCTCCCTCATGCCTCCTGCCTTTGTTAAAGCTGAAGTGGCGGTGACCTCCAGACAGTGAGAGTGCAAAGCACTCACCCACGAAGCACTCAGAGCTCACCCCTAGGTGGTTTCTCAGGATGAGAAATCCCCAAGGTGAAAACTGTAGCTAAACTTGTCATTAATCAGCGTGTGGTGTATAGTTCATTTGTAAGATGGGTCCCCTTCTCCAAGAAGCGAAAGAACTTGGCTGACATCTTCTGCTGTAAAGAATCTTGATCTGAATGTCATGTTTTTATCTGCCAAGTCTGTCTGTGAGAAAACTGTTGTCAAGTCTCCCCCAAAACCTCTAGTTGGATTAGCCTGTGTGGAGACCTATCGGTTTGTCAAAGTTGCTGGATTCAGAGGACAAAATTTGTGAGTTTGCTGTTCATCATATAATGGGAATTTTAAAATAACTAATATTAAGTGTGTGCTTTTGTGTGTATTGAAATAGATAGATAGATTATGCCAGCCTTCAACATATACTCTTGTTATTACTCAGTAAACAATTTATATAACATTTGCATTATATTCAATTTATAAATAATACAAAGATCATTTACAGTGTACAGGAAGACATATGTAGGTTACATGAAACACTGTGGCATTTTATATAAGGGACTTCAGCATCCCTGGATTTTGGTATCCACAAGACTGAGAGACATCCGTATAGTAATAAAATGATGAAAAGAGTTATTTATTTTAAATACCTGGTAAATTGGGCCAGGGATTTAGCTCAGAGGTTCCACCACCTGCCTGTCAAGCGCAAGTTCCCAAGTTCAATCCCCGGTACTAAAAAAGAACCCCAAAACCTGCCAAATTTATAGTATTTCTGAGGTTATTTACTAAAAATTTTTAAAGTTTGAAAAGAGTTAAAGTGAAAAACTTCCAAGGCACATAAATATAATCTTAAAAGTGTTTAAATAGGTTGCTTTTCTCTTAGGTTTCTAAATTTATTGCTTTTCTAAGTTGGTTTTTATGAGCTTATGAAAATACTGAAATTCAGAAGCCAGAGACTTCTGAATCAATTGTTCCCACTAATGTGTGTTTTATACACTCTGGGTAAAGGTTGGTTAAGATTTAATCCCTTTTAGAACTTACTCAATCTGTCTGTTTTATGCCCATCTATTTTCTAGACAGCCCAGGTCATCTTGGAACAAGGCCATTAGAAGAGTTGGCTTTAGGGCCGGGGATTTAGCTCAGTGGTTCCGGTGCCTGCCTCGCAAGCACAAGGTCCAGAGTTCGATCCCCGGTACCAAAAAAACCCCCCAAAAACAAACAGAAGAGTTGGCTTTGTAAAGGTGACTAGGCGCCCTGCTGTGTGTGTCTGGTTGGTCATGGATAGCTGCATCCTTTCTTGTGCGCACTTTGATCAGGAAGTGTTATAAATCTCTTCTTGGTGGGCATACATATATGGTCATTTTTCCTTCTGGGGACTTGCTTCCTTATGGGAGGTTTTATAAAATTAGCAAACAAAAACTGTTACTTTTGATTTTTCAGATGTCTGAGAACTGTTAAGTAAAAGTGAATTCAGCCAGGCCATCTCACCAACATTTACCTTCAGAAACTTTCAAGTCTTAGCACTTTGCTTACTTACTTTTTTCTATTCTGTCCATTTGCCACTTAATTCTTAGGAGAAATAAATGCACGCTGTTAGCCCAAGTTTGCTAGTTGGCACCAAATTTTTCTTTTTCTTGGCAATAATAAAAAGGGGTACAATTAAAAGGCATTCAAGTATAAATCACCAACAGAGAAAAATATAGATGGTTTATGTGTGCCTAGAAAATGTCAGTTTGAATATAGAGCCTTTCTCACTTGTTTTATAGTTTGATGGTATGAAATATTAAGTTGAGTTTGTCTGTATGGCTGACTTATTCTACATCTGTGTTCATAAAGCACTAATCTGGATTCCTCCAGCAGTGAGATCACTTTGTCCATGAATTTTGGAAAGGACTTAAATTGCAATTGGACTCTGTAGTCCTATCATTTTATTCCATTTAGGTATTTCTTCTGCTCTACAGTGCTGTGACTATAAAGTAGTAATACTGGTTTCTGTGAGCCACCTCTGCTAGTCTGTCATTTTATAATCACACTTCATAAATGAAATGAGGGAAATATTGAAAATGGTGAGACTTAACAACACTTTTCTACTCAGCCCCAGTATTCACCTACTGAATGCACATTTGCAGTGTTAGGAATTCAGACTAGCAGAAGCTGGCTTTATTCTTGGATATTGGCAGTGAGGTTGGTTACTCTTTTATAAAAGTGTAAATATATTTATACTTTATAAACTAAAGTTTTTCTTGATAGAGTAATTTGTTACATTTTCTAATTTTAATACCACGTTTCAATTTTCTTTTCCTAATAGGTGAAATGAGGAACGATTTATATATCACCATAGAAAGGGGAGAATTCGAGAAAGGAGGGAAGAGTGTGGCCAGAAATGTGGAAGTTACAATGTTCATTGTAGATAGTAGTGGCCAGACCTTAAAGGTATGTTAATATTGTATATTTTTTGGTAAAATAATTCTACATAATTGCTATGGCTTTATCTTTAATATGATTCGTTAATTTCTTATTTGCAGTTATTTCCATGTGGTTTTCTTTTTTAAAAACTCATTAAAAAGCTTCTCAGAAAATAGCAAAGCAAGAAGGCTTTTTATATTTTGTTTAATTAACTGTCAATAATTTCCCAATAGCAATTATTCCTTAAATGCCGTATTTTTATGTCATTGTTTTTTCCTTTCATTTATCATAGTTTTACAGATGAATCTTTCTTTTGGTGATTGTCTTTTTTTTAAAAGGTCATCTTAAATTGAATGAATTATTTTTAACCACAAGAGGGCATGGAGACTGGGCTCCTACTTCCCAGTTGGTGTGATAATAGAGGGATCCTTTATGGAAAAGTATTTTCCCTGAGCTTCTTGGTGGAGAAACACGCCTGCCCGTTTCATCACAGGGCTGTTCCCATGGCTTAGTGAGTCACCCACTGAGGCCCAGAATAGCCTTTTGACTTCAGCAGGTTGGGAACTTTGCTGCACAGTCGAACCCCCAGTTGGGCAGGCAACTGTCCATCTCCCACAGGTCACCACAGCCCACCCTCGGCACAGCGTGGTCTGGGAGTTGGCATCAGAATTGAAACACCCTACGTTGCAGGAGCAAGTACAGACATGGTGTAACAAAGGGCGGGAAAGTGATTTCACAGAGGTGCTCTTTGGGGAACAGATAGACACAGTAGTGGTTGCTCTACACTTTTCAAAAAATTTTTTTGGTTGGAGCTGTCTTTAACCTACATGTTTTCTTTGATAGGATTTTATCTCTTTTGGCTCTGGTGAGCCACCAGCTAGTGAGTACCACTCCTTTGTGCTTTATCATAACAACAGTCCCAGGTGGTCTGAACTACTGAAACTTCCTATTCCTGTGGATAAATTCAGGGGCGCACATATCCGCTTTGAATTTCGCCATTGTTCCAGTAAGTGTTTGGTGGGGTGTGGCTTTGTGTTGGGGTAGTTGCTTGCTGAGCTGTGCTGAGGATGTGGGGTAATCTGCCGAAGAGGTGACAAATGCGAGACTTCAGGAGGGAGGATGAAGGTGAGGGGCAAGTCCAGGAAGGAAGTGGGTTCACTTCTCTAAAAGCCAACAACCGTTTTGGAAACATGATGGTGGGGAGGACTTCTATAGGAAGAGGACAGAGTCTCCTTAAGTTGATTGCTGTCCTAAAAAATCAGCTCAGCACTTAAGAGTCTAGACAGAAAGATAAGGCATAGAGTTAAAAACCTGGACCGGCTCTGATGGTGTTGGGCAGCCTTGACCACTAGTCTGGTATCATTAGGGGCTGAGCGAGCTCTCAGATAGAATGAGGACACCCACTCAGTTTCCTCAACATGGGAAATCACTAGGTAACTCTGATAGGCTAAGTTTTATGTCTCTTTTGCATATATCTCCATCACTGTACAATCTTAGATTATGTTGAAATGCATCAGACAATGTCATCTGTAAAATGTCTTAGAACATGAAGTAATTGCCTCATTTTACAGATTTAAACAGCTCAAAACATAGAAATTTTAGAGGATTTGTTTGTGTGTACGTCACTATCTATAAAGGTACCATTTGTCAGTGTCCCTATTTTAATTCTCTTGCACTCCTTAGCGCTCTCTCAAGCCCCTCATCCCTGCCCTACCAGTCCCAGCCTGGAGATCTCCTGATAGTGCCTTTGTCCCCGCAGTATGTCCTAGACCATGTACCACAGAGTCCATTGTGACCAGAGAAGGCTCTGGTGAATCTTGGTTTGGGGGCAGTATAAAAAGCCACAAGTATAGGAAAATCACATTATTGGAGAGCAGCAGGCTCTCCTCCCATTTGGAAGAAATGGAGGCACAGCCAGAAGATACATGATGACTTCCTCTGAGTGATGTTATAGTTCACCCCAGACTATGGCATCTTTCAGAATTGCCCCACAGAGCTCCATAAATGGTACTTTTGTGGGTGTTGCAGGATGCTGGAAGATGGCTAGCAGGGTCTTCCTGTTCTTCCAGATCCCCAGAATTTCATGTAAAAGACTAAAGTGGAAAAGCATAAAAGGACTTGGTACAATTCTATTCTTTCCACTGGTCTTTGCTATGAATTCTCATTTGGACCCAATATGAGCTTTGAGATTTAAAGTAAGAAAAAAGTAAAGGAAAATAAAGGTGAAACAGCAGGAAAAAGGAGAAAGAGCACTTGGCAAAACTTACTATTATTCATAACTTGGAAAGCAGAACAAAGGCCTATATTCAGTAAAATCAGTTAAATCTCTGCTTTCTCGTCCTACTTCACACAGTGTTCACACATTCACTTTGTTTCTTTTGAATGTTCATTGTTAAAATTCAAAAGAAATAGCAAAACATAAAGTAGGAAAATTCCCCATAAATCCCACAAACTCCAAATACCCAACAGAATAATTGTATCACATAGGCTTCCAAATACTTCAGTGTACATATGTATTTGTTCAAAAATATCATTTATTCATGAAATGAATATTTTCTGAATTATCTACCATGTGCCAGTCACTTTCCTGGGTGCTGGAGATCCATCAGCAAACACAAGATACCATCTCTCCCAGAGCTTTCAATCCTGGGAGGGGAGACAGACAAATGAGCAAGTAAATACGTAATTCCCCTTGCCTGCACCTTCCCTCATCCACTGTGTTGCTTTCTGTGTTTTCAGTTACCAACAGTCAACTGCAATTCAAAATACTAAAGGGAAAATTCTAGGAGGGAACAATTCAGAAGTTCTAAATTGCACGTCACTGTGGTAGTGGGAAAGTCTCCGACAACCCCACTCTGTCCCACCATACCCATACTGGGGGGGACCCCATCCACCTGTCACTTTGTAGGCCTTGTGGTATCACAGTACTTATGTTCAGTTAACTCTTATTTTAGTTACTAATGGCCTCAGAATGTGAGAGTAGTGATACGCCAGAAAGAAGCCTTAAGCTGACTCTTTTTAGAGAAAAGGTACAAGTTCTTGACTTAATAAGGAAAAAAATCGTAAGCTGAGACTCTGTAGATGTACAAAAGTTATTGTTGTTAATCTCTCACTGTGCCTAATTTAGAAATTAAACTTTATCATAGGTATGTATGTACAAAAAATCCTAAAATATGTAGATTGGATACCTGCAGTTGAGACACTTGCTGGGGTCTCAGCACATATCCTCCATGGACAGGGTTGGGGGCACCAACATCAGGAAGGGAGTGGTGAGCACAGTAAAGAGGACTCCGCTGAGGTCAGGGGCTAGGAAGTGATAGTGCTTGTTATGTTACCGTCTTACATGGGGTAGGCAGGACAGAGGTCTCTGATGAGGAGACATATCAGCAGCAAACCAAAAGAAGTGAAGGCCCGCGCCGTTGGGGTATCTGGAACAATAATCTTGGCAGAGAGAAGAGTAGATACTAAAGACATGGGGTTGCATCATGTCCAGCATTTTCAAGGAATAGCAAGAGAACAGAGGTAATAGAGAAGTCAGATCTCACATTGTTATTTATGTCACGGTGAGGACTGTGGATTTTATTTGGAGTATCAAGGAGCACCATTAGGGGTCTGGGGTGAAGAGTCTGGCTGCTGTATGGATTGTAGAGGCCCAGTTGGGAATAAGAAGGAGGCTTTTGTAGTTCTTCAACTAAGACATGGAAGTGGTCTGTCTTAGGATGGAAGTGGTTTAAGTGTTTTTGACAGATTATTGACAGATTAGGTGTGATAAGAGAGGAGTCAGGGATGACATCAGGTGATTGGCCTGAGAATGAAGTATTCATTAGTGTAAAGTGGTGGAGCAACAGGAAGAATGTGTTTTGGGAACAGAAATCAAACTTTCTATTTTAGACATTTTGTGTCTGTTAGACTTTCAAAATGTTAGATGGGCAATTGAATGAGATCCAGGTTGGAAACTTAAACTGGTGAATGAGAGCATACAGTTCATTTGTCTGCTATAAATATCTAGTAACCAGTCCTCAGGGGCAAGGTAGGGTTACCTCTGATCTGTAGCAATCGCTGACTCCCATGTTGTAAATACTCCAACCATGGCCAAATTTAAGCTGCTTACATGACTTCACTGAATGTACCGTTGGAAAAAGATCCACATTTTCAGCTTTTGTGATCCAGCTCCAGCACACCATCACTTTTTTTTTTTGGTATTGGGGATTGAACTCGGGTCCTTGCGCTTGCGCAGCAGGCGGCGAAACCACTGAGCTAAATCCCCGGCCCTCACACCATCATTTTTAATGTTTTTTAAAGCCATAAGTTGAGATAGCACGGGGAGGTCCAAGGAGGACTCTCTACAGCACTCACCACATTTGGAGGTAGGAAAGTGAAAAGGAGCCATTAAGTGACGTAAAGAAGGATTAGCCAGTAAGTTGAAGGACAATCAGGGAAGAAAAGAATCCAGGCGGCTACGTGAAGGCAGTGTTTTCAAGAGAGAATTGATCAGATATGTCAGGTGCCAGTGATAAATAAATGAGGAGAGAATTACAATTTGATTTGATGTCATAGAAGTCATTGAACCTGAGAAGTAATTTTAGTGGATTTGTGTTGATGACTGTGAGCTCAGGAGAGAGGTAGAGGAAAGAAAGGAGAAACAGTGAATATAGACAAATCTTTTGAGGGTTTACCATAAAAATATGAAAGTCTTATTCATGGAGAGAAAGAGTATTGTCAAGATGTCAGCTCTTTTGGAGCCTACAGATTCCGTGAAATCCCAGTCAAAATCTAATCCTAAAGGTTACAATGAAAAGCAAAAGACTTAAAATAGTGAACACAATATTAAAGAAAAATAAAGTTGGAGGAACAATATCACCTGACTTCAAGACTTAGTGGAAAGCAACAAGTGATTGAGATAATAGCAAAATGTGAAGAAATAAACAGATAAATCAGTGCAATAGAAAAGAGAGCCCAGGGGCTGGGGATTTAGCTCAGTGGCATCACGCCTGCCTCGCAAGCACAAGGTCCTGAGTTCGATCCCAGGCACTGAAAAAAAAAAAAAAGAGAGAGAGAGCCCAGAGATAGACCTATGAAAGTATAGTCCCCTGATCTTTGACAAAGAAGTAAAGGCAAAGGAATGGAGTAAGGTAGTTTTATCAACAAATGGCACTTGGACAACTGGATATGCACATGCGAAAAAGAAAACTATACATAGACCTAACATCCTTCACAGAACTTAACCCACATTAGATCTAGACATAAATGAAAACCACGAAACTCTTAGAAGGCAGCATAGGAAGAAAATCTAGATGACTTAAGTTTTGTAATGACTTTTTCATATATGAACCAAAGTCACAAGCCATAAAAGAATTTATAAGCCGGACTTCATTAAAATTAAAATTTTTCTGGTCTGTGAAATGACACTGTCAAGAGTGAAGATAAGCTACAGATTAGGAGAAAATAATTATAAAAATGCATATTTCACAAAGGACTATTCAAAATATGCAAGGAGCTTTTAAAATCTAATAAGACAAACAACTGATTAACATATAGGCACTAAAAACCTTAATAGACACCTCACCAAAGAAGATATACAAATAGCAAATAAGTATATGAAAAAATGCTTCCCATCACCTACCATACATCATCATGTGGACATGATGATAAATCCAATTGTGAACAACAGTGCGATACTGCCACACATCTTTCAGAATGGTTAACATCAGAACACTGGCAATGTCAAATGCCAGTGAGGGTACGGAACAGTACAAACTCAGTCACTGCTGATAGGAATGCAACATAGTACAGTCACTTTGTAAGACAGTTTGTCATAAAACTAAACATATTTCTCCATACCATTCAGCAGCCATGCGCCTTTGGTATTTGTGTAAAGGAGTTCAAAACTTCACATCCATACAACAACTTACACATGGATGTTTTTATAGCAGCGTTATCATAATTACCAAAACTGAGAAGTAACTAAGATGTCCTTCAGTAAGTGAATAGATAATTAAACTGTTTCATCCAAACAATGGAATATTATTCAGCACTTAAAATGAAATGGGCTATCAAGCTATGAAAAGAACATGGGTGAACTTTAAAGCATACAAAGTGAAAGAAACCATTCCGAAAAGGCTGCAAGCTGTAGGATTCCAATTATATGACTTTCTAGAAAGAGCAAAACTATGTAAACAGTAAAAAGCTCAGGGGTTGGTTGGGGGAGGGATGAATAGGCAGAATGTAGTGAAACTATTTCAGATGGAAATAAAACAGGGGTGCAGGTTGAAACCCATAGCATATACAACCCCAAGAGTGAACCCTAATATAACTATGGACTTTTGGGTGATAATCATGTGTCAATATCAATTCATCAATAGCAACAAATGTGCCATTCTGACAGGGTCGTTGATAGCAGGGAAAGTCTATGCATGTGGAGGAGAGGTATATGGGAAATCCCTGTACCTTCCTCTCAGTTTTACTGTTAACCTAAAACTGTTTTAAGAAAATAAAGGCTATGAAAGAAAAGGAAAAGAAATGGGAAGGAGAATGGGAAAACAATACGAAAACAGAAATACAATCATAGCGTAATGACATATGACATGAGACTTTTCTTTTGAAGATGGAGCTTTTAGTGCATGTTTATTTGGCAGAAATGGTTTGGTAGAAAGAAAAATGTAGAAGAAAAAAGGAACCATCATGGAAACAATGTCTTTTGGAATAAGGAGCACAAAATCCAGTACAAAAGGAGAGGAATTGGCCAGAGTATGGATAGTTTGGGATACTAAGTGGCACAATTGGTGGAGCCTGGTACTAAAAAGAGTGAGTTGTGTCTTAGCTATTTTTCTTGTTGCTGAGATAAAATACCCAACACCCAAAGTTAAAGGAGGAAAAGTTTATTTGGGCTCACAGTTTTAGAAGTTTCAGTGCATAATCAGCTGGCTCCAAGGCAGAGCAGCATGGCACAGGGGCATCACATAGCAGGCAGGAGGAGCAGGAGACAAGCAGCTTGAGCAACAGAAGCAGCAGCACCAAGCCACAGCAGCAGCTGTCTTTCTGTCCCTTGTATTCCATCCCGACAGGTGGGTAGCCCTCACGCCCAGGGTGGGGCACCCTTAACCCCAGGATCACACCATTAATTCCAGCATCACACACCCTAGATCCAGCCACCTCTGAAAAGCCCCACCTATGACTGCATGAGGCTTTAGGGGGCCATCTAGATACAAGCCATAACAGCTTAGAAAGTCAGGAAGTGGAATCCACCAATATAGGCTGGGCACTGCAGCAGGTGAGAGCTTTTTTCACGTCATCTGAAAATGAAGAGGCTGCCAAGGTGTTGGAGGCTTGAGCAAGGAGATGAACAGAGCAAACAGTTGTCCAGAATAGTAGAAAGAAAGTTGAATAGGTAAAGAAGGTCTGCTCAGCTAAGGACCCTTTTAGGGTTGGGCTGTAGTAATTGACGTGAAATTAGTCTAGTCTGGCATGGAATAAACTGAACAACCAGTTGAGTGTTGCAGTGCCCTGTGAAGGCCTGAGGAGGCCAAGGATGTTTGGAAGAGGTGACTGGAATGATGGACCATAAAAGAGGAAAGGAAGAGAGGGAGCAGAAGCACTCCTTTACAGCCTTCCTTTAGGAGAAGCCTTAATGAATGGGGGCTCCAGAAGGCAGGTACTGAAAGAATGACTTGGATATTCAGGAAGTAGAATCTACCAATAAATACAGGGTATTTTATTAAGTAAAAGGGAATCATACTGTGTGGATTATATATAATAGACCATTCTGTTTTTTAATCCTGATCTAATAGCTCAGGACAAATGGTCGTGTACATTAAACTTTGTTTTATGTCAATTTTTATTTTATAGCAGAATCTTATCTGCTCATTTTATCTTATCTTTGCTAATTTTGTTACAGAATTTTTTTTATTCATTTTTCTGAATTGACTGCCACAAACCACACCAGAGTCAAATAAAATTCAGAAATTGTTTCTAAATAAGTCTTCTCTTCTAAATCATATGTTCTGACACTATCATTGACGTAGAAATCTCTTCCCAAAGATCTTTGCTGTAATTTTTGCTTAACTATAAGAAACACCAGTCCCCCCACCCCACCCAGTTTCTCTCTGGAGTTGAAATCAGTGTTTTTAGAAGAAAGCCCTTTTGTTTTTGAAGGACACATTTAAAAGACATCACACCTTCAGGTCTGTCCTTCAGGGACCAGCTCCAGCCAGCCAGAATCACCGTTGTCTGCCTGAGGCTCCACTTCCTGGGTTAGAGGCCGGAAGCAATCATAACTGCAGATGTGTTGCTAACCAATTACCTGATCTTCAAGCTCACCATATCTGACTCCTCCGGCTCAGGTCTCACTGTATCCCAAAACTGCCTCCACTGCCATACTTGTGTGGGAAAGAATAACCCTCCAGCCCTGGAGAGATACTCCCCACACATCCAAGTGCCAGGGGAATGTCAAATTGAACAAACATGATGGTGTTAATGCTTTCTCTGTTTTTGGAGGAAAGAAGTTTGGTGGAAGAACTGGAATGGTACTTAAAAGCTGTAGAGCAAGTTACCTAACATCTGGAATCTCCATTTCCTGTGTACAAATAATAGCTAAGGATCATCTGCATTTCTAGCCATTGTGCTTCTTAATTAGGTATCTGAAAACCTCATTTCCTCATTTCCACCTTGCAGAGCACTACTGCAACAATCCCACGTTATACTATAGCTGGAAAATCATAATATCTTTTAGCAGACCTAACTTATTTCAAGCAAGTAGCTTTGACATGGCCCCCTGTCTTTAAATGTCTGGATATAGGGAAAGAAGTTCTGGCATGGACCCAGGGAGAGCTTAGAGATTCCCCTTCCATATTTGATAAGCAGAACATACACTTACTTCACTTTCACACATTCATTCATTCTTTTATTAAACATATATTTATTGAGAACTTGCTATGGTATTGCCACTCTTTGAGAAAATCAAGCAGGTAAAAATCCGGCCAGGGATTTAGCCCAGTGGTTCCGGTGCCTGCCTCGAAAGCGCAAGGTCTTGAGTTCGATCCCCGGTATCAAAAATAATAATAATAATAATAATCCTTCCAGTAATAGTGCTTGAGATAGGGGGATGAGATATGAAGAGAGACAGGTTTTTTTAAAAACATAATTTCAAATAATGAATCCCATAGAGCAAAGTAGTTAGGGAATGTAGCTTAAGATTGGGGAGCAGGACTGTGGAGCTCAAGGGGCCCAACTAGATGGATGTGCTCTCAGGACAGTGGCTGGACAGCATGTGGAGGAGCTCGGGGGCATGTTTCTTGAAGTTTGTGCCTCTCTGACTCAGATGCGTAGTCTTGAGCCTACATGAGCAAATTATTTTCTCCCTCTTCCTTTCATTGCAGCGAAAGAGAAAGGAGAGAAGAAGTTGTTTGGTTTCTCTTTTGTGCCTCTGATGCAGGAAGATGGTCGGACTCTTCCAGATGGCACTCATGAGCTCATCGTGCACAAGGTACCTGCAGTCGAGTGTTGGTCTCGGGCTTCGGGAAACAGGGCACAGTGATCAGCTCACACTGTTGGGCAACCAGACAGAAAGACTGCAAAGAGTACTCTTTCATAAGGCTGCTGGCAGGGAGTTTCTTTTTTGATGGTACTATTTGTATATACGTACTCTTCGTGGTGTGTGTGTGTGTGTTACCGGAGTGTGAGCCTAGGGCCTCTGCAGTGACCTATATCCCTAGCCCTCCTACTCCCTGTTATTAAATTTTTTGAAGAAAAGGATGTGCTAAGATGCCAGGTTGCCCAGGTTGAGCTCAGATTTGCAAGGCACCTGCCTCATCCTCCCAGAGTGCTGGGTTTCAGGTGTGTGCCACCACACTCAGCCTTTTTTCATTTTAAGTTAGGATTGGGTATTGGATAAATCTAGATATTCACGTTAAAGTCCTTTCCATTGCTGTGATAGGATTAAATAAATCTTACAGATCACTTTAAGTCCTGGCAGTGCTCCTTTCTTATGTATCTGTGACCTCTGAGGTCATTTTAGCAAGGTCAGCTTGGTTTTATTTTTTGTTTTGTTTTGTTTTTTTGGTATGCACTTTGTTGTGGCAACTTTCACAGTTTTTCTTTTAAGTCAAGAATTGTCATAAAAATATTTGAAACAGTGTGGTGTTGTAGGCATCAACGCAAAAAAAAAAAAATCACAAAATGAGAACCTCATAGAAATCATCTGAGAATACTGGCAATAATGAAGTGTAAAATAAAAAAATATTTTTAAAACACAGGCAGCATTTCTCCTTTGCATCTCTCCATTTCTTCAGTCGTGTGACCAGGCTCTAAGGAGTCCTTGCCTGTGCTCACGGGTCTGCTGACTTGGGTCTTAGCTCCCTTGGGTTAAACTCTACCCTGACATCAGGGTGACCTGTCTGGAGTGCCAGTCCAGCCAGGTCATTTCCAAGGTGGAGAGCTCTTCAGAGGCTCCTCTTTGCTGCAAGAATCCATCCTAGGTTTCTTGGGATGTGCCACCCCCACCCACGCTTCACTCTTGCCATGTCTTCCCTCTTCCCATGTCTTCCCTCTTCATGTGGCAGCCACACCCAGCCCTTTCTGCTTCCTTCCCTTCTCTCTACTGATTCTGTCTGGTATGCTCTGGCCTTGGACTCCCGGTTGATGCCTTCCCCTGCTGCTCCTGCTTATTCTTTCCTGCTCTTCCTCTGATCCTCACCTTGATGCCAGTACTGTTCTGCCTTGATCTCCCTAAGCTTCTGCATGTATTTCTTACCATTGTACTCAGTGGTAAGTCCCAGATTCACTTGATGACCCCTCAGCTTAGCCCAGTAGGTTCTTTTTTTTTAAAACCATGGTTCTGGGAATTAAATCCAGGGCCTTTGCAATGAGCCCAGTAAATTTTTAATTTTTTTTTTTTTTGAGACAGCCTTCCTAAGTCACTGAGTTGCTCAGATTGGACTCTGCGTTAGTCAGCTTTCCTGTTGCTGAGGCACAGTATCTGAAATCCACACCTTAAAACAGGACAGTTTTAATTTAGCTCATGGTTTAGGGGCTTCAGTACATGGTTGGCTGGCTCCAAGGCAGGAACATCATGGCAGAAAGGCATGGAGAAAGAAAGTGCTCACCTCATGACAGCCAGGAAGCAGGGAAGGGTGGAGGCTGGGCCCAAGAAAAACCTTTCCAAGCCACACCCCCAGTGAGCTGGATTCCTGCTAGGCTCCACTTCCTAGCAGCATATTCATCCATGAACTCATCAGTGGGTTAATCCACTGGTGAGTATAGTGCCTCCATGATTCAGTCATCTTCCTAAAGCCTCACCCCTGAATCCATAAGATGTTTAGGGAACATTCTAGATCTAAACTACTACTGGCTTGAACTTGCAGTACTCCTGACTCAGCCTGCCATAGTGGTGGGATTACAGGCATGATTCACAGCACACAGCTTACCCAGCAGATTATTGAGCCACTCTAGACCACCATCTGTGCTAGATGAGTTCTGCCATGCAGTAAGTGTGGAGTAAAGATTTATTGAATGAATAATGTTATTATAAATAAACTTTTTCTTTAGTTTTGGATAACTGCTAATAGTAGTGGTGATAAGCAGTGCATCTGGTCATTTCTGTTCTTATGTGTATGTATATGTATGTGTCTCCCTAACCATTCATTTTCTTGTTAGTTGTTAACACATTGATCGAACACAAACTGTAGCCAAACTCTGTTCTCAGCCAAATTCCTCCATTGCTGGCACTTACAGTGCCTCTTCTCCATGAAGTGATCTAACAGTGTTAAAAGTACAAAGAACACAAATACTGTGCCGGAGAGTAACCAGCAAGGCAGACAGGAGAATGGTGTGGCACAGACACCTGGAATGCTCTGTTGATCTCCTTTGTGTCTGAGAATCCTTTATATGAGAAATGTAATGTAACAGCAATATCTCCAGCCACTGTTTTGTGAAAGACATAAATGGTATAGATACTCTGACATTAAGTCTTGCCTTAGAATAGTCAGGCTAAGATAATTAAAACTGGGCTAATAGAAGAGCGAATCATTCCTTTGTCACATGTCACATATGAGGACTGTCACTGTGGGCCAGAGGATGCTTCTTTGGCACATCTATATTCTCAAGACAAGTCCTGGTTGACTTCTCTAAATGAATATGAATGATAACCAAGATTGTCAGTTACTGATTAGAGAGACCCATGTGCTTCCGTGCCAGAAGACAGGTGGCAGAACTCGCTTCTCCGTGTGAGCAGTTAGGAGTCTGTTTGGTATCAGTTCCCTGACAGTGGTCCGTCTACTCCCTTATCAGACACCAGACAGCCAGGCCAGAACTTTCCTTCAAAGCAGAGCTGTGTGTGAGCTCAAGCCCCTGCACTGAATATTCAGAATTCTGATCCATGAAGGAAGGGTTATTTGAGCTTGAACAGTTTAAAGGGCAGGAGTTCCCTGCGATCATCCTCCAACACAGGCAAGGCTCAAGATGCTGTCTGTTTTGAGCAAGTTCTACACTGTAGACCCATCAGGAAGCATTAGCTCCACAGCAAAACCCCCGAGTAGCTATTTTTCTTAAGAATGGAGTTATTTAGTGGTGCTTATTTAAAGAGTGGGAAATACTTGCCAAGGGGAAAAACTTGTTTTTAGCCTGGTTGCTGCTCTGGTTTCCTCTGTTGTAGTACTGAGCCAACAAGTTCACTTTTGCTTAAGGCCACTTACCATTTTATGATTATAAAACCGTATTACCAGCATAATTCTTATCCTTAAGAAAGGCACATAGTCTGCTGATAATTGGAGTCTTGAATTTATTATTCAAAAGAAACATAGATAGAGAAGTGGGTTTGAGATCCGTGGCCAAAAATTGAGCACATTTAATAAGTAGTATTGAGATGATCTTGATGTGCTGAGAGAGAACTGGACTGCAGCCTTCCTCCTTGTCAGCTCTGCTTCAATGATTACATGTTTGGAATAATTTCCAGTGAAACTACAAAGATCTGAATGCTGTAGTTCTGGAAGGATGAGTGAAATACTGTAACTGGATCGGTCCTCTTTCCAGATTTTGTCTCTCCAAAGCCCCCTTCGAAGCTCTCACATCATAGATAAAGTCCCCAAATTGCTGAAGAACAGTCCAGAGCTTGCCTTTGGAGTTGCTAATTACAGCATTTAATCTTAGAAAGTTTTGTTATCTCACTTCATTGTGTTAGGATTATTGTCTTCCTTCACGTTATAGAGATCTTTTTGCATTACCCCACCCCCACCCCAGCTTCAACTACCTGCTGGAAGACAAGAAAAGAAACTGGGGCAAGGAGGGTAAAGGAATTCACTTTCCAAAAGCCAGGTCTCTTTAAAGGGAATAATGTGAGAATCCCAAAGGTGGGTGGATAGGACACTGAACTATGCACTGAACTCTCCATTCTGACTGATTCTCCTGGAGGATTTTTAGTCACTGGAAGTATATTCTAAAACATTCTCAGGTCCAGTCAAAATAATGCAATCTGTCTTTAAGAAATTAGGGTTTTGTTGATTGTCTAAGACCACCCCAACTCAACTAAGCTAGGGTTTGGCTTAGTGTAGGGATTTATTGGCTTCCTAATCTACTGCATCTGGACAGGAACAGGAAAGAAGTCAGCCAAATAGAGGATGATACTGTTTCCTGGGTGTAGAGAGTCAATTTAATGTGATGGCCTGAATTGGAAAAGTCTGTTGCAGATTAATTTCTGTTACCTTTGCTACCTAAAAGTTTGTCCATAAAGCTTTGTGGCCCATGTTTTTTGTCCCTGCAGGTTTTCAGTTTCTTGTGCCATATCTAGTTCCCAGCTGGTCCATCATAGTCTAGCACTGCCTCTTTTCACTGGCAACTGGCACTGGATACTGACCTCTCAGACTCCTTGGAAGCTATTGCTTTCTACTTACCCTGAAGTTCAGAGTGGCCTTTTCCTACCATATGTTTGTATTCATAAGTCAAAAGACAAAGGGAGTCTGAAACTTGAAATAGACTAATGTATTTGCTACCAAGCTTACTGTGTTGGTTACTTTTTTCATTGCTGAGACAAAATACTGGACACACAACGTTAAAGGAGGAAAAATTTATTGTAGATCACAGTTTGAAGGTTTCAGTTCATAGTTAGCTGGCTCCAAGGCAGGGTGGCATAGGAGAGGGGCATCAAAGAGAAGAAACGGTTCATGGCAGGCAGAAGGCACCAAAGCAGTGAAGTAGTGAAGAAGCAGCAACCAAGGACAGCAGCCCTCTTTCTGTTCTTTATATTCTCTTCAGGCTTCCCACCCTTAGGGCCTTAGCAGTCACACCCAGGGTGAGCCTTCCCCTTATCTATACCCAGAACTGTGTCAAACTAATCAGTGGACTAATTTAGTAATTATACACCCTTAATTCCAGCACCACACACCCTAGATCCAGCCACCTGTGAAAAGCCCCACCTGTGACCCATAGCTTTGAGGAGACATCTAGACAAGCCATAACACTGCACATGCTACTCCTAGAATTCTGAGGATACCCTGTAAACACTCTCAGTAAATCTTAGACAAGCCAGAAATATGCCCATTCACCCCAGGATTGAGAGTAGGAGAATTGATCACTGAACTCTTACTTTATTACACACTGTGAGAGAAATTAAAAAACAAACACTTGGAAAACTTTTTTAAAAAAGGAATAACCTAGGAAGTTTAGCATAAAAGTATAACCAGCTGGTCACAGAAGCTAACTACAAAAAAAGCCAGGATAACCCTGATATCCTAACAACTTAGGGCTATGCTTATGTGACGTCCTGCAAGCCTGTTCAGTACTTGCTAATTCACACTGCTTCATCCTCCCCAAGTGCTCTGCCTTAAGGGAAACCTGCTGCCCTCTGCTGAGAGGGCTTCCTGTGGAGTGAGCTTGTCTTCTGACGCCTCCTGTCCAGTGTGCAGAGATCAGCTCCAGATCAGTCTCCAGATGCCCCTGCGCCTTTCAGAAATGCATACCAGTTCCCCACCCTGTTGGCAAGCTCTCACCTGCTTTCCACAGGGCTCATTCCATGCAGCACTGCAGCGTTCTCATGTCCTGTTTACTGACTTCACAGCCTGTATTCTGAGAGCCAGTGAGGCAGAGGGGTGGCCGGTGGAGGTCTACTTTCACACAGTCAGCCTAACTTCTGGTTCAATGTCTTACCCTTCTGGCTGACCCATCCAGTTCCTTGAGATCTCATCTTCTTGGCCATTTCCATTCCAGTCACCTTCATTTGCATTTTACTTTGCTGGGGCTACTCTTTGGACCTTGGTTCATCCCCACCAATCGGCTCTCCCATGTGGATGCCAAATAAATAGCTGGTCAGTGGATACACAGATGGGTGGATGGGTTAACTGGGTAGATGGAGGGGTGGGCTTCATGTCAAAATCCCTAAACTCTCAGCATCCTCACTAGCCTTTCAGCCTTCCGATTTTCTAACTATACCTATTTTTGGTCTTATTCTCCTTCAGTGGACCCCTCCTGACTTCCCTTTCTTCTCTTCCTTATTCAAAGTATCCCTTGATACTTAGTTCTGCTGTGCCTGCATGGGAAATAAAAAATGGTCCTGCAGCAGTCTGTCAACACTGCCTCCTCCTATACCCAGCCCCAGTCAGTTGGACATTGCTAGAGGAAACTATAGTTGTTATAGGTTAGCACCAGCCTGATAGGTATAGAATACCAACACTGCTGGCGGACTACGGACTAATTGGCTCCCTCTCTAGTCCCCACAAGAACTAGCAAGAAGATCTGATGTTCTCCCTACCCTACCTCTCCCTCCCCTCTTCCTGTCTATTTAACAGAGAAAACAGAAGCTATCAGACAGGAACTTCTTTAGCTTCCTGTGCTCTCTCCCTTGCCACCTGCAAATATATCTGCATCCTTCCCTTTCTTCCTGCTTCCTGCCTCGGGGAGGAGTCAAGACTTCTTCTCTCCAAGGCTGATTCTCCCACCTACTGCCCTCAAGACCTTCCTCCCTCCTGACTCCACTCCTCCACCCCGCCCCCACCTGCAGTGAACCATTTTTCCTCAGCATCTGTCACTGCTTCCTCTACTGGGGCGCCCTGCACTCCAAGAGTATAACATGCTTCCACATTTTTCTTAACAACATTTTTTTAAATAGCCACCATCCTCCCTCTTCTCCTCCCATGACAGCCAGTCTCCCCGAAAACCCAGTCTCCCTCACTGACTCTGTAGCCTGTTTCTCATTCCTTCTGCAGACTGCTTCTGCTGCCATCATTCAAGTACATTTTCTCCCTTCCAGGGCACCATGCCCAGCCGGGGAACAAGCCACTGGACAGAAGAATCTTGCTATACTGGACTTCCCTGTCACACACACTGTTACTTCCACTTCCTGAAAACCCTACCTTCTGTCATTCTGACAACTTTCTCCTGAGTTGCACCACTCTTCCTCTTTGAGGACTTGTATCCCTTTCTGTGCACTTTCATGTTTTGGTGTTTCCGTGGATTTAACTCTGAGCCACCGCTTGTATTTCACACCCCTAGACCCTCTCATCTACCTCTGTGGGTTACCTCACCACATCTCTGTACTGGTTTTTCTAGTCTAAAACTTGTGCCAGCCCACTGAACATCGTCAGTTGCTTCTCCCAGAGATACTTCAAACTCAGCAGGTCTAAAACTGAGCTTTTTAATCTCATCTCCATCCACTCCTGCCACAAACAGACTGGTCAGTTCCACCTCCCTGATAATCCAAAGAGTTGAAACCAGTGGTGAAACCAGAGCTGAGTGTCAGAGTTAACTGGAGGCTCCTTATTGAACAGATCAAAAAAAAGAGATCTAGAGTTGTCACGGGGGTTTATCTATCATGTTGGAAAATCCCAGGCCCCCACCTTATTAAACATGAGGTTGTCTGAATATGCCTGTACTTTTCAAGAAGTTATTTTTTAGACATTTTAGACTTACAGCCAAGTTGATAGTTTTCCCATGTACCCTTTACCCAAGTCTCCTTAAGCTACCCTCTTAGATAAAACTGTAGCACATTTCTCAACACCAAATTAATCATGGTAAAATCCTGTTAGCACAGAATTTATCTGGATTTCACAGTAAGTTTTGCACTAATGTCATTTTTCTCTTCCAGGTCCCCACATTACATTTAATTGTCATGTGCCAATTACATGTTCCCTCAACACCGTTACACACATCGTCCCTTCCCTCTCTTGACATTTCCTCCGTTGACTGTTTGATGCCCCCTTTTTCTCAATGGTCGAGGTCAAATAGCCCTTTTCACACAAAGCCTCCCTTCCCAGCAGGCCTGGTAGCCAATGGTCTTTCTTTTTTTTTTTGAGACAGGGTCTTGATTTGTGGCCCAGGCTGACCTTGCACTCACTATGTAGCCCAGGCTGGCCTCAAACTCACAGTGATCTTTCTGCCTCAGCCTCCCGAGTGCTGAAATTACAGGTGTGTACCACCACGCCAGCCTCTCCAATGATCTTTTTCACAGCTTTGTCTTCAGTATCAGCGGAAGAGTGTGGTGGTCAGATCAGACACAGAATGCCCTCAAGAATAGCAACCATGTCATTTCCTTGTCACTTTTTTTTTTTGGCACCGGGGATCAAACTCAGGACCTTGCACTTGGGAGCCAGGCACCGTTACCACTGAGCTAAATCCCCTGCCCTTCTTGTCACATTCTTAGTACTGAATGGAAGGACTGGAAAATAGCAGGAATTTAGTACATATAATATTTTTCAGAATGACTACTGTTAGCAGAAAAGTCTATAAAGGAAGACATTTTGCCACCAAAATCTGTTTAAATCTGGTTTTCATTAACTGATATTGTAGAATTCCACCTGGATTTTCTAATGTACTATATTTTTAAAATTCAATTCTCTACTTCCCACAAATTACAGGCCTCTTACTTGATTAATATGCCATGAATTCTGTGCTTGTTTTTCTCTGAATAAATTATAGCCGTGGACTCTCAATCACATTTCGTGCGTAATCACAGATACCACATTTCTGGACTGCTCTTTGTTACTGGCCACTGTAGTTCTATCTCACATATCTAAGATAGTGGCCAACTAGTAGGGTGCCTCATAATGCACCACTCATTGCTGTACCGACAGATTTTTGTTTGTTTTTTCAGACAGGGTCTCGGTATGTAGTCCAAGCTGGCCTTGAACTCACTGTGTAGCCCACGCTGTCCTCAAACTCATGGCAGTCCTTCTGCCTCAGCCTTCTGAGTACTGGAATGACAGGCATACACCACTATGTTTGGCCTCTACTGATAGATTTTAGTTCTAAGGAAAATAGACTCTGAGCTGTGTAATCTTATAGATGGAGACTTCTCTACTACCAAAAAGTCTACTTTTTTAATACTCCATAGGAGTCTGAAGGAGCCTGTATTTATGGTCAGATATGATTTAAAACCCAAGTATTGTAAACTAAAAAGTTGATTCTCATCTCCTGCTCTCAAATTTATAATAAATTAACTCCGTTTCATTTTAAGATGACTTGCACAAATTCTGACCTACCAAAGCAAACACTAGCTATCCCTTACTATGACGGGGCAGATTTGTTCCCCCAGTCTAGTAGCAGCTCAAGAGGTCTTGTTTCTCCTTGGAAGAGCAGTTCAATTAATTCTTCGTTCCCCCACCTACCATCATCCATCAATACCGGTATATACCACAATACCGGTATAAGGTTGGCCTTGTTGTGTTTACCACCAGAGAACATGTTCTCTAACAGGAACGGTGTCTTCTCCTCTCATATCCATATTGCCTGTCCCATGCCTATGCTGGCCTTGATGGGAAAAAAATTTCCCTTTGCCAAAACCAAAACAGTTGATGTTCAGATGTTTCTCAGGACGCAGACGCTCCATCTGGGTCATGTGGTCCCTTGGTTTCAGACCATAGACTACATGTCACTGTACAAGACTTAGGCCTAGTTTTTTTTACATTATTTCCATCCCCCGCACCACCTAGAGCCCTCTTCCAGGGTGTCTCCCTTACATACACCCTTTTTTTGGAAACTGAGCATTTTTTGTTCTTTCCTAGCCATGCCTAATATTGCGTATTTTATCTGTGAATCATTTAATTTTAAATTCATTAGAACAAAACTCAAAACTTTGTTAAAACAGTGGAGAAGAGGCTCTGTTCCACAGTAGTTGTGAATACAGACTTTGGTTCAAATCCTGGCACTCATATAGTAACATTAGGTAGATCACACAGGCACCTCTGGTCCAGCATCCTGCCTCAGAGGGCCGCTGTGAGGAGAGAATACGTGCAACATGTTCAGCAGCGCTGACATGCAAGGTGCTCTCTTGAATGGGGCCTGCCAGGATTGCTTTAAAATTTCCAGTATTTATTTTATGTGGCTGAAACCTCAAAGAACAGTAAAAGATGCTGTATTTCTGTGTAGTTTCTTCAATATTTCAAAAATGGATTAAAATTGCTTCAAGGAGTGGTTATACACTTGTATGTACTAAGTTAATGTACAGAAATTCTCTTTCTCCCCACCCACCACACACACACACACACACACACACACACACACACACACCAGTTTTCTTGGTGGAAAATCTTGAAGCAACTTCAGTATGTACTGTTGTTCATATTAATTATTCTTTTGTACTTAAGTGACAGTGATAGACTGTAGCTGCAAGAAGCTATCAAGTTATGTTCCAGTTGCAGATGCTGATGTTTTAGCTTTCCTGGGAAGGAGGAGAAGTGAAAGGACCAGGGTTGGTGGCACTGACCTGGACACAATGGCTGGCCCAGGAGAAGCAGCTGAGTGTACTATTCACAGCGCCCTCTAAAGGCACCATACCGCCATCACATCTGTGGTCACAGGTGATCAGTGCCAGGACAACCAATTGAGCCAGATGAGTGTATGGAGCAGGAATTCCAAGAGTTTTGGAGACAAACTCAAGAGCCAATTAGTTGAGAGAATGGGGAGCATAAGAGATATATCTATAGGACCAGAATTTCTGTGAACAGATGGAGCATATCAGACTAGGGCAGGCTCCAGCTTGTGGGAAGGAGGCCTGGAAATAGCTGGGCAGAGTGTTTGGGCTGGGTTTGGCATGAGACTTCAGTCACGATCGGGTTGGATGTATGAAGAACAAGTCAGGCTGTGGACGGGAGACCAGAGCATGTTCCTAACCCCATAGACCAGGAAACAGGATGAATTTAGGATGCTACGACTTGCTGTGACTGACTCAGGCCCTGATACCAGGAATAAGACTAAGGGGAGGGGACGATGATCCAGGACGCTAGAACATTACTTTGCCTCAGCATATTTTCTACAGAAACCATTTGAAGTGTTTGCTTTGTAATTATTCTTTTAAAAAAATTTTTAAAATTTTTTTTTAGGTACCGGGGATAGAACTCGGGTCCTTGGGCTTGCGCAGCAGGCGGCAAAACCACTGAGCTAAATCCCCAGCCCCTGTAATTATTCTTTAAACCATACATGTACATTTTATGCCATCTTCTATCTATATGAAATCTCAAAGCACTAAAGGAAAGCGTTTAGAGTTTTAACGCTGGAAGAGAAATGTGGAAGCTGTTTATTTGTTTCTATTGGTATTCCTGCTGTGGGACAGGTCTGCTAGCAAGAACAGATTGTAATATTCTGATTCTGTTTCTCTGCTCACCAGAAGGGTCTTTCCTAAAGACATAGGCAAAATAAAAATAAATCTTGTGAATCAAGCAAAATAGTATTCAATACCAAAAGATTCTATGATTAAACTCCTTTTACCAGGTCGCTAGCATTGAAAATATTTTAACAAATTGAAGAAATACAGTTCATGTGAATGTTGATATTTATACCCCTAATAAGCTAAGTAATGCTAGTTCTGTATCTGCTATGTTTTTTCTCAAAATGTTAAGATCATTATTATCATTATAAAACCAGTATACAAATAAACCCAAATAAAATAAAACCACTACTCTCAGTATCCAGAGGATATTAACTGTTAGTCTCTTAGAGTATATCCTGCTAGTTGTTCATATATCTATCTATCTATCTATCTATCTATCTATCTATATATCTATATATATAGATATATATATATAATTTTTTTTCCCAGTACTGGGGATTGAACTCAGGACCTTGTGCTTGCAAGGCAGGCACAGTGCCACTGAGCTAAATCCCCAGCCCATTCTGTATATATTTTTAAAATAAATGATAGTGGATAACATGTATTTATTTTTTAATCTACTGTTTTTGCAGTTAGTGGCTTTTTCAGTTACTAAATTCGTTTTTTATGAGTTACAGTCATTTTATCTGTTTTCAGTTTTTAGTTTTTATTGATACATGTTTGTACTACATGTACAAACATTCCTTTTAGGGACTTGGGACATCCTCATAACACATCTCAATTATTATTATTATTTTTTTTTTTGGTACTGGGGATCGAACTCGGGTCCTTGCGCTTGCAAGGCAGGTGACGGAACCATGGGGCTAAATCCCCGGCCCAACATCTCAATTATTTTTTCATTCTCTTTCCCCTGTCGACACTCCCCTCTTTCATCTCTTGCTCTCATTTGAAAACAGACCTATCTTTTTCCCATTTGCAAAAGACCTATCGCTCTACTTCCTATTATCTATCTTTTATATTACTCTTTATTTGTATGTTGGGTTTCTCATATAAGAGAAGCTTTGCATTATTAAAGCTTATGTGTCTGACAGTTTCATTACATTATGGTCTCAAAGTGCATCCATTTTCCTACAAATGTCTCAAGTTTACCCTTTGTAGTAGAATAGTAGTGTATTGTGTATAAATATCACACTTTCTTTATCCAATAATGTGTTGATGGACATATAGGCCACTTCCAAGACTTGGCTATTTTCTCCAATTTCTTATTTTTATTAGTCTGTGTTTGCAGTACATGATTACAGTCATTGTGAGGAACTGGTGCATGTATATAAGTCATCTCAGTTCTTTTTTTTCTTCCTCTTCCCCCTCCACTTCCCCTTTTTTGCCAGCATTGGACTCATTTATTTATTTTACAAGTTGTTATGAAATTAATTACCGTGCATACAGATTAACAGCCAGACTAACAGGCCAAAAAAAATAAAAACACATAAGACAATTCTACTAAGTCAAGGTATACTTTTTGATACATTGTCCATGCTGTATTACAATAACTTTTCTCTATTGTATTTTATTTTGCACTTTACTATATTTATATATTGAGTGTCTCATTAGTAAAAACCATGCAATATTTAAGGTTGTGTGTCTGATTTACTTCCCTTAACATTATGGTCTCAAGGTGCATCTATTTTCTTACAAATGACTGAAATTTATACTTCTTTAGGGCAGGGTAGTACTCCATTGTGTATAAATACCACATTTTCTTTATCTAGTCCTCTGTTATTGGAAATATAGGCCACTCCAAGATTTAGCTATTGTGAATTGTGCTGCTATAAACATGGTTATACATGTATCACTGTAATATGATGTCTTTAACTCTTTTAGGAAGATATCTACAAGGGGAATAGCTGGGTGGAATGGAATTTCTAGTTTTAGTTTCCTAAGGACTCTCCCTACTGATTTCCTTAGTTGTACTAGTTTACACTCCCATCAGCAATGTGGAAGGGTTCCTTTTTCCCCACAGCTTTGGCAACATTCACTATTATTTGGTTTTTTGATGATAGCCATTTTTTCTGGAGTAAGATAGAATCTCAATGTTATTTTAGTTTGCATTTCTCTAGTAGCTAGCAATATTGGACCTTTTCTCATGTATTTATCGACTATTTGTGCAACTTCTGAGGAAGTGCCCATTCATTTCACTTGTCCTTTTTTTGACTGGGTCTTTTATATTGGGGGGGGGGTTAATTATTTTTAGTTTTTTTATATATTGTAGATATTAGTCCTCTGAAGAAAAGGTGGCAAAAGTCTTTTCCTGGGCCAGGGATTTAGCTCAGTGGTTCTGCCACCTGCCTCGCAAGCGCAAGGTCCTGAGTTTGATCCTGGCAGGGAAAAAAAAAAAAGATATAAATGTTAATACAGAAAATAGGAAAAAACTTTTTTGTTTTTTGGGGTTTTTTTGGTACTGGGGATCGAACTCAGGACCTTGTGCTTGTGAGGGAGGCGGCAGAACCACTGAGCTAAATCTCTGGTCCACATTTATATCTTTGATCCATAGATTTTAGTTAAGTATCTGGTAAAATGTATGGGTCTAGACTCAGTCTTCTGAATGTGGATATCTAGTTTTCCCAGCACCATTTATTAAAGAGGTTATCTTACTTCCAGTGTGTGTTTTTGGCCCCTTTGTCAAAGATCAAATAGCTGAATGTGCCTGGGGTTGTTTCTGCACACTCTGTTGTGCTCCATTAATCCACACATCTTTTTTTGTATGAATACCATTTGGTTTTTGTCACTGTAGCTTTGTAATATAACTTCAAAGCTGGGATTGTGATGTTTCCTACTTTATTCTTGTTGCCCAAAGTTGCATTTGCTAGAAAGGGTCTCTTTTGATTCCGTATGAATTTTACGATTGTTTTCTATAATTCTGTGGGAATGCTGTTGGTATTTTGATTGAGATTGAATTAAATCTGTATATCAGTTCTGGAAATATGGCCATTTTCACTGTATTGGTTCCGCCAAGCCAGGAACAGGGGATGTCTTTCCATTTTCTGATGTCCTCTTTGATCTCCTTTTTTAGAGTACTATAGTTTTCATTGTAGATTTTTCACTTGCTTAGTTAGGTTAATTCTTAAGTATTTAATTTTTCTTGATGCTATCACGAATGATATTGTTTTCCTAATTTCTTTCTCAATGAGTTCATTATTGGTGTACAGAAATACTGTTGATTTTTGTGTGTTGATTTTCTATGCTGCTGCATCATTAAATTTAGTTACTAATTCTGCAAGTTTTTTGTTGGAATTTTTTCGGGTCTTCTATGTAGAGGATCCTGTCATCTGCAAAAAATGTAATTTGACTTTTCCTTTTCTACACATGTCCCTTTTATTTCTTTCTCTTGCCTGATTGCTTTGACTAATGTTTTGATGGCTAACCAATTACTAACTTGTTAGCCAGAGCTTAGTCAGTTTTCAGCTTACAAACAGAAATATTTGGACAGATCATCAGGCTTGTCCAAAATCAAGACTGTGTGTTGCATTGGGCCGTCTGTCTCTGAAGTGTTGATTAATTGAGAACGATCTCTTTTTCGACAACACTGACTTGAATGGACAAGACCACTAATCCTGCAAAAGGTGCCATGTTCTGGATTCATCTCATTACCTTCTTGCAGGGTCAGGTGGCACGTTACTCTATCCGTGTGTTTCCTGAAGTGCAGTTGTGTGTCTTTGTGTTGCCTGCATTGGTGTAATGACAGCCTGATCCCCCAGGTGTAGTTACATTTGTCCTCTTGACAGCAGGAAGTAATCAGTGTGTCACCACATTGGCATCATATAAACATACAAACCCTCATCAACAACTCTGCTGATTTTAGCAGTAAATGGCCATCCTCAAAATAATTACAGTAGAGATTTGAAATTTTATTTTCTAAATATGTAATTCCTTTTACATTTGTTAGCTAACATTTTCTGTGAAATAGTGATTTCCCTCACACAGTCGGTCTATTAGGTTACCTGAAATACCATTTTCTTAATTGCCAGCTTTCAAAGAGAGAACAGTTTAACAGCTGCCTCAGAAAAGATATTGGAAAATTCTAAGCATTTTAAAAAAACTCTATGGTCATTGCAAATATAATTTCTGCAGCATTTCCAGTGTACCTGGGACTATGTTAAAGGCTTTATGTAATCTGGTACTTCTGACAAGACAATGAGGTTTTAGAGATAGACAGAGCCCTGAGGGATTAAATAGCTGATACAGTCACTCACATTGAAAGTGACAGAGCTAGGATTTAAATTCGCATCAATCTAAGCCCCAAATCCAGGCTTAATTCTTCATTCACATTTTTGTTGCATTTTACTTAAAATTCTGTTTATATTGATATTTAGAATGTCTCCCAGTTCATAAACACTAGAAGTGGAAATTATGCTTAATAGTTCTTAATGAGGTCTCTTTTTCTTCTCTTTGTTTTTTTTTAATATTTTTAACAGTGTGAAGAAAACACAAACCTTCAGGATACTACCCGCTACCTCAAACTTCCCTTCTCCAAGGGCATTTTCCTTGGGAATAATAATCAAGCCATGAAGGCCACAAAAGAGTCTTTCTGGATAACATCTTTTCTCTGTTCCACAAAACTCACACAAAACGGTAACATACAATACTGTTTTACTTGAAAGCTTTTATACCTGAGGGCATATGTGAATTTTGGTAAACATACTTAGTGAATACTAAAGTTATATTTATGAGTTTTCCTGTAGAAAAATTGTTAACCCTCTTGTTCAAGATGTTCAGTAAAATGGAAACAATGGTGACCTAATGTGCTGTTGAATGCATGACATTTAAGGAGGACTTCAAGATTATTTCAGCATTGAAAAGCAAGTACACCACTCCTCAAATAAACCATTAAAACTCAGCTGCTTCTTTAAAAAAAAAAATAAAGACAAAAAATACCACCACTTTAATCTCTTGTTTTATAGCTCCATAAACAGTGCTAATTGCAGGCTTTAGAGTAAAAGCCTGTTTTTTGTTTAATTAGATGGATATTGCTTTTCTGTTCTGGCATTACTTTTTATGTCAGTGATTGTTTAGCAAGTTATGATTAATAAAGCAAGCTCTTCTCCTTGGCAAATTGTTGTGAAAACACTCTCTGTAATGAAAGAAGTAAATTAAACAATTTTGAGTTTTTCAGGGTTGCCATATAAGGCTTTTGGCTAGCATCGGGACTCTTATGTTAATAAGTCAGATTCATTATGTTGAGAATCACTACATAATATTGTGTTTCATAGGAAACTCCTGTGCCTAAATGTATGTATTTATTAATTCTTTCTTTTGTGTCATGAAATAACATTGGTAGAAACATATATCTTCTCTTAGAACAAAGTATCAAAAAGAAGCAAAATATAGCATCACAACACTGGCCATTTTTAAAAGTCCTCTCAATTACAGCATGCAGTACTAATAAATTTACATAGGACACCAAGTTACGTTAACTTATCCTAGGCTTCATCAGTATTCAGTGCGTAGTTATTTTATTTAAATAAAACTTCCATTGATATAACTCAATGATTATAAGGCATTTACTAAACGTTAGGTTTTTGTTACAGGGCCAGTCTACTCCTGTAGAGGTTGTGAAGAGAATAAAATCAACCTATTCCTGATAACTTAGATAGAATGGACATTCATCCTATGTGGATTAGTTATGTGTCTGTTCCAGAGCTTATGCTCACATTTAACTGAATGCCCCCAGTAGAATATTTCAGGGTTGTATTAGTTACCTATTGCTGATATAACAATCAAAACAAAGTTATTGGCTTCAAAAACACAGATGTAGCTCTGGAGGTTAAAGGTCTAAAATGAATTTCACTAGACTGAAATCAGGGTGTGAGCAGGGCTGCATTCCTGCCGGAGGCTCCAGGGGAGAATCCTTTTATTTATCTCGTAGAGGTTCTGAGGCTGTCTGTGTATCTTCGCTTGTGGCTCCTTCCTCCATCTTCAAAAGCCCAGCAATTTCAGATCTCTGTAACTCTGATTCCCTTTATGTTTTAAGGAATGATATGGTTATATTTGGCCAGAAAAATCTAATAGAATCTCCCTACTATAAGATCTTTAGTCACATCTATAAAATCTCTTTTGCCATGTAAGATAAGTACACTCATATATACAGCTTCTAAGAATTAGGGAGGGGACATCCTGTGCACCATTACTTTTCCCTCCACACAGGTAAACCCAACAATAAATTCATTGCTACCACAATATGGCCCTGCATCCCAAATTTATTATAATTCTAGGGTTAGGATATTAAACAGAATTATGTGCATAAGACAAGGAAACCCAAATCCTGAACTTAGATGTTCCTACTTTATAAAAGCAGAGAATATTTTCAGGTAAATTTGGAAAATAAACTAGTCATGAAATCATTGTGTTAAACATCTCACTATACATAAGGCAGGATCAGAATTCCACGCAATATCTGGCTCATTTTTGGAGACTGATTCATGTTTCATTATAATTTTGATTTTGATTAACCTTGTCAATGTAAGACAACTCAAAATGATCCAGGAAATGAATAGTGTCTTTCAAGAGATGAAAAAGAGGATAGAATCCAGTTGATTTTTCTGAAATTTCCCTGCTAGACACACATCTCTGTGTAGAAATAATCCAGTTTCAGACTGAAATTAAATTGGTATGTGTACATTTCACTTGAATTGGAAAATCCACAAATGATTTAGTTTCCACTACAATTGGACATTTACCAAGTGTTGTGGTCTCTAGTACCAGTTTCCTGGAGCAGATTTGCATTTCGAGATTCCTAAAGTGTGTCTGTTGGCGCTCTCTCTCTCTCTCTCTCTCTCTCTCTCTCTCTCTCTCTCTGTTACCTGGCATTTTAACAGATAGTGTGCCCAGAGTAGAGTACTGTGTCAGACATCTGTAATTGTCAGATCAAATACAGAGTTTAACATTCTGGAGTCAGCACCATGTCATCCACATATTTCATAACTTTCAGTAGGTCAGGGACATAGTACATACTTAATAAATGCTTCTTGAACAGAATTTGAAAGATTCATATTTTCAGTGGTAGGTCATAGCTCCTAATTTGCAGTTAACTTATCTTTGGTTGACTAAACCAGACTTAAGAGAAGGCAGTTTTGCCTTAATGCTGAGTACTTTGCACATACGATTATTTACATCTAGATAGACATAACTTTTGTGCTCTGCCATTTGCTCCATTCTGGGCAGGCCTGAGATATTTTTAAGCCGTTTTGTGGGCAATATGAGCAGGCCATCCTAATGGAATCATCTGGACCACCATATCCATTTCCCAGCTCTGCTAGTGAGCTCCCTATTCCTGGCTCCCTGCTGTTGCCTCTGATGGTGTCACTCTGTGGCCAGGAGAGCCACCTCCTTGCTCCCCAGGCTCCTCCCATTGGGCAGGACCTGGGTCATCCCCACAGCTGCCTCCCTCTGAAGGGAGGAGAGAGCGCCAAGGGCAGGAGTGAGGGCAGGCATGCCACTGGAGGGAAAGTGAGGAGAAACGCGGGGGGGGGGGTGTTCAAAGAGAAGAGCCTGGGGAGGGGAAGATCCTGAGGGTAGGTGCAGAAAGAAAGGAGGAGGAGGAAAAGAGAAAGCTGACTAGGAGAATAATAGAGCTCTGCCTCTGTCACCGTGGTCTCGCTCTGGAAAACCTGATATTCCTAACGGAACTGATCAGTTTCAAGAAGGTTTCAGTCATTCACCCAGAATATCTGGACTAGATGTCATCATTAAACATTTTCAGGCTTTTGTTTATGCTTTTGTTTTGTGTAATTTTTTTTTTGTTGTGAAACATAAGTCTCCATTTAAAAATCAGTATTTTAGAATTTTCTTCATTTTCCCATTCTAAAGCCCTCTTCTCCTCTTGTCTCTGTAGTAGATGAACATTCCTGTTTAGTCCAAGCTGAATACCTCTTACCTGAAATGCTTGGAACCAGAAGTGTTTCAGATGTTGGGGTTTTTAGGAGTTTAGAACATTTACGTGTTACGAGAGATATCTTGCGGATGAGACCCGAGTTTAAACCAGAATTCATTTATGTTTCATTCTACACTTTGTATCTATCACCTGAAAATAATTTTTAAATATATTTTGACTGTGCCTGCTGTTTGAGTACAATCTGCTACATGAGGTCAGGGATGAATTTTCCCCTTTAGAGATCACATCCGTGCTCAAAGAGTACTGGATTTTGGAACATTAGATTTTCAGATTAGGAATGCTTAACTTAGACTAAATTTCTTACTATTAAGACCTGCATGAATTTTTCCTCTTGAATCTGGCTTTTGTGCAGATTCCTTCTCTTTCCTCTTGAGATTCTCAATACGACTGAGATTCTTAACAGATTCATTTCTGTTCACTCCATCTTTTCCTCCTCATCTTAACTACTTCCTTGATGTTGTGGAGTTTGGGAATTTTTAAATTTCCTTCTTGATCTTTCTGTCTCTCAGCAAGACCCATTTGGTTTTCCTCTGAGACCAGCTCTTTGATGTGAATGTCTCACAATTCAGCCTGGAAAATCCCTCCAGACCTCTCAGACCTAGAGCAGCCCTGCCTGTTTCCTGTACCCTCTCAGTGGCCCTCGTTAGCTCTTCCTGTCTTTGCAGGCTTCCATGTGCTGCCAGTGCCCTGTGCCCTTCAGGAGCACTGCAGCTGAGACCCCGTCTCCCCAAGGAGTTTTGAACCTGCCCTAGAAAGATGAAGATTCCTTCCTCCCCAGGTAGAGAGGTTCCTAGAGGGCCTGTGGAACTTGGGCCTACGGGTCAGTTTCAGAGAAAAAATTGAAGAGCTGGGGACTTTACCTGCCCAGACTCTGGGAAGGAAGCTGGATTGTAAAGTCTAGAACCAGCACTGTGGTCGGAGGACTCACTAGATGATCTGCCAAATCACTTGTTAAGTCATCCAGGGGTCTCGTATCATAGGTGGCTCTGTGGGTCTAAAATAACCAATTGGGGTTTAGACTTTGTAATGTGGAGTTTAAGGAAAATCAGTTTCTCAGCTGGCAGATTTCAAAGGAAACCTAGTTTATAGAAAACCAATTACTCTGCACTTCTAAATTCCTGGAAGCCTGAGATGGGAGTGTTGTTAACTAATTTAAGATACTCTACCTAAGAAGTTTCTTTCCTGGGAGTTAGGGCTCTTATCTTAACTCTTTAACCTTTTTCCTATGCTTGCTTTCACATTTGTAAGCTTGACTAGCTGTATAATCTGAATTCGCTCTTAACTTGATATATATATTATTTGCTTTGTAACCAGCCGACTCTAATATTGGGCCCTGTCCCCCTTACTGGTTGCCAGTTTAAACTCTAAATAGCTAACCTGCCTTTTACACAGTGAATGGCCAGGAGAAGGGGGCAAATTGTCCGCTTTTGCCAGTAGGACACTCGCACCTCAGGAAGTGTTGTCTGTAACAGCAGTTAATCTTCCTCTTCTCTTTGAAAAGGTGACATGCTTGATCTTTTGAAATGGAGAACCCACCCAGATAAGATTACAGGCTGTCTTTCTAAATTAAAAGAAATCGATGGCTCCGAGATAGTAAAGGTATATATATATATATATATACTATTTTATTGTCCCTCTTGGAAACCCAGAATGAAGAATACTTGGGAGGGAAGGACAAATAATATTTTATTTATTCACCTGCTACTTCTTTATTTAACAGTTTCTGCAAGATACACTGGATACTTTATTTGGAATTTTAGACGAAAATTCCCAAAAATATGGATCTAAAGTTTTTGATTCTTTGGTAAGTTCAAACTCACTTAATTAAAAACAATTTTATCTCAGTCTTGATTATTCATGGGACTCTTTTGGAAATATGCACTTGATAATATGAGAGTTTATTTCTTTAAAAAAAATCTCAATTGTATGTGGTTTTATAAAGCTCAATTTTTTTTTTTTAGGTTCACATAATAAATTTGCTGCAAGATAGCAAATTTCATCATTTTAAACCTGTAATGGACACTTACATTGAGAGTCATTTTGCTGGGGCGCTTGCATACAGGTAAGGCCCTTTAGCTTGCAGTTGGTTTAAAGCAGTTCCTTCTGAGCTTTTCTAAGGAAGAGCAGTTAAAGAAGAAAATTTGAAAGGAGTGTAGGAAGAAAATGAAGCTCAGAAACTGAAATGTCTCTCAAGACAGTATCTTCCCTCTCACACTCCTTTGTTTAGTGTCTACAACTTATTTTGATTAAAAGCAGAAATAAAGAACTTCTGTATTCTGTTCTTGAAGCCTAAAATATTAAAGTTTTTTCTTTCTCTCATTTCACTTGGTGTTCTTTGGCCTGAAATGTCCGGTCATTTCATCTTCCTTTGTTGTCTAGGGTCCAGCTTAATCCCTGTATTCCTTGATCACTGTGTATGGCTTGAAAAAAGAAATATAAGTGGAAAACAACCTTTGCTCTCCTACTTATCAAAATCATTCATTCGTTTAGTTAACATTTACTGAGTGCCAGACTGCCAGACTGCGTGCAAGGCTGTTCACATTGTGCTGTGAATGTGAAGACTTGATCCCCACCCTCAAGCAAGTCAGTCATAGGACTCTTGCCTTGGATAGTAGCTGCCCTGTCAACTGCTCTTCCTTCCTCCCCCTTGGACTGTGCAAATCAGGCTGAAAGTGAGGAAATAATGTGGAGCTTCAGCTAATGCCTGCGGCCAGGGAGTCTAGTTGATGTTTCTCAGAAGGCAGCAGCTTCTCTCTTTTAGTCCTATGAATAACATCCTTCCAGTCCTTTGCTCTGCTTAAATCCAGTCCTGCCTTCCAATGTCCTGTCTCCCCATCCAATGCTGTCATTGCTTTTCTGCCCACATTTCTGCTTCATAGTGTAAGCAGCACCTAGGGGCATATACATACACAGTCATCTGTTCTCAAAGGTGAGTTCAAAGAGCTTGAAATCAGATTTCTCCCTCTCCTCCCCAACCATGTGCGTGACATATAAAGGATGGTAGTTATCCAGCATTAGATCAACTCAGTATTCCTCACCATGGCACGTTAAGGTTTATGTCTGCAACATTTAAATTAATGAAGGTATTTTTATAAGACTTGACCCTCCATCAGCCTGAGTTTTTGCTGAAGGTGGAGTGTCACAGCAGGAATAGTTTGAAGTGCTGTCCTGCTCAATCTAACAATTTGAATCCTAGTGTGAGGATATCATTGCTTCCAACTGAAATTGTCATTGGAAGCTAGAGGGCATGAGTATAATTTCTCATGTTTCAGGTTGGCTAGGAAAGCAGGATAATCCACCCTAACAAGACATATATAAAGTCTGTGGAATCTTCTCAAGCTGTAGGTAGTCAAAAACTCCCTGACATATTATCTTAAAAATGCCATTCCCAGGGCCAGGGATTTAGCTGAGTGGTTCCGCCACCTGCCTTGAAAGCGCGAGGTCCTGAGTTCAATCTCCAGTACCCCCCCCAAAAAATCCATTCCCAGCAGCATCTACCTCCTGGAACATCCAGGTATTCTTTGTTTTTGGTACTGGGGATTGAACTCAGGATCTTGCACTTGTGAGGCAGGTGCGATGCCACTGAACTAAAGCCCTGGCCCTAGGCATTCTTTCTTGACCGAAACAAAAATTGCTATGTGACCTTTTCACCAATATGGCACTGGCAGTGAAGAAGCCAAAGCAAAAGCAAAAGCTTCAAAAGCCAAGAAGGCAGTGCTGAAAAGTGTCCACTGCCACAAGAAAAAGAAGATCCATACCTCACCCACCCTCCTGCACAAGAACACTATGGCTCTAGAGGCAGCCCAGATACTCCTGAAAAGTGGCCCAGGGCAACATGGTTGGTCACAGTGCTGTTGATTTCTTCCTGACTCTTGAATCTGCCCTTAAGGAAGACAGAAGATGACATGCTTGTAATCACTGTGGAGAGGTCAAGGCCAGCAAGCACCAGATCAAACAGGCTGTGCGGTAGCTTGGTGACACAGATATGTTGAAGCTCAATGACCCGGTCAGGCCTGATGGAGAGAAGAAGACACCTTTCACTGAGTGCTGATAATCACGTTTGCCATGTTCCCACAAAATTGGGGTCTTCTCTCTTCCTGACAACTTTCAACGCATGTTTTGTTTTTCACCGCAAAAAAAGAGAAAAAAAATCAATATATGAACTTTTTCCTAGAAACTAAGAACTGATTCAGCGTGGCGAGAATATAATCTTTAAGAGTTATAGGTTATTTTTAAATTTCTGTTTCTTAAAACAACTCTACTCATAGAATGCTCCTTCAAAGGTATATTTTGGACATAAACCTTGTTTGTCCCATGGGTCAGAGAATTGGCTTGATAAATCCACAGAGTTGTGACCTAGAGTGGGGAGTTTCCCAAACACTCCCCCAATCCACCCTGTGCCTGCTGCTGAAAGCTAATTCATCCAGCTGTTTGTACAGTCAGTGGGGAAGAAATTCCAATTAGCACTTGTCCAAGGTTCACCGTGACAGTCCTACTTCCAGGTACTCGCTTGTTCAGAGTCCTTTTCTCCAATATTTGTGTTTGGGAGCACTCGTTTGGAAGCATTGCCAGGAACAGGAGGCTCAATGGAGTATGTCCAGATTGAGGGAAATCTCGATGGGAGGCAGTGTTGTTTCTCTCTTAAGCTTTAAAGAAGGTAGTGACTTTGATCTGCAGGTTTAGTAAAATTATTGTGTAACAAATTGACAGGAAAATATGAGAATTTATGGGGAAAGAAGAAGCTTCTTCATGATCTATATATATGCATTGGATTTGTTGGCGTTTGAGAACTAGGCCAGTTCTTCATTCTGCACATTTTCCCTATATTTTAGAGATCTCATCAAAGTGCTCAAGTGGTATGTGGACAGGATCACAGAAGCAGAGCGGCAGGAGCATATCCAGGAGGTGCTGAAGGTAATAACATGCTGCTAAAAATGGGTAACATTATCTAACAAAGCTGTCGCATGGTGCTGCTTAAACTAATTGGTTTCTTCTACACAGACAGTAATTGCTAATGATATATAACTGACATCTAATTCAGGGATCTTAATCAGTTTGTGGTTGCTCCCCAGCTGACACAATTTGAAAGGGTCTCTGGCAGCTTTGTTGGACCTTACTCAGGATTGAATCCTTGCTCCTCTGGGCATGAGGACACTTGAAGTGATATCCAGGATTGGCAAGACAAAGAGAGTCCATGAGAAGACAGCAGACAGGCAGTTAAGCTTAGAAGTTTCTAGCTCTTGCTTCTGCTCACCCACCTTTGAGAACCATTTAACTTAAATTTTAAGAGAGAATATGGTAGCTTAGCAAGGATCCCAAAGAGGGTACCTGACATTTTCATGGTTCAACGCTGCCCATGTCTCTGGGCCGCATGTGCTGAGATGTATGCGGAGATGGTAATGCCTGACTTGCAGACCTGCTGAAGAAGAATACGAATTCTTAAAGGGACTATCCAGTCCCAGCCAGGGTAGTCTTCGAATTCCCACTGAGCACCATTCTTTATGCTGTCCAGAAATAAAAATAATGTATACATTTTGTCTCCTTGAGGGTAAAATGCTTTGTCAAGACTACCTACCAGAGCAAAAGCACTTTCTGAAAAACAGTGATCTCTTTGTTGACTAAATTCAAAAAGCCAGTTAAGGATCAAAAATATTCAGTGTTATGACTCTTCAGAATTATAAAGAATTTTTAAATGTTTCATACATTTTTCATAAGGCATCGGAGAAAAACAACTCTCCTCCCTACAAGTAAATACCATTGAAAAATCTCACAGGACTCTAGTGTAGTCAGTAATTTAAAAGTCTAATACTGTGCATAGTTTTTGTGCTGTCATTGTTACATAAATACCCTTGGCCTCCTTTGAAGCTAACTTTTTAACTTTTTTGTTTTAAGGCACAGGAGTACATTTTTAAATATATAGTTCAGTCCCGAAGGCTGTTTTCTCTTGCCACTGGTGGGCAAAATGAAGAGGAATTCCGCTGCTGCATCCAGGAGCTCCTCATGTCAGTCCGGTTTTTTCTTTCGCAAGAGAGCAAGGGGTCTGGAGCATTATCTCAGTCACAGGTAATGTTTCTTCATCTCTGCCCCATAGAGGAAAAATAAGAATACAGTTTATTTTCACACAGCAGAAGTAAATGCTTTCTTGAGCACGAACCCGTAGCTCCAGTTTACATTTGTAGCTTAACCATCATTAAGAAAAGACTTTTGTAAAATCCCCCAGCTATGAGCAGAAGTGGTTTGGTTGCCTTTCCACAGAGCTGTCTCGGTGTGGAGGCTGCTGCTTGCATCCACCATGTGTCCAGTTATCAGAATGCATTCAGATGACCCGACACTGCCCCGTTGGCCTTGAGGACCACTTCCGCTGGAGCCAGTCTGCTGCAATGCTTTCCCCCAGGCTTTGTAGTGCATTTTGTTATATGGCACCCTCCTAAATGAGAAGTTCCAATTTTTTTTTTGGTACCGGGGATCAAACTTGGGTCCCGCTTGTGCAGCAGGCGGCGAAACCACTGAGCTAAATCCCCGGCCCCTTCGTAGTGCATTTTAATCCATCACCTCTGAGAATCATGAGGTTGGACTCCACTAAACTGCATATTGTTTTGTTTTATTTAACTTGACTGTAATCATCCTGGGACTGATCTTATAAGACCAGTGCTGGGCTGGTGCTGTCAAATTCTATTACCAAGAGTGATGCAACTGTTGTTTTGTTTGTTTGTTTTGTTTTTAAAGAACAAGATCCGTCCGCTTTCCAAATAGCATAGCTTTGGATGTGTTCTGAGAGATAATTCTGCATATCTTTCTCTATATATCTTAATTCTTCTTGGACACTTTTAATTCCAGCAAGTTAAAAACTTGTCAAATGGAGAAGCAGCCTTTTACCATCCCCTGGAGACTTGAGATTTGTAATCATTGAGAACTAGAACAACAACAACAACAAAACAATGGGAGATTAGGCCAAACAATACTGTTGATAGGATTTGGTGCTCTGTGGAATTTGGAGTGCACAATGTATAATGGCAAAACACCAGAAATGTGCCAGCCCCTGAAAACGGCGCTGTACTTTTTCCAGCTGTGTAGGGGGCTGGTCTTGTCACATTCTTCTTTACAGATGTGGACTTATTTTGCATCTGGACAAGGATACAACCCAGCCTCTTTTAAATGTGCTTTTGACCTTGTCAACAGCATTACAGTCGCTGCATTTGAGGAACATGCCAGAGACCTTAATATCAAATTCTCTACTAGCTAAGCCCTACTTGCAGCAGTTGATATTTGAGAAGAATTGTCCAGCAGGCTAACCATTCATTCCGTTAGAGTTCTCAGAAGTTTATTACTTCTATAAAAGCGACTCATAATTTGGGTTTTCATCCTGAAATTTCTGCTTTTAATCTTTACTAGTTCCTGGGACAAAATTTGCTGAATTTGTACCTGAAAAGTATTTTCTCACTTCCTAGGTGCTCAAGAGAGTCTTTTCTCCTTTAAAGCTACAGACTTTTGTTTTAACCTTACTTATATTTCCACTGAATCCTAGTGGCCCCCCAAAAGTGACTTAGGCCATTGTGGTACTACAGGATAGAGCAGTTCTGCTCTTATTTCTCAACATACTGATTTCTGCTGCTCTTGGTTCTAAAAGTTGTATTCCACCATCAAGTATAAGACCACCTTTAGTATCTTCAAAGAATCATATTTGATTTTTTGCCCTTAGATTTCAGCCGAGATATATAGTTTCTGAATATCATCATAAATTCTACTGAACTCATTCTTTATCATTTTGTGAAATATCTTTACCTATAAATTTTGATATGATAGTTTCAGTTTGTTGCTAAGAAAGTTTGTATAGATAGAGTGGCTAGTTATTTTAAATTAAGCAATGAGAGCATAGCCCCTTTTTGTTTTGGGAGGAAAGGGATTGCCCTGTCTGGCATCCCAGTACCAGGTTCCCTTTTGACCTCACATCTCTCTTCAGAAAAGCCAGGTGACACTAATCTCATTGATCCAGTGTATTAGGTCTACATTGCTGCATAACAAGTGACCATAACTCAATGGGTTTGAACAGTGCTCATGCATTAAGTCACAGTTCTGAAGGTCACAGGTCTGGACAGGTTTCCTTGTATTCTTTGGTGAGGATTTCTCAAAGCCAAAATCAGAGTGTTGGCTTTGATGTCTCATCTAGAGGCTCTGGAGACGAATATGCCTTCAAGCTGTTGGCAGAAACCTGTTTGCTAGTAAGACCGAGGTTCCCACTGTTGGGATGACTGTCAGCTAGGGCTGGGTCAAAGGGAGATGCTGTTGGCCTGTGGTAACCACCTGCATTTCTTGGCATGTGGCCCCTCCATCTTCAAAGCCAGCAATAGTATATCGAATCCTTCTCTGACTTTGAATCTGTCTGACTACTTCTGCTGCCAGCCAGAGAAAACTCCATTCTAAGAATTTATGTGTAGTTTAGACCTATCACTATAATCTCCATATTTTAACGTCAACTCATTAGTAATCTTCATTAAACCTGTGTCATCCCTTTTGTCATACAGCATAATGTAATCACATGAATACCAGGGACGCAGTCATCGGGTTCTCTTAGAATTGTGCCTACCACATCTAGAGCCAAGGGTATCCGCTAGCCCAAGTTTTCCTGTTAGGCTACGTCACAGGCGGAAGCCCAGTTTCTTTGCTCCATTTCCCCCACCCTACCCCAACATGGGCTACAACTCAGGGAGAATCCTGCTTCTTAGAGGCAGAGGAACCATCCCAGAAATCCATGAGGTCGGCTTAATGGATGGCTACTGTATGGATCTGTCCATCCTGGTCCCAGTAGGGGCGTTCATTTAGTCCTCCTGCCCTCAACCCCAGCTTGGCAGTGACACTGTCCTGGGTAGCCCAGTCCTGGACAGGACTGAAGAAGGACTCAGCTGGTATTGCAATGGTTTTTAGTGTCCAGTCCACGGACAGACCATTGTGCCAGGGCCCCCTGGAAAATAAGACTAATGACAGAGGAATAAAGGCCCAAGGCCTTGCTCTAAACTCCTAATAATTATTTTTCCCTGTTTATCTTGGTTACCAGGAAAATCAAAACTATACTTGATCTTAGCCAAAGGCCAAGAAGCAATAGGAAAGTCAAAACTAAATTGCATGTTTATTTTTATTTGCAATAAAAAACCCTTAACCTGCCCTAGTTGCAAATATTTTTCTGTCCTTGTCATAAATGTCCTTGTTTCTTTATCCTTTTAAATAGTCTTATTTATATATGTATCTTATACTGGAGGCACATTCAGATACTTTTTTTGAAGTAAAGAGATATAAAGTAAAAAACTAAGGGATAAATTAAGGGATACCTGAAGGAAATCAACATATTTGACTTCTCAGTAGAAAAATACATTTTGTTTTATTTTGTTTTATTTCTGTGACTCAGCTCTTTGCAGAATACAGTGAATGTTATAAAATATAGTCTGTAACGGAATACCAAGTTAGTAATTTTAAATATATTCAAGTGAATCTGTAATTTTGAAGAGTCAAACAGTATTAACTGTTGACAAGAAGCACCTTAAGCACTTTGTAGCTCTTGCACCAAGAATAGACCTTGGGTCTTCTGGATATTTTTGCTGCACCTGTCTAGATAATACTAAAATCCTTGAATTTGAATTTGATTCCATGTTTGAATCATCAGCACATAGACTCAACCTACTTTTTGACGGTGTCAGGTCACTCTGGTAAGCAGCAAACACTCCAGCCTGAGCGTCTTGGAATCACGCACCCCCTTCCCTCCCTCAATAGCTGTGAGGCCGGTGACGCCTCCTTTCTTTTTCTTCTCCTCCATGGAATTTTTAAAGGCTGACTTCTTTTTGTTTTGATGTACAATCCTACCATGATATTTAAAGTATGTCCCTGGGAATTTGATTTAGCATCTGTTTACTTTCCATGAAAAATGATTATGGGCTGGGAATGTAGCTCAATGCAAAAGGTCCTGTAGTGGAAATAAAAAAGTCAGAGAGAGAGAGAGAGAGAAGATTAACAGGTTTCTTACTCGGGACCTTGCGCTTGTGAAGCAGGTGGCGGAACCACTGAGCTAAATCCCTGGCCCAACAGGTTTGTTTATATAAATTTTTTTTTGAGTTTTAACATACATTTCTTGGTTTACAACAAGTCTTGAAGCAATGTAAGGAGCTGTTCCAGTCATGCTTTTACTTTACAAGTGCGGAAACAAAAGCCTAGGGGCCCAAAATGACTTTCCAAAGTCACAGCATTAATTGGAAACAAAGCTGCACCACATATAACCTATGTTCCTGTTGCCCTGTGCTATGTTTTCTCTTCAGTCATAAATTGAGTGCTGTAAGGAATTAATGTGCTTGGTTTCTTAAAGATGAATGAGGTTTAAGTGAGCAATTCACAAACTTTCCTCAAAAAGGAATGAAATCTAAGTGACCACAATCCAGTCTTAGCTGATTGTTCTTTCTATTCTTTCAGGCTTCGTTTAGTTGATTCTGTGGGGGGTTTTGTCAAGCATTTTGCTAATGTCAGTGATTTTTCCATTATTTCCAGTTATCTTTACATTGTTCCTTCACACATTTCCTAAAACTTTCCTGTTCTGCCACACACTTTTTGTTTTAAAATTTTTGCCTTTTTAACTTCATGGAACAGAAACATTTATATTCATTTTCCTTACATTTAAAAATACTTGTCACAATCCTTAAGCTCACTGACATTTTACAGCTTATTTCTCGTGGCCTAACTGGGAGTTGATTTAAATTTCTTCTTTCTCAGGCTGTGTTTTTGAGCTCCTTCCCAGCCGTGTACTCAGAACTGTTAAAACTCTTTGATGTCCGGGAAGTGGCCAACTTGGTACAGGACACTCTGGGCAGCCTGCCGACCATCATGCATGTGGACGATTCCCTACAGGCCATTAAGCTTCAGTGCATCGGCAAAACTGTGGAAAGCCAGCTCTATACCAACCCAGGTAGGGTGACAAGTACTTTCAATAAAATACTGGTGTCTCCAGAAAGGTATTACTTACATCTGGTAGCCAGTGGTCAGCAAAGCAATGGAAAACAAAAAGCTGAAAAGGACTTTCTGAAGAGCATTGATGGAAAATATACTTATAGTCAAATATAAAAGGATAGCTATTAAAATTAATTTCTAGAAAGAGTGAGCCAGGTACAGTGATGCTCATCTGTAGTCCCAGCTTCTTGGAAAGTTGCAGCTGAAGGATCCATGGAGTCCAGGGATTTGAGACCAGCCTGAGGCCCTGTCATAACAACAAAAAAAAAGAAGAATGGAGGGAGAGGAATGAAAGCTAATGATTAAATTATTTATTCTAATCATAGCTAGTAGTAGTGTGGGACATGCTTTTTTTTTCTTATCTAGATTTCTTTTTTTTAAATATTCAATAAAAATTTAGCATTTTCCTTCAGATATT
>NW_004624739.1:18039753-18056884 GCF_000247695.1 Heterocephalus glaber
AATCTTTGCTGTTATCTGAGTAATTATTTCTGATTTCATTTTTCCCAGATCCTCTTTTGTTGCCAGTTCAGAGAGTCCAGGTAGTTGAGTATCAGAGTGTTCCATCTTGTTTCCTTTTGGGTTTGCTGTAGGTGATCTGGAAGTCTGTTTTTGAGGCTTGTTTATGTGTCTTCTCATTTCCACGGTGTGGGGGGGTGCTTCTGGTGCCCACACAGCTCACTTTCTTTTCCCTAGGAGCTTGGGATGGCAGTGGGGGAGCTTCCTTCCGGGTGCTGGGACTGGCTCAGCTTCTCTGCCCTAGGAGCTTGGGATGGAGGCGGGGAGCTTCCTTCCAGGTGCTGGGACCAGCTGAGCTTCTCTGCCCTAGGAGCCTGGGATGGAGGTGGGGAGCTTCCTTCTGGGTGCTGGGACCGGCTGAGCTTCACTGCCCTAGGATCCTGGGATGGAGGCGAGGAGCTTCCTTCCGGGTGCTGGGACCAGCTGAGCTTCTCTGCCCTAGGAGCCTGGGGTTCCTCAGAGTCATTCTTAAAGTATCCTTCTCCCTTTTGCATTTCCTCTCCACCCATCACGTGGGCTCCTGTGTGCCTCATGACACCTCCCACACCTGGCCCCTTCCCCACCCACTGCCACGTCTCCAGCCACAGTGCCAGGCCGAACTGTCTCACTCCTTTCTGTGCTCCTGTCCCATTGCTCCTCTCTCCTGTCCATGTGCTGCCGACTTGACCTTTAGAAACAGGAGACAGTGCTGCTCCTCTCTCTTCACTCACATCCCACCTGTTCTGTCCTGTTTGGGGCTTATGTTTCAGAACTGAACGTGGCCCTGCCCACCTGTCCTGTCCCTTCACTGCTTTCCTCTTGTCTGAAATCCATGTTCTCCAGCTCCTCCAGACCCTGGTTGATCTCCGTGTGCCCTTCAGGGCTCAGTTTAGCTCTCCTTTTTCTTAAGAAATCTCCTACCCCCCACCCACCTACCCCATTACCATTTTCATAACTTAATATGTTTCAGTGTTTTGTTGGGGGTTTTTTGTTGTTGGTTTGTTTTGTTTTGTTTTGGTGAGGCAAGGTCTCATTCTGTAGCTCAGGCTTCCCTGGAACTTGCAATCAGTCACCCTGCCTCAATCTCTTGAGTGCTGGGATGACAGGGGTACGGCCAACCTTGTTTTGTTTCTTAGATCACCCAACACAACTCTAAATAAATAATTACTGTCCTCCTTCCCAGACTCCAGAATTCAGGGCTTTGTTCACCTTGCTCCCAGTATGTCTCACTTCTGCAACAATGCCTGGTACACAGTGGGTGCCTGACACATATCTTCTGGATTGATACTGTATACTAGGGGTCAGTATATAGCAGCAGAAGCTACAAGAAATTCCATGTAGCAAAGAAAGAAAATCTTACTGGAAAAGTAACTTCTGAGCTAAGGATTAGCTTGAGTATGAAAACAGCAGTAGGGTAGGGCTAGGTGTCCCGGGCCAGTAGAGGGCGTAAGTGACAAAAGGAAGCCGCGCAGGCAGCACCCATTTTGCATTCACAGTGGGACTCAAGCCCAGGGAAGATGATGTATAAACCACACACAGGGATCGTCCTCAGCCCTGCACTGTTGCCCTTTGTGAGGCGGCACTGTCTTCCTCAGCACTCTCCACTCTGAGAGGTGCTGTCGGTAGCCCCAGGTTTTGTGGCTGTCTGTGACTTGGTGGGTTCATTCCTGGTGGCATTGATCTGATCTCAGGCGTGCTCAGCTCTGACACAACTCTGCTCCATGCAGAGCTGTGATAGTGAGTGCTCCTGTCTCTGCAGTCTCCCCTCTGTCACTGTGTGCAGCCACTGGCTGGTGTCCTGCAGGTGCCCAGCCCAGGCCTGGGCTCGCCTTGTACAGAAGGTGACTGGCAGTTCTTTATGCCACTGTGGGACAAAGAGAACTCATTCCCCTAAGAACAGGTGCTGACCTCAAGGATCCTTCTCTAAAGCTCTGGATAGAGAAGGCAAAGATATACTCATCCTGAACTTAAGCTAAAGGAGGAAACCCCCATCATTTCTTAGCCTCCCCTCTTCCTTCCTGGGCCCAGGTCCAGGGGGAATTACTATGAGGAGCTGACTTAATCCACTGCAGTGTTACAGGCAAAACCAAAAGGAAACGAGACCTGCTCCTTTATACGAGGTGACGTGCAGTACCGTGCCTTCAGCTGAGATGCAGTGTGAGGGTGTAGTGACCCTTTCAAAGGCAGAATCTGCATGACAGCTTCTATTGTTGAATGTACCCAAAGTTAGTGTATATTCAATTGTGGGAGAATTTGCTTTTGCTTTGTCTTTTAGTTTTTGGAAGGATCCTATTTGGTTGGTCCACATGTTATCTTTTAAAGGTACAAATTAGCATTTCCACCGGTCAGCTTGTTTGGCATTTACCCACTGATTCTGTCATTTACCCTTGCTGACATTGCCCTACTAATGGAGAAAAAGCAAATCTGTAGTTTAGATAGTCACATTTCTTTTTAATATATATATATGACAAATTACATATGATTTGTCTACCTTACTGTTTTGCAGTAGATATTTTATTAACAGTTGGTTCTAAATTGAATTTTAAAAAATCAAATCCCACTAGCTGCAGGAACATATCAGATAAGCTTTATCTTCCATTCTAATTAAACAGCACCAGACAGTGATTCCTGGCTCTTCAGCTTTCAGTTTCTTTCCCTGGTTCTTTTTGTCAAGTAATTGCTTTGTAAATAAGTAACAGTAACGTTCCCAGTGAGGCTTACTTTTAAACGGGAGGCCTGTGATGAATTATTTTACAAGTTTGGATTTTACTGGTATTCGTTTTCTTAAACTACAAAATGCCTATGCCTTACACCTCTACATTTTTCAAGTAAATCTGAGGCCAGATCTTGTGTTGGTAGCCCAGTGGCAGACATCAGACTCTAGACCTAACTCCAAAAAAGAATTCAAAAAAGATATTAAGAGAAATTTAACAGATACTGGTTAAGACATGTACCCAGTTGTGGCTACTTTGGATTCCTTATGATTTTTATTTGGATACAGAATCACGTGTTTTTTAAATCATAAATGTAGAGAAAAGCTGTAAAGGAAGAAAGAATAATCACCATTTATATAGCAATCATTATGTTCTAAGCAGGGTCAGTTCATGTGATATTCAGACAATCCTGGGGGATACTGTTGTTCTCCCCATTCTACAGATGGCAAGATTGAAGCACACGGAAGCCAAGTGAGTTGCCCAAGATCACAGAAGTAGGATTTGAGAGTGCTGGAATCCAAATCTGAGCATTCTGATTCTAGGTTCCATAAATAGAAGGCATCGTAGGGATCTTGAATGGAGTCAGTCTTATACTTCAATTCTAATTTTATATTTGGATGGATTTCTAGTTATTGCTCACCTTTCTTGATAGTCTTCACTTTTTGTGCCTATTTAAGAAACTCCAAAATTACTAGGATTTTCTGCTGTTTTTCTGTAGGAGTTTTATGCTTTTAGCTTTTGCAGTTAGGTGTGTGATCCATCCCAAGTTAATTTTTGTACTGGTATGAGGTAAAGGTAGAAGTACATTTTTTTTTTTTTTGGAAGTACATTTTTAAAAAATGGGTATCCAGTTGTTCCAGCACCATTTGTTGAAAAACATCATTTCGCCATTGACTTGCCTGGCGTTTCTTAAAGGAAAAAGTTATTCAATGACACTGTCATATATTTTGTTGACTTTCTTCCTATGTAGTTCATATATGCTGTTATAAACTACATTACTCTCAATTTTAGTTTGACTGTTGTGATAATATAGAAATGTAATTGATATTTGTATATTGACTTTTTATTTTGAGACACTGCTAAACTAACTTACTAGTTCTAGTAACTCTTTAGACTCCATAGAATTTTCTTTGTTGATAACCATGTCTTTGATTAAAGACAATTTTACTACTTACTTTTTATCTATAAGCATTTTATTTTTTTCTTGTATTTTCTTTCCTTTTTTTTTTTGCTATCGGGGGTTGAACTCAGGACCTTGTGCTTGCCAGTCAGGCCTGGCACCCCAGCCCCTGTATTTTCTACTTCTTAAAAAATACCTTCTTTTTTTTTTAAATACTTTCTTATAATGATCGGAATCATACATACATTGTTGAAACAAACTGGTAAATTTGGGTATCGTTGCCTTGTTTTTAATCTTAGGGAGAAATCATTCAGTCTTTAAATGTGGTGGCTAAAGGTAGGCATTTCATTAATTCCTTTTATCAGTGTGAAAAAACTTTTAATCCTAGCTCCTTGATAATTTTTGTCATGATTGGTTGCTGAATTTTGTCACTTTTTTTTTCTATATCTGGTGCTTATATGGTAAATTGTCATTGATTGGTTGACTTCCAACCAACTTTCCATTCCCAGAATATATCTTATTAGATTTGTTTTGGTAAAATTTTATGAGACTCTTTACATTTATAAGATTCTTTACATCTTTCATGAAGAATATCGTCTGTAGTTTTCTTGTCTTGTAATATCTTTAGCTGATTTTGGCATCAAACTGATACTGGCCTTCTAATGCGTTGTACTTTCTTTTCTGTTTTCTGGGAAATTTTCTTCTAAAAATGCTTGATAGGATTCACCTGTAAAACCACCTGGGCTTGGAATCTTCCATATGGGAAGGCTTTTTAACTAGATTTACAGTGACCCTTGGTTTACAGTGACTCGATTGGTTCCTGAGGTCTAGTTGTAACTCAAGTTGGTTGTGAGTACAGCTGAGATCTGGATGTTTACCTGGGTTCACACTATAGATAATAAGAGACAGAATTAGGTCTATTAACCTAATTAGTCCAAGTTGTTCGTATTTTAGGCCGGTCGTAACTTGAGGGCCCCACTGTACTTTTTTCAGCAAGTGTAAAGTTATCTTGGCAGTTTGAATTCAACTGAAGCATCTATTAGTAGGCAGCTTCACTCAAGTTACTGAAAATCTGAACCTCATTTGTCTTCTCAAATAAACTGGAACCTACCTAGATTTGTTGTTTTTAAGACCTAAGATTGTAATATATGTGAGATATGTGTGGGTGTGTTTCTAGCTAGTCTTTTAGTTTTCACTTGTAAAGATGAACAGACGATGGAAGACCACCAAATACTAGTGACTCAAACGTGAAAGGCAGAGTGAAGAAACAGAAAATAATAAGGTGAAAGAAAAAGATAATTACCCAAAATACTCCCAAGTTATCTCTGATGTCCCCAGAGAGAGAAGATAATGCATCCATGAAACAAGAATGGGAAGCTATGAAAAGATAACAGTATGAGAAATAAACAGGAATGTCTGCATAATGGAAATGCAAAGCCTATGCTTATTAACTTATTGAGAATTTAAAGATGGCAGTAGAGCATTTACCGAAATATGATACCTTTCTGAGTCCAGAGATGGGTGTGACTACACAGGTTACACACCCAGCACGCTGGGCCTGAGAGTAAGAAAGCTCTTGGAAATGAAATACAGTGGAACCTCACGTTATGACTGGCTTGACATACGAACAACTTGGGTTAATTTGGTTAATGGACCTAATTCTGCCTCTTGTTATCTATAGCATGTAGCCAAGTAAACATCTGGATCTCAGCTGTATTGACTTACAACCAACTTGAGTTACAAACAGCTCTCAGAAACTGAGTTTGTAAGTCAAGGGTCCACTGTATATGGTAGCAAAAATAGGAAAATTAAATAGAAGAGTTGGAAGATAAAGTAAGTCATCCAGAAAATTGTACAAAAGGACAGGAAAATATTCAAGAAAAATAAAAAGTAATTTAAGAGATTCACATGTAAGTGTATTTGCCGTCTCAAACAGAGGACTGAAAAATAGAGGGAAGGAAATATCAGTAATTAAAGACAAGTTCCCAGACTGAAGGACATGAGCTTATAGATTGGAAGGACCACACACAGCATTTAGTATGAAATGTTGCTATAAATAAAGATAATTTCTCAACAGCTTCAGAGACAGAAAAACAAAGCAAGAATCTGGTCACATACAGAGGGTTGGAAATCTGAATGAGAGCAAAACCACAGTGTTCACTTAACCAGAAATTGTGATGTAACTGTTTTGAGAGGCAGGAGAGAAGGGAGGAGTCCTCATCTATAACAGTAAGAAGGTAGTAGATGGTCTGTCTTAGTGTGAACCAGGAAATATCAAGAGAAACATTTGATTTAGAAATTTGGAGATAAAACAAACACTTGGAAACAACAGCAACCATAAAATCTATTTCAAAAAAAAAAAAAAAAAAGCCAGAGGCTTCTGGAATGCAGGAATATGACTTCAGGAAAGGACCTACTGTCTTTTAAATTATAAACCATGTAGAACTAGTGCTCTTATAACTACATTGTTAACAAATTAACAATTAAAACGAAGTTAAAAAGTAGATAAGAATTCACGAGGGTTTGCGTGGGACTCCAACAGCTGTGACACTAATGATTCTTCTCTCTCCAGATTCCCGGTACATTCTCCTGCCTGTCGTGTTACATCACCTCCACATTCACTTGCAAGAACAGAAGGACTTGATCATGTGTGCGCGTATCCTTAGCAACGTATTTTGTCTCATCAAGAAAAACAGCTCAGTAAGTAAATACGGGTCATAGTATGTAGTTCTCATCAAATGGCTTCTGGAAATACAATTTTAAACATCTTCAGAGAAACCACCCTCGAGGAATCATCTGAGACACTGTTGTTTGCAGCTAGGCTGGACTTTCTGCTTTTTCTCGGAAGGCATCTTTTAACCTCATGGGACTGCTGTAACCCTGAATAACCTGGGTTTCCTAAAGTTATATTTCAAGAAAGAACTGAATACCAAGTGAGGAAAATGAGAAACCTCAAAGCCTCCCACATGTGTGTTCAATCTTGATATAGAGGCTCTGTGGCAGGAATAAATCACTGCTTGTAAAGTGAAGTTGCTGGGGCCCTTTCTGGGACGGGCTGCACAATTATGCCTGAACTTGGCCATGTCCCCTGGGCCTCGTCCCATGGAGATTGTGGAAGTGCAGGACAGCCCCCGGAAATGAAGGGAATCTTATAGTATAACGGGTTGCTCAGTCCCATCTGCAATGTCTAAATTGTTGTGGCTTTGGGGAGTCCCTTCAGTGTGCATGACTCTTGGTACAGTGCATGAGGAAAACGACGCACTTGCTAGTAAATGGGACAACTCACAGTACATACCCATGTTCATGGCTCAGGGGTCTCATGTGAAATCCACGCAGGCAGGATGTCATGTTCCAATTCTTGTCAGTCTGTAGCTGTTAATTAAACGTTCTGCTCATTGGGAGCAGAGTTTGGCAGCAAGAGCTGAGATTCCCGTTTCTATGCTTCTCTGGTACCTCTGTGTTATGGTTTCCCTGTTTTTGCCCCTATTCTGACTGGCTTCTGAAGAGCTGGAATGGGACCCCAGGTGGTGGAGTGAGAGCCCAGGGCAGTGCAAATCGAGTTGCCATTTGGGAGAAAAAGGCTGGAAGCCCTGCATCTAATTGTCATAAGAGAGACCTCTGCAAAAAGGACAGTTCAGTTTGACCCACCCTGTGACCAGGCCTCAGAGATAATCTGGAACTGGGTATAGCAGTGTTGACAGGAAGAAGCCTATTGTATACCTAAAATGTACCAATAAAATAAAATTTAAAAAGTAAAATTCCCTCCCTCTATTACAACAACAGATACTTGAGCCAGCCTGTTTGGAATGTGTTTCCAAATTATAATTGCTGCAGGTAAAAAGTAAGCTAGAGGAAGGGGAAATAAAAAGAATTAAGATGTGTTACAGTATACATGTACCAGTTTCCCATGGATGAATGTAACCATTACATACTGCAAACATGAAGTAATAAAAAGAAAGGTAAGGGCAAAAAAAAAGTGAGCTAGACCGTTCACTACATAAAACCAAAACCAAGTATCAGAGGTAAGGGAGGTGAGTTCCTTGTATTTCTCCATGTCTATTTCAATTTTGAAGCTGTAGTCAGATTTTTGGATTTAGCAGATTAGGGATTCAGAGCAAAAATCATTTCACTGCAGGGAGAACTTTTGTGGTTTTCTTGTAAGTGTAAGAAAAGTTTATCATAAAATTATAGTCAGAAGGTTCTTTTGAACTCACAATTTCTAAAAGTATTGTTTGCAAAGAGCGATCTTCTTGGTAGGGAGTATTTCTACAGAGTTTTATGTGCTGCAGAAGTAATAACCCAGATTCTGTTGGTACAGTCGGTGCAGAGCAATTTGAGTTTCCTTGTCACGTTCCTTGGATGGTATTAACCGTGCTCCAAGAAAGCAGTCCCCCCACAGCCACAGACCCTAGCAGGAGCTAAGGTTGTAGTCTAGACCGGTGGCTGTTTCCTAATATTTATATGCAGGATTATTAAAAAAATCATTTTATAGGAATAGTCTTTCACACATAAACCAGTTTTTGGAAGTGACGTGTGTGACTCCGGTGCTGACAAAAGTAAATGGAAGCACAATTGAGAAACAAGGAATTACAGAGTTTAAGGACCAGGAGAAAGCTTCAGGAAGGAGTCAGGCCGAGAGGTGAACACACTGACCCAAGGTCACATGCCCCGTGAGGGGCACAGCTGGCGTTCTGAATTAGTCGGCCTTGCTTTCCATGGCATCCCCCTACCTTTCTTTATCTCAGGCGTCCTTGGCAGAGCCAGGCAGAGTGCTCTGGGGCAAGCTGGCAACTCCCCTGAACCTTTGTTCTCCATAGTAGTCAGCCACTTAGGTGACATCCAGGGTCTCAGAGTCTTCAGATCTGTATTTGGAAATGGACTTTTCCCCCTTTGCCATTAAAGAGAGATTAAAGTACATATTAAACCAGATTTTTTTTTTATAGCACAACCTTTATTGGTCCATTTTAGACACTCATCATAGGGAATTTGTACCTGTAATCAGAATTTCTTGCATACATTATTTTTCTTCTCTTAAGGAAAAATCTGTGTTGGAGGAAATAGATGTGATAGTGGCCAGCCTGCTGGACATCCTACTGAGGACCATCCTGGAGATCACCAGCCGACCTCAGCCCTCCAGCTCTGCCATGCGGCTGCAGTTCCAGGACGTCACTGTAAGATCCTAAAGCACGCTCTCGTTTCTTAAAGCTTCAGGGGCTTTTGGGGCCGGCTGCTGTGAGAATCTGGAAAATCAGGCCTTGGGACATGATCTGCGGGCACTTCAAATAGAAGTGAGGTAATCTTCGATTGCAGAGAAAACTAGGAGAGGAAGCCTGTTTGTTCAGAGACCTTGGAATCGGTAGCTTTTAATTTCAGAAAGCCGAGTTTGACATTAGTTCTTACTTTGTCCAATTTGATCAGTGACTTTCTGTCTCTAGTCAACTTGGTAACATTCCATTCTCTTTTTACCTGTCAGGTTGCCCGAAGAACCAAGAATAGTGAAATAAAGTTCTGATAGGAGCCCTGAGTTCTAATTCTAGTCAGGATCTTCACTCTTCTGGGCTTCCGTGTCCTCAGCTATGAAATGAGAAGTTTTCAGTTGGTAAATTCTAAGGGACCTTCAAGCCCCACTACCTTAGAAGTTCAGAATAACATGATTCATGTAAAATATTAAGAAATAATATTGCTGATAGTTTTATATATGCACCTATATATTTACATATTTGTATACACCTGCATTTTACTTATTTTTGTACTGCGAGAAATCAATCCCAGGACCTTGTGCATGCTAGGAAAGCCTTCTACCACTAAGCTACATCCCCAGGCTCTTACACACACATTTCTGTTTAAAACTCATATTCAGTTGACCCAAAAACACTTTTATGCCTTTATTAAGAATATTCTTCCAAGGGCCGGGGATTTAGCTCCGTGGTTTCGTCACCTGCTGTGCAAGCGCAAGGACCGGAGTTCGATCCCCGGTACCAAAATAAAAAAGAATATTCTTTCAAGTAAGCAATATCCTTTGCAGAAATGACAGTAGATGCTGAAGTTTTCTTGTATAAATAATTTACAAAAGTGTTAACTTTTTGCCATCAGTTTTACCAAAAGTGTTCCATGGGACTGCTATTTTAAGGATGTTTTTCTAGGCCCTGATGAAAATAATTTCTATTTTTATGTAAAAAATAAGTTTGTGGTGAATTTCCTGCAGAGGTTGGCTGTTCCATGATTTCTACCTGGTAATGCATTTAATCTGTTTGTAGTGCTGAGATTTACCTGAAGGAACAGAATGTTGGTTTGGAGAAGTAAAGTTAAACTCTTTAATAAACTCCTTAAAAAGTGCAAAAAAAGCTTCCTGTATAACAGCTACACAGTCTCATTTAAAGAACAGTAAATTACTACTTCTCGTTGGTCTGTTGGGATTTCGTCTGTAAAATGATACCCACCTCTAAGGGTTTGCTTCATGTATTTAGTGCCTTACCTGATCCACAGTGAATGCTCACAACATATTGTTACTGTTTCTTAATGTCCCCGGAATTTGTGGGTTTAAAGATTTGGGGTTTCCTCTTTTCAACGTTTTGTTTTGCTTTGTACTTTTTATTTTGTGATAACTTTAGAATCATATCAGTTAGAAGAAATATATGAAGATGTCCCGTGTGCTTTTCCCCCCCGTTTCCTCGGTGGTAACCTCTTGCAGAGTTATAGATAGAACAGTATGACAATCCGGACACTGACATTGATAGCGCCAGGGTGTGGAATATCTCCATCACACGACGGATTCTTCATGTTGCCCCTTTGTAGCCAAACACACTTCCCTTCTACCTCTGTCTCCTTCATCCCTGGCAACCACAACTCTTCTCCACCTCTGTAGTTTTGTTGTTTCAAGAATGTGAGATACATAGATATAGATAAATGTTCATACGGTATATGACTTTTTGTGGTTGGCTTTTTAAAAACCTATATAATTCTCTAGAGAGTCATCTGGGTTGCAATACGTATCAGTAGTGCTTCTTTATTGCCAAGTATTACTCAGTGGCACAGATGTACTACAGTAGGTTTAACCATTCAGCCAAAGTCACTGTGATTCTTTCCAGATGTGAGCTGTCATTATTGAAACTATTAGAAACGTTTGTATGTAGTGTGTTATGGGACATAAATCTTCATTTCTCTTTTGTAAATTCCTACATGGCAGATAAATCAAATGGTAGTCGCATGTTTAGTTTTTTTTTTTTAAGAAACTGCCAAACTTTTTTCCCTAGTAGAATATATACACAATATAAATATTTTGATTTCTCAACACCTTCATCAGCATTTGGTGTTGCCACTGTTTTTTTTTTTTTGGAAGGGGTCCATTTTGATAGGTATATATCAATATCTTACTGTGGTTTTAATTTTCCTTTCCCCAGTGACTTAGTGACCTCCTGTGTATCTTTGCACAGAATTATTTACCACCTATATATCCTCTTCACTGAAATGTGTCTTCATGCCTTTTACCCATTTTCTTTTCTTTTCTTTTTTTTTTTTGGTACCGGGAGTCAAACTAGGCACCTTGCACTTGCGAGGCAGGCAGCAGAACCACTGAGCTAAATCCCTGGCCCTTTTACCCATTTTCTAACCAAATTACTTTTTTACTGTTGAATTTTGAGAGTACTTTATATATTCTTGGTATTGTATGGTTCATTACTCGATATGGTATACAAATATTTTCTCTCATTCTGCAGCTTGTTTTTCATCGTTTTGAAAGTGTTTGCAAAATCAATTTTTTCTTATTTTAATGAAGTTGTATTGGTCAGCTTTCCCAGTGCTGGGGCAAAATGCCAGACACCCACAAGTTACAGGAGGAGAGGTTTATTTGCCTCTCGATTTCAGGGACTTCAGTGCATGGTCAGCTAGCTCCAAGGCAGAAACATCATGGTGAAGCAAAGTTGCTTATTTTTTGGTGGCTGGAAAGTAGAGCACAGGGGAAGAGAACTCGAGGAGAAGGGACTTGGGACCAGATACGGTCTTGAGGTCACAACCCAGTGACCCACCAGATACACCCAAAAGTGTGCTCTGCTAATCTCTTAAGTTAATCAAGTTGACAGTCAAGTTTAACCATCTAGAAGTTCAGTTTATTAATTTTTCCTTTTATGGATCATGCTTTTGGTATCATGCCTAAGAACTCTTTTAGTCCAGTCCTGTATCCTGAAGATTACCACCTAGATTTTTCTTTAAAGCATTATAATTTTATAATTGACATTTAAGCCTATGAACCCCTTTAAGTTAATTTCTATAAAAGATGTATCCGATCATTTTAACACTTCTGTCAGCTCATTGTTGACATCTGAGGATGGTCTTTTTACATTCAGTTTGAGATCTTCTTGATTGTTGGTGTAATGGGTAATTTTCACTTGAAACTTGAACATTTCTGTATTATAAGATTCTGTATCTTATTTAAGCCATCTGTTTTAGCTGGCTGTCTGTGATATCACTTGCCTGTGGAAGTAGAGGATGTCAGCTTATTATGGCCAGATGGAGGCGGAAGCCCAGGTTCCCACTCATCTTCCATTGACCCGTGAGGGAAAAGGGCTCTCTGTGATGCTGGCTAGGGCGGGAAAGCTCTGGGCCTGTGCATGAGCTCTGCTGACACCATTGTGGGAAGAGTCTTTACTGTTGAGCAGTAATGAACTCCTGACTCCCCACGAGGCCTCCTCTGATGCCACCCAGTGAAGAAGGAGAAGTGTGACTTGTTACTGGCAGGTTGATTAGCAGTCCAGGCCCTCCACATTGGATGAAGGCACCCGCTCCCCGTCAGGCTGCCTCTGGCCTATCTCTGGGAGAGTTGGGCATCCAGTTACAGCCTCGTGGGGGTGGAAGTCTAGGCTCACACTTCACTTTGAAAGTGTGAGTGTCAGGGAAGCCAGTGTATTTTTGTAGTGTTTCGCTAGAGTAGAACAGTTATTACTAAAACTGTTGCCTTTCTAGCCTCCTCCTTTCCTGGTCCTTTAGCTACAGAGTAGGCTTCCATAAGGGATTTTCTAGTCGAAAATAGAATGTTGGCATTTCAGGGTTGCCTCCTTCTTTAGCTCCAAGTTTGGAATTACAAGACAAAACAAGAACCTGGAGATCTCGGCACCATGTTGTTCCTTGGTTCCAAGTTTCCAGGCCAGTCTGCCTTGTCTGTTCACTTTTCAGGCTTCTGTTTGTGTTATATAATGCCCATTTTGTTAATTGTGCAGGAAGAGTAGGGAGAAGTCCATTTTCCCTTTCATCCCAGAAGAGGAAGAAAGTCCCCTTCGTTATGGTTTTCATAATAACATTTTAATGGCTTAAAGTGCTTAGAAAATTCTGAAATTATAATGGTGCAGGAAACAGAATTGTAGAAAATGCTAGACAGGGTTAAAGGCTTTCAGAGGTCATGATTGACAGTACTTTTTCAAACTGCTGGTGTCCACGTGGAGGTGTGCAGGGCTGCCTTGCACCTGTCTGTGAGGTGTGCATGGTCTTTACACCATTGCAAGTGTAATTCATAACCAGTGCAGGATAAGAGACCCTCAGGAGCTGTGAGTCGGCTCTGTGGTGGTGTGGAGTTTGGGCAGACAGGGTGACCATACTGTGGACTAAATTTTAGAAAAATCACGTCAAATCCTTCCCCACACAGGTCCGTGGTACCCTGTACATGTGAGACGCTCTTAAAGGTTTGTGAGATGGAATTTTTTAGGAAATGCATCCAAATTATTTGGCACCTTTGGTTTTATGCTTTAAAACTTTATTTTCTTAGAGTACTCAAACAGTCCTGGTTCGAGTCCTACTTTGCCATGTCATTGACTGTAGGATGTTGCTCAAGTTACTAATGTCTCTACTTCTGTCTCTTTGTCTTTAAAACAGAGAAAATAATTGTCCATATACCAAAGTTAATGTGAAGATTTCATCGAATTTGTGAAAATCTTTCAACACTATCTGGTCTGATGAATACATTTTAGTCATTAGTTATTGTAGTAACATTAGAGTCACATGAATATTATCATTGTGGCAGAAGTGATAGTTGCACTGTTGTGATCATAACTAATTCAGTGGTGAGAAATAGGCGCTGGTCATTTACAAAGTCAGTTCTCTCTGAGCATTGAAGAGCTATCTAATTTCTTCCTCATTTTCTCCCGGAGAACAGGCTCACTGAACAAGGACTCTTTACCTGGCAGTCCTACAGGGAGCAGGTCCAACCTTTACAGGCATGTATATATCCATGCTAAGTGGACACACTGTGAATAAAAGCACTTCCCACGAGCCTGGCACGATGAATTTTTCCAGTGCTCTCCCTACAACCTCTGTAAGGACTGGTTTCTGCTGTATCATAATTCCAGATAACAGTGCCTTATTTTTACTATTTAAAAGGATTATACTTTTTATTCTTCTACCAAGTGTTCTTTAAACTTTAAAAACACTCTCTCCAGCTGGGGGGGAAAGACACTGTAATCTGTTCCTTTCAAAAAATCTAATGGTACATAGAAGCAGATTTTATAAAGCAGCATGAAGAGCCATTTGCTTCACACCCTCAACTAATTGGATGCTAGAGTTCCTTACACTTAATAAATACCTCTTTGTAAATAATTCTCCTGAGTAACACAGTGCGGGTGAGTCAGCCCAGCACAGGCCCTGTCTCAAACAGGCACTCAAGTGTGTTTCCTAAAGTCTTCACACACTATAGGCTTGTAGTTAGAGGAAAGGAAGGTGTGCAAGAGGATTCTGTAAGAAATATCTGGAAAAAGTCCTGCATGTATATAATGGAAGGTTTCTTGGAGACTGTCGATGTAGTCATCTAATACTCTGTCAGTTATTGATAGAAATGCCCATTATACTCAGTCTGTACTTAGAATGATGCAAAACCCTGAAGACTATGCAATTTTAAAGGCAATTTGTTAAGAAATTGCCACACTCAAACTAAGTGAGTTTTATTCAGTGCCTTTTTACACTCATTCTTTTTAAGAAATTGTGGGTTTAAGATTTTCACATAGACACATTCACAAAATAACTTAAAAATAAATAAAATTACATTGTGGTTGAAAAATGCATCAGTAAAATATTGGACATCTATCCTACTTAACAGGGTTGAATGTTCTTGGAGTTTCTAAATAGACTAGATGAATAAATAACAGTGAATTATAGAGGAAGATGTTGGGATTGACCATGTTGTGAACGATTATATATCAGAATGATAAGTTATTTGCGGTGGTCCTAAGCCAGATACAACAAATACCTAGTTAATAATTGGGATTCAAAGAAGTATTCATGTGTGTATAGTGACTATAAAGACTATGAAAGTCCGTTCACTATTGAATTTTTTCTTACTAAAACTACTAAAATAACATGTAATGTTTCAGACTTTAGAATATCTCACTATTCATAGGATGCTGAGGTTAAATGTTTAAGAATATTAATCCAGTAGATGTATTAAAATTGTATGAGTAGGATATGGAAAAACTAAGAAATGAAGACTAGATTGGTTTCTACCAACTAGATTTGCATTTTTAAATTGGGACACAATTAAGAGATTGATAAATATGGACCTTGCTTATCAGTATATTCTAATATACTTAATGTGTATTTAAATTATAACCCCAAAGTACACTTCTCCTCTAAAGTCAAAATAGTCTGGAAAGTAGGAATGAGAGCTACTGAATTACAGGGTTGTAAAGCCAGAGACAACTCAATTCATATCTCAACTTTGCCATTTTCTAGCTGTGAAACTTGGGGTAAATTTCTGAACCTTAACAGATAATTATCTCTAATGTGAAATGGATAATGTCTGCCCTACATACCTGTAATAAAGAATAAACTCCACAGTGGAATCAAAGCATAGTAACTAACAAATAGTGTCATTCTATCCATCAGTGTTGTCCCATATCTTTTTAAAATTTGTATGATGTATAATTTTAACAATAAATTGTGTATGTTTAACATGTACAGTTTGATATGTTTTGATATAGGTACATACCCATGAGCCATCAGAATAATCAAGATAATGAACATGTCCATCACTCACAAAAGTTTTCTTATGTCCCTTTTTACTCACTTTGTCTTGCTCCTTCCTAGTACTGCATCCCTAAGCAACTACTGACCTGCTTTTTTGTATTATCTGTTACTGTAACTGAATTTTCATTTTCCATAATGAATGATACCATATAGTACACTATTATTGTTGGAGTTTTTTTGGCTTTTGTTTTTCCTTGACAGAAGCCAGGGGTGTTCTGGCTTATTTCATACAACGTATTTATTTGAGTTTCATCCTTGTCAATAGATCATTCCTTTTTATCTGAGTAGTGTTCCATTGTATAGATATATAGTACTACAGTGTCTTTATTCATTTACTTGTTGGTAGACATCCAGAAAATTCCTTGGTTTGACTATTTTGTTCCACTTATCTATTTTTCTGTTTTTAACACTATTAATACACTCGGTGAATTACCATGTTTTGCAATAAGTCTTAAACTCAGGATAAGCACTTCAACTTTGATCTTCTTTTTTAAAATGATTTTGACTATTCTAAGTCCTTTGCATTTCCATATAAATTTTAAAATCACCTTGTCAGTTTCTACAGTCAGGAAAGTTTTCTGAAATATTGATTGGATTTGCACTGAATCTATATGTAATTTGAGAACTGACGTCCTAACAATACTGAATCTCAATCTATGAGTATAGTATACCTCTCCATTTATTTATGTGTGCTTTAATTTCTTGCATCAGTGTTCTTTGGCCTTCAGTGTGCAGATTTGACACATTTTCTGTCATACGTATCACTAGTTCATATTTTAATGGTATTGTGAATAGTATTTTAAATGTTAATTTCTGATTGTTCATTTCTAGTATGTAGAAGTAAAATTGACTTTTGGACATTGACCTTATATTCTGGGACATTGATAAATTCTCTGAATTCTAGTGATTTCTTTGTAAGTTCTGTAGTATTTTTCATGTGCACAAATCTGTTTGTGAACGACAGCTTTTTAAAAACTCCTTTCAAATTTGTATCCCTTTGATTTCCTTCTCTTTCCTTTTGCCTTTTGCATTAGAACCTTTTGTACAGTTTGAAAAGAAGTGAGTAAACCTTAGCATGGGTGTCCTTTATTTTATACTTTTTATCCCACCTCCCCTGGTATTGAGGAGTCTAATTCATATTAGGCAAAGTGCTCTTCCATTGAGCTACATCCCCAGCACTTTTACCTTGTTTCTTTTTTTTCTTTTTAAATTCTTTTATTGGTACATTGTAGGTATACAACACAATTACATTTCTCAT
>NW_004624739.1:18062075-18115136 GCF_000247695.1 Heterocephalus glaber
CCTGCATGGATTACCTCCTCTGAGCTGGGTGAGGTGAGACAGGGGCCGGGAGCAGCGGTAGGGATGGTGACCCAAAAGCCCTTTCCTGTGGGCTGGGAGCAGCCGGTGGGATGGTGGCTCAGAAGCCCCTTCCTCTGGACCGGGAGCAGTGGGATGGTGGCTCAGAAGCCCCTCCCTCTGATTTACCTTGTTTCTTAAAAGACAGTTTCACTGGATAATAAATTCTTAGTTGATAGTTGTCATAGTCTTTCCTCCCTTTCATGACTGTAAAGATGTTCTGCTGTCTTTCAGATTTTATTACTCTCAAGAGAAATCTTCCCTCACCCTTATTTTTATTACTGTATGTAAAGTGGCTTTTTCTCTGAATGGTGTTGATTTTTCTCCTTATCACTGGTTATGAGGAATTAAATTATGTACTTTGGTGTGATTTTCTTGTGCTTGAGTTTATAGAGCTTTTTCGATATTTATGTGTATTGTTTTCAAATAATTTGAAGGGCCTCCTCCTTATGTCTTCAATTACTTTTCTGCTCTCCTCTTCACAGCCACAAATGGCATATATATTCTGCGTCTTAAAGTTGCCCTACAAGTCACTGACCTTTTTCTCTCTTTTTTTCCCTCAATTTTCTGTGTGATTTATTTTAGAGAATTTCAAGTGTAGTAATCTTTTCTCTGCAGTGTCCCATTCATTGAAGCCTAATCTCACACCTTGTATCTGTTTAGCTCTGTTGGCAGTCCTTTGTGAACACTTGATAACGTTCTTGCAGTCCTTTCAGACAGTTATTTTCCCAGCCTTGGGTTGTTTCCTCACACAAATGCACTAAATTATTAACAATTTTTTCTTCAAATTTTCTATTGCATGTCTGAAATATCAGCCTTTGTTCATTAGCAAGGTAATGTATTGAGCTTCGGGGGTATTTCTACTAGCCCCTACTATTTAGTATTAACCAACTAACGTACTAGAATAAGTATACATCGTACCTGTGTTTTGCAAATTACTGTCCACATGTAGAGAAACAACTTGAATCTCTCGTTGCCTGATGAGGCCATGAAGTTATGTCTCCTGGCTACCTATGGCATCTGGTAGACATACATGTGACTGTGCTGGCCCAGCTGTCTCTACTGTAAAAATCTTACTTCTCAGAATTTTTAGTCTCCAATTTCACATGTGATCTTATTGTCTCTTCCCATGTAAACTCAAAGAAACCAATTGCCAATTAAACTGCACTTCTGTAAATATACAGTTAGTTACCACTGATTGCTTCTCTTATTGTGTTCATATTGTTTTAAAGGTTATTACTCTGTTTAAAAGTAGATAAATTCTTTGCTGAATAAAAATGGTTACACTGTAAACAAAAGAATTTTAGCCAGGGGCAGTCATGCATGCCTGTAATGCCAGCACTCTGGGAGGCTGATGCAGAAGGATTGAAAGTTTGAGCCCAGCCCGGACAACTTAATGACTCAACAAGATCCTGTCCCAAAATTTAAATAAACAAACAAATAGGGCTGGACCTTTAGTTCATTGTGAAGTCCCTGAGTTCAATCTCTAATATCGCACAAAAAAAGAATTTTTAAAAATTACTTGTGGATTGGGAAATGTGATAGAAATTTTATTTAAGCCTTCAAATATAAGGGAATTTTGTGCATATTTTTTCATTTTTAGTTTTTAAGAATGGGACTTTATTAGGAGCAAATCACATACAGCTCAGGCACAAAGAATAGTTTAACTTAAAACTGTTTTCTAAAGAAAATTGAAGCCAACATTATGTACTCTGATGAATGGTAGGAGGTCATGGGAATTAAAAAACAGAGCATGGAGTTACAAGAAGAACTTTGAAGTGAAAAAGACTTGGGCATTGATAACGCCAGGCCGTTTGCTTTCTAGTTATGTGATTTAAAGCAAGTGTTGCAGCCCATTTGAACCTACATTTTACCTTTTTAATTAAGTATTATACCCCTGTCAGAAAGCATTGATATGAGGCTTAAATTACAGAATGAATGGAGGTATTTTAACTGCTCAGTAAGTGGTCGTAAACTAAGTGCGTAGAGTTAGTTCCCAAGTGAAAAAACTTATGTCCAAATAAAAACATCTATCTTAAACATGAAAATACATATATCTCCAGTAAATAGTTATCACCACAGGGAGAAATTTTGGCTATAGTGTTGTGGGTAATTTAGATTAAGACTTCACAGGATGAATATGGATCACGGTGGTTTTTGAAAGTATTTTTTGTTGTTGTTGTTGTTACCCAGGATTGAACTCCAGACCTTGGGCTTGCGAGGCAGGCACCGGAACCACTGAGCTAAATCCCCAGCCCTGAAAGTATTTTCTTTGAAGGTGATGCTCTTTTATGTCCTTCCTCAAAAAAAATATGATTTTTTTTAATTAGGGGGAATTTGTGGCCTGTCTCCTGTCCCTGTTACGACAAATGACAGATAGACATTATCAACAACTTCTTGATAGTTTTAATACAAAGGAAGAACTAAGGGTAAGTGACATTTTAAATTGCTTCCTTTAATGTATGTTGTTTTTGTTTCTCTTGATCTTACTTGTTACTTTTCAGATAGTTCCTTATCAATTGTTGTATCTCTTTGAATTAAATTCTAACCTATTTTCTCAGCTTTGTCCACAGATCTGTATTTGTTCTGTAAGATTTCTGTACTTGAGCAAAGCAATTAACCCTTCTTTTGGAGAAGGACATAGGATTTGAAACATCTATCATAAAAGCTCAACAAACTAGAAACAATGACAGGGTGAAGGAGTAAAAAAGCAAATAGGCTAACTCTGGCTAAGTGTACCTAGAGCTATTGGCTTAATATAAGGGCAGATATATAACCACATTGGCTGATTTCATCCTTTTAAAACTTTTGTAGCTTTGACTGCAACTTTCTGGCTAGAAAAGCAGAGTTGTATTTGACATTTGTTATCAGCTATCATCTTAAGCGATATGCTGTGCTAGTCTGGCAGGCTGATATTAAGTAGAAAATAAGAATGCCAGGTTTATAAAAATTCAATATTTGCTGAAATTTGGAGAATTGTAATGGCTCCTTTATGGTATCACTAAAAGCTTAGAAGTTGATTATCCTCAGTCAGAGGAATGACCTGTCATCTGTTCTTAATTACTTTTATTTCTCTTTCATCTCTTCAGCTTTCCAAACACCTTGCATATGTAAACCATCATATGGGGAGAATTGTTTAAATGCTGCATAGTGGAGAATTATAGGACAAGTATAGTTATACTGTTTTGCTTTAGGGGAAGATCTGTAGATATTTTGTGTAGATAGTGCATAGGGTCATTTACTGTCTTTTAAGCGCCTGAAAGATACTGTATGATCTCAGAAGAATTGTTTTGTTACCTTGGAGCAGTTGATAATCTGAGGTATATAAAACAAAAAATGATTTGGGGCAAATACAATCTTTCTATCATTAACTATTGGCATATGGTATCATGTTTTTCTTTCTGATGTTCAGTCTTGAGTTTAGGATTAAAAATACATAAAAGGCCTTAGAACTTACTCACTCTGAATATGAAAATCTGTGCATAAAAAAGAAGATAATTTTGCAGGTTGCTTTCATCAGAAATTGACTAACACAGTTAAAGAGTAATTAGAATTTGCTTAAGAAGTCTATGACTTCATATTTCAAAACTTCCTATTAAAAGATTACATATTTTTATAGAGCCTGAGAATTAAAAAGTAGCAGAGAAGCATAAATTAAGAGACTTGAACTAATTTAGGTATTGAATTTTATGTTTTAATATTCACATTGTCAATAAAGCCAGTGGAAATGATGAGTGAAGTGTTTTACATAGACTTTATTTCAGTCTTGCAACACGCCTTTTTCATAGAACATTTATTTCTCTCTTCAGAATTAGCTGGGCTTCCAGATGAGAATTGTTTGATGCTAAATACTTGGATCTGTCAGGAAATACAAATTGAGTACCTTCAGCATGGCCAGCACTGAGCAGGCCATGGATGCGACCAGGATGAGAAACAGGAAGACTCCCCAAGGAAGGTTTCAGCTGAGAATTGAGAGAGCTGAGAATTGCTCCTATTAAAATGTCTCTTGGCCTGGGGGTGTAGCCCAGTGGTTAGTGCTTGTCTACCAAGCATGGGACCCTGAGTTTGATTCCAGCACTACAAAAAATAAATAAAATAAAATGTCATTTCAGTGCTTTCACTGACGTAGCACATCCTCTACCCCATCTTTATAACACTAGAGTTGGGGGTTTGTTTTACTTATTTATGTGTTTCCCGTAACCCTCAACCACTAAGTTATAAATTCCTTGATGTCTGAGGCTTTGACTAGTTCATTGCTCTATTGTCACGCCTTGGAGTACGCCTAGCATACCATAGGCTCTCAAGAAATATTTATTGCTTATTTGAGAGAATACAGAGTTTAAAAGAAAAGAATTGTAGAACATAAGACTCTGTGAATGGACACAGACTTTATTTTGAGGATATTTGGAAGCTGTTGGGAGCTTTAAAGAAGGAAAGATAATGTTCATATTTGATGGTCATACTATTGAAAATAGATTACATGAGGTCAAAAACCAGGCAGAACTCTATGAAGAATTTTATGTGGTAATGTAAGCTATAAGTAACTGTGGACTGAAATAGAGATGATCATAGTGGTAGATTCTGGAGACATGTAGGAAGTTGAATTAGCAGGACTCAGTGATTGATTATATTAGAAAATATAAAGGAGAGGGAAGAATTGAAAACCACTCCTGGGGTCTTTAACAGCTAGGTGAATGTTGATGCTATTCATTGAATAGTACATAAAAGGAATAGATGTGCAGGTTTGAGAGAAAAGGTAAATTAAGTTTTAGCCTGAGATTGATCACTTCAAGGATATCCAAATGAAAATGTTTAGTAAACAGTGTCTGAAGTTCAGGAGACAGACCTGGTCTGCAAGTGTAGGTTTAGAAACTGTTAGACCAGGAATAACGGTCAACATGATAGGAGTGAATGTGAACATGGAAGGAAAGTGTAGAGTGAAAGAGGCCTACTACATAGATTCCTAAGGAGAAAGGAGGGAACAGTACCTGCTGCTTTAAGGTAAGGTCTTGATGTGACCTCATGAAGAGACCCATTAATATCATTAGGGAACCTGATGAGTAACATTAGTACAGTGGTGAGTATGGAAGGCATATAGTCATGCATTAAGGAATACAAAAACAAATAGATAAAATAGGATATGTATGTCAGTTTTCCCATTGCTGGGATAAAACAACTGACACAACATAAAGGAGTTTTATTTTGGCTCACAGTTTCAGGAGGTTCAGTCCATCGCTGGCAGGGACCAAGGTAGAAACAACATGGTGGAAGGCCCTGTCCAAGGAAAGCTGCTCACATCATAGTAGGCAGAAATCACAGCAAGAGAAGGGAGGAGCTAGGGACAAGAATACACCATTCCAGCTCACAACCATAGTGATTCAACTCCAACCAAGCCCCACCTCCTAACAACACATTCAACTACTGAACTCATCAGTGGATGAATCCAATGATGAGTACAGTGCCCCCATGATCCAATCACCTTCCAAACACATGAGACTCTTGGGGGACATTTTAGATCTAACCCATAACAAAATAGATGTAAGAATGTATAACATTTCAAGAAGAACAGGATAAAGTGGCTACTGAAGATAACTTTAGATGTCAGAGGGATATTTATGATGAAGGAGACTTAAGCATGTTTAAATATTAATGATTAGAGCGGGTGGAGAAGAGAAGCTAAAGATACACGAGACAGATGTTAACCCACAAGGTCAGGTTTCTCAGAAAGAAAAGGAGAAGAAAGAATCAGTCTTGACTGGGAGGAAGCTCACCATTCTGAGTGTAAGACTAGAGTGGAAGTAAGTGCCATAAATAGGGTCATCTGATTTTAATCTGTGTATTAAAAGTTCAGATGTTACCTTTTAATAAGTTTTTCCTGGGCCCAGTTTTTTAGTTTTGGTTATGTTCCTCACAGATATATTACAGTATTTTTCAAAGATAATAATATTGGCCCATAATCCTTAGTACTGAATGTATTTTGGAAATCAGAATTTTTCCAACTCCAGAAAGATAATATGGTTCATACACTGTATATTATAGTAAAATACTTGCCATAGTATCTACAGTGAAACAGAATACTCACTCTAGGAAGAAGAGAGACTACAAATAGTTCAGGTCAAAGTTTGCTGCCAAATGGATAATAAGACAAAAAAAATTATAGAGCCATTTTGGATTTTGGTGGTTCAGTAATGAAACTGAGGACCCTAACGCTAAACATTTTATATAGAATTTAATATGTACCAGGGACTCTTCTGAACAACTGATTAATATTAGCTCCTTTACCTCTCAAAAGGACCCCATGAAGCAAGGCTCCATTATTGTATTATAGATGTCAGTTATGTGATTCATCATTTATTAAGCATGTTGACTAGATATTGGGGATATCAAGGCTAAACAATCTTTTATTAACCACATCTAAATAATGAGGTTACAAGTGTATGTGCAAGATACAAACAACAATGATAATGGTCAACACTTCCCCAACAACCATAAGGTAGATGTGCTGCTGAACACTTCTGTGGTATCATTCACAGTTCATCCCCTGCCATGAAGACTGATTGATGCTATTATTATCCCAAGTAATTGAGAAAGTTAGGAATTCTGTTAACATCCTGAGCTCTTCACTCAGAGCTAGTTGTAGAGACATCCAAGAAAGGCCAAATTAGTAGAGGGAGAGTTTTGAGGATTTTTTGATACCTACATTTAGGTTAGAAATTAAATAAATAAGGGAATTATCAATAAGGTACAAATTAATATAGTGATATTTAATGGGAAAATACAGTTGATATTAGGATCAGACACCAAAAACCTCACATAACTATCATGTTTTTAAAAAAATAAGTCAAAAGTATACATCCTGTTTGTAGTCTGTTTTACCAGTGCTATAATGGGATACTTGAGACTGGGTACTTTATAAAGATTTGTAAGGAAAAGAAGTATACTTTGGGAAGTCCAAAAGCACGGGGCCAGAATCTGCTTGTCCTCTAGCCAAGGGCCTCACGCTGCTGCAGTTCATAGGGGAAGGCGGAAGTGCAAGTGGGCATGCGCAAAAGAGAGCGCACTCAAGTGGTCGCCTTGCTTTATAACAGTCCACTAGAAAACAAGCCGGGTTTCACTTCTGAGAGAAGGATATTAAGCCGTTTTTGAATGCTCTGCCTCTGTGACCCAACTACCTTTCATGAAGCTTCCTTCTTATTAAGGCCGCTTTGAAGAATTACGGTTCTAACACACGGATTTTGGTGGAAGTTACTCAAGCCCTAACTTAGGTTTCCCACCCCACTCACGTCCCAGTCCCCAGAGGTAGCTATTGTTAATGCCTGGGGTTGTTTCCTTCTCAACTACCCTCTGTGCTGTCTACAGCCACACTTTTTAAAACAGTGTGATTATACAGTTCATATTGTTCTGCACTTTTTTCCACGTGGCAGTGTCTCTTGGATATTACATATTCTGGTATCTCATTTTTTCTGAATCTTATTAAAAGGATGGTCCATGGTTTAACCATTCTCCGTGTGATGAGCATTCAGGATACTTCTGATTTTTGCCCCTAAAAAGATTTTTGCAGTAAACCTATGTATGTGAAGATCTCTATGGACTCACCTTATTGTTGTAGAATAAATGCTTGGAACTAGAATTATTGGGTTAGAGGATATATGCATTTTAAGTTTTAATTGATCCTGACAAATTGTGCTTAAAGATTTATATTTTTTGTTGCTTTTTATCCTCAACATCACTGCTTTTTCCTTTATTCTTTGCAGTTCAAAGAAAGATCTGTCAGCATTTTCCAGTGGTTCACTAAATCAAAATAAATTTTAAAAGTGTAAAGTTCCCACATACCTACTAAGATGAATGGTATTTTAACTCCATTCGTGCTTGAAGAAGCCGGATGCCTGTAGGGTCACTGTGAAGTGGCTGCTGGCTTTTTGAACAGTGAGCTCTTTCTTCTCCTTGGCCCTTGGGTACTGGTGTGTGAGTGGCGTGAGTCACGGTATCAGAACACAAGTGTGTAGGAGTGAAGACCTGAGGGCCGGCACTCTGTTTAATTTTTCCTTCCGTAGAACATTACATTATTTTAAAATGAACAAAAGGCAACGCTAGGTAGCGATTAAGTATTTTTTCTCCTTCCGTCGTCAGTAATGTTTTATTATACACCCACCTTATTCTGGGGGCTAAAATTTGTCCATATCCTTGGTATTTTATATATATTCAGCATGAGACTCCTGTTCTTTGTTGATTATGACTTTTCATATAGAACCCTGGGGAATCTTGCCATAAGCATGAGATTATACAAATTCTGGGAAGTACAGCTTTTTCATGAACCTTCAGAAAATCATATCTGATTAAGGGTTAATTCACCTTTCAAACTCTGACCACTTGCCATTGTCTTCAGGGAAAAGCCCAGTCTTTGTCACCTTGTTGCTATCCTCAGTCCATTCAGCCATGTTATCCTCCAGCCCCTTCCCGACATCCTTCACTCCAGCCTCTTAAAACCACTTGTGTATTCCTAACAAACCATATATATGATTTTTAGTTCTTGGGAATAATGTTTTCCATCAGAAATGCCTATTCTACCATAACTTCATTTTCAGATGTGTAATGCTATTAATCTCTTAGCTAATTTCTGCTTGTGCTACAAAATCCAGGTAGGATATCCCTTTCTTGATGAAGCCTTCACAGGTTACAGTCCACCTTCTCTGATATCACACAACAATACACTTTGGTTATTTGCTATTTCTTGTATTTTCTACAACTGTGGGCTCCTTACGAGTAGGGAGCATGTCTTTGGTAAGCACAGAACCTAGAAATCAAAATCTTTGTTGCATGAATGAGCCCTTTTAATAAAATTTCGCCTGTTTCCACAAAGCCATATTTTACTATATAATATTTTGACCTACTGTCTTTAATACATGATTGAATAAAAATAATTATATCAGTCAAGATTGAAGACCATTTTGAAATTATTTCCCAAAATATACTTAAGGATTCAATTTATTTTTTATTTTTAATTTTTTTGGGTACTGGGGATCAAACTCAGAACCTTGTGCTTGCGAGGCAGGCGGCAGCACCACTGAGCTAAATCCCCAGCCCTAAAGATTCAGTTTTAAAACTAGAGATTTTTAATATGATAATAATTACTAATTCTCTTTACTTGACTTCAAACCCCATATCAAGGGTATTAGATGTTTGAATTTTATGGCACATTTAAAAAATAACAGCTGAGTGTACTCTAAATCGTAAGTGAAAGAAATGTTTCCAGAAGGCTCTCTTCTGTTGATTGCTCTTGATCTGCCTGCCTGCATCATAATGCTTTATTTTCTGGACTCATCTTTCATTGTCTAACAGTTCCTCTTTCTGTGTTTTACCAACTCGGTTTCATAAACCTGATTTCTCTCTTGTGCCAATTTCATATCATGGTGTCATGTGAACATGCAAAACCCTTTTTTATGTGATCCTCACATAAAACACCAGTTTGACCCTCTATACATCTGCATAAAACCCCTCCATGTCTCCATATTGCCCATATGGTAAATTTCCAAACTCCTTACCATGGAATAGTATAAGGGGTTTTTATTAGCTTTGATTCATCCCTTTTCACTTATCATTTATTTCTTTGAGCTTTCTTTGTCTTTGTCCTCATTAGTCTTTTATTTTTCCCTAATCATCTTTCATCCCATGTCTTCCCCACCCCCTTGCAGTGCAGGCCTCCCTTTGCTCCCTCTGGCAGTGTTGTCCCTCTGCCTGAACCCCAGACTGATCTGTGATCCTAAAGTGTGCATACACCCATGCGGCTAGTGGATTCACACTCATCCCTTCCCCCCAAGCCATGAGCTCCATGAAAACAACAAAGCACTGCACTTGCCTGCTGTGGTGTGTCTTGTCACGGGCACTCCACACGTATTTGCTGTACAAATAAATAAAGAAATGTTTTCTGCCTTACCTGGTATCCCCAGCATCCAGCACAGTGCCTGGCACATAGTAAAGCACTCAGTATTTGTAAATGAATAAATGTCTTTGATAATTTCAAAAATCATAGCAACCACTCCTGCTTTTTTGTTTGTTTTATTATAGGGCTTTTTGTTGTTTTGGATGATTTCACAAGAATTTTCTTGCTTGAACCTCTTGTGTTACAGAGAAGCTAATTCTCCAAAGTACCACCTCCTTTTCTCTTTTTTATTTTGAATCCTGATTTGAAGAATAAGTCACCATATTGAAGTACATAAACAACAGAAAACTGGCCCCAAACTGTCAATCTTAAAATAGTGGCATGGAAACACTTTGTTCAGTTGTGCTGTCCAAAGGGACTGTTATAGCCATGGATGTGTTCTTTTTGTACTATAGGAAGAATCTGTGAATTAGATGTGCAAATAATTGTATCTATCTAAGCAAAAGCACATACTTAGTGAAATAATCAGAGTTGAAAAGTACATAAAGGACAGACAAGGAAATAACACAGTGTTTGGGGGAGGAAGGTGATATTATGAATGTAGCATTCAGGTCTTACTAGTTACTTCTTAATATTGGAACAGAGTGGGAATTGAAGCATAATAGATAGTTGACAAATACTTGCTGAACTAAATTGTATGTAAGTATCACATTGGAAAGTATTTGTTTTATTCCAGTGTGATCCAGGAAAACATTATCTTCTAGTTTAGAAATAAGAAAAATGGGAAAGTACAATATAAATAGGTAAATGATCTATTGATTTTTTTTTTAATTTCCTCTGACTGCAAGAGACCTTAAAGCCCTCATCTTTTCCAAGTATGAATTCAGTTCCAAATAAGTTAAATAAGTTGCAGAGGTCACTGAGCTATTGAATTGCAGAGCCAGAATTAAAATCTAGATTTTTCTGACTCTCAGTATAACGTTGTTGTTGTATTTTTTGTTTGTTTGGCTCCATAAATGCCAATAAACATAAATAGATAACTTAGAAGACTGGACTGAAAAGTTTTCTTGGGTGAAATAAAAATTTATGTCAATATAGGCATGTGTACAATGTCACATGCTGGCATGGCCTTGTATTTTGTGAGATAAATGGGAATAGGAAAAGGAGATGGCACAGAAACAATTTATCTGTCCCTGGCTTCTACATCTGGAATAACATTTTCTTTGTCCCCAGCACTGGAAAAGAACAGCCAAAGTTGCTGGCCCGTTCAGTCGATGTGGCCTCCTATAGCCAATTTTTTCAGCCAATTTGTACCTGACATCACATTCCCACCCCAGCCCATCCTATAAAAACATACAGCACCACTAAGCATGCTACCTCTAGTGTCTGGTGCTGGTAAAAGTTGTGAGGCAGGAAGATGAAACTTCAGTATTTTAGAATTTACTTAAAATGCTAATTGTAGACTGAAAAAACAAACCACCTTCTGCTTTCATGATTTTTCTTTTAATATCTATTTAAGCAAATACTACAAGTTAGGAAACCTTTCGAGGTAAATGCAAACTCAGTTTTTGCAGAGCTTATATGTATTTATTTCTGAGAAATTCCAAATGGATCAACTGAAAAGCCATTAGAATAACTTTTAGAAACACAGGGCATGTAGCAATTTTAGTTATGCTAATGATCTACTATCTCAAGGGATGGCTAGAATGTAAAGCGTTTTCTCAGTGGGGCAGGGATGTGAGTCTTGAACCCAGGACCTCATGCATGCTAAGCACTTGCTCTAGCATCCCCAGCCCCCAGATGATCTGACTGGCAGTGGAGTATATTTGGGAAACTACTTCTGGTGATTTTGGAGACATGGCCATTTAAAGGCAGATGACCTAGTGGGAATGTTTCCATATGGCACCTACTACATATCCATGTATGATGTTGACGCCAAAGAAGCTGAAATAAAGTCTTGTCAAAATATTTATGAGCTTGATCGAAGCTGTTGGAATGTTTAAAAAAAAGAAAAAACAAAAAACTACCACATGGTTCTCAATTTTTAGATTCTTTGTATCTTCTGTTTACATGAGTGACAATCATAATCTTATATTCAGGCAGTTTACACATTTAACATAATGTGTTGTTGAGTTTGATAAATGAAAATCTTCTGTTTTGAGTTTTTTTAATTTGGTAAGCAACAATATACTGTTACCTTCCATCAGATTGTTCGAAAAATGTATTTCCCTAGAGTCATTTAAGGCTATGAAGAAATCTTTAGGTTTTTAATTACTGAATCTAAAGAAAAAGCCAGATGAGCCACTCCCTTTTAGAGTAGGGAAACTTCCATTTCACTTACTACCTGTGGTCTGTTGTCTCCTTGTTTTCACTTTAAGTATTGTGTCCCTCAGGATTTGGGGCCTTATCTCTTACAGTGTTTAAAGAAGTGATAGTTCTATATGTGGCAATAGCTTCTTGTCAAGAGTGTTTTATGCTCTCTCCTCAAAAATGTTAACAGAAATACCATTTGTTAGTTAGATTCACCTATTTCACAATGTATACACTTGAAAATATTAAATGGCACAGGATGAAAACATACAATGTTATCTGTCAAGTTAAAACCAATAAATGCAGAAAGAAAGAGACAGACAGACAAAGAAAAGAAAGGGAAGGGAGTACTGTTTCCAATCAATCAATTTAAAAATCTGACCTCAGTAAATACTGCTTCCCTCTAATGTTGTGTCCCTGAGGAGAACTTGGCAGTCATAGCTAGTAAGCACTCATCCCTGGGCTGAGTTTAGCACATAGCCTGATTGCAATTTATTCTGCATACCATACATGGGGAGACTCACTCAGATTCTGTAAGTCTACACACATCTTCTTAATATTGTGTTGCAAGAACATCTAAGAAACAGATTTTTGTATAAGATGTTTTTGGATGAACATGCCTCACTGAATTTTGACACCCACTTAACTGAATCAGGACAATTTATTGTTCCCTTGGGTTGAAAAGTTCTGATATTTAGGACACCGTGATAAAAAGAAAAGGAATGTATCTGCCTGCTAATCATCCAAGTTTCCATTTTGTTTCCACATTCTAAATTTTTAGAACTTATAAAGAGAAGTAAAGTTATTTCCACTGTGCCTGAGGAAGTAAAGAAAAAGGGAATACTTGGGTGGGTTGCAAGCCTGTGCCTTTGGGTGCTGGAAATGGAAAAGGTGACAATTCCTTTTCCTGGGTAGATTATTAAAGTAAGGTTCCTGCCATCTCTGTAATTGCTTTGGAAATGGTAACAAGATTACTGTTACTGTCTGTCTGTCTCTGTGTGTGTATATTGATAGTTATATTAAGTCAGTAAAATGATCTGTTTCCTCCTTGTCCAAGGATTTCCTGCTGCAGATATTTACTGTGTTCCGAATATTGATACGCCCAGAGATGTTTCCAAAGGACTGGACTGTGATGCGCTTGGTTGCTAACAAGTAAGACATTTTAGTTGATGATAGTTGCAGCTCAATGTATAGGGGAAGTACAGAATGAATTTTTTAGTTTCATCTCAAGTTTGAAACCTCAAGTCATAGAGGTCCTTTCTTTTGCCTCTGAATTAACTTTTCTGTCTTTTTTTTTTCTGTCTTTTTTGAAAAATTTCTTTTGTCTCAAATTATTATTTGTTTTGAATGTATTGACATTGTTCAAAACTCGAACAATATAACCAGGTATGCATTGAGAAATGCCATTCCTACCTACTCTCTCCACCTCCTGCTCTAGCCTATAGCAGTAGTAATCATTTTTGTTGTTTGCCACATAATCTTCCACTACCTCTTCATGCAGACTTCAGCAGGCCATTCCGCTTTCACTTAAAAATCCTGGAGACAGAAAGCCCCTCATTCCCTTATGCTTTTGTGTTTCTTCTTCACCTGAATAATATTCCCATGGATGGGTGCACCATGGTTTATTTAACGAGTCCCCTGTTGCTGGACAGTCAAATCATTTCTCATCTTTTTAAATCTTTTTAACTCAACACAGTTTATTAAGCATCTATTATGTGCTGAGCCCTGGGACTACAATATGAGCCTTGAGTTCAACACTTGAAAACTGGAGTTCATTTTATTCATCCAAATAATATGGTCAAGAAGGGGCTGAAAATAGTGCTCTGTGGAAAGTGCAAAACTAGATACAGATATTTTAAAACTTATTGATAGAAAGTTCATATTTGAATCTCTGGGAGTTGATAAAATTAGCTTCTATAAGCCTGTCCAGCAAAAGAATTGGAATGCTATGAGGACAGTATTTGAAGGAAGGGAGCCAGGAAGGGAGATGGGGGTGCAGTCAGAATGGCAGGCAGCGTTCCCGCAGGGACAGTGTCATAGACTTGTCTGTTTCCTCAGCCTTCTCTGCCCCTCTTCTTGGGATATGAAATGAAGATGGAATATTTTAGAAAACCCAGCTGCTCCTCTCTCCCAAACTCATTATTTACCCCATGTCATTAACATCTTCACTTTCCAAGCCCACGCTCGCTTCTCTTCCCCACCGCCTCTCCAAATGCCGCCATCCTCACGGGCAGGGTGAAGGTTAGATTCTCATCTCTCCATAGACCAAGGTCACCATATGCCTTCCCCAGATGCCCAGGTGTGAAGGTGGCGAGAGTCCCAGGAATGCAGGATTCAGTTTTGATGAGACATTTTAATATGGCTTCTGCTGCAGCATTCATTTATAGACTTAGAGGTGTGAAAGTGATGTGTTAAAAACTTTGTGAAGTAACAAATAGTATAATATGGCATATTGTATTTTACATAAGTACAGAAGCAGCTTTTCCATTTTGAAGCCTAATTGAGACTAGAAAAATAGTTTTGTTTAGAATTTAGCATATATTATTTGATATCTGTGAGGAGAATCAAATATATATTCCTCTGAATGTCTGCATGCTCCAGATTGAAGTTGGAGCTTTTACTCATGTACCTGCCCTTTTTACCAGTGATCAAATACTCTGGGTGCCTAGAGAGGGCTGTGAGGTGACCCAGGCATCCCAGTGGGAAGGGGCCCAGGCTGCTGAGGTCTTTGTCACGTAACATCAGCCTTTGGTCATTCTGCCTGTCCTCCATGCACAGGACATGTTGGCTTCAATTAGAATTTTCAGTGGCAGAGATTCATACTGAAAGTAAATTTAACATTTTCTTCCTTAGGCACAAAGGCTCTGCTTGAGCTTGGTGAAAACCATGACAACAGTGTGGCCTTTCAATATTAAATACTGTCTTTGTCTGCCCGCCTGCAAATCCCTACTCCATTTATGAACACTTTGATGGTCACATGAGCAGAGAACAGGCAAAGAAGTATAGATCCTGCTTTTGAATAAATGTATAGTGTTTGAGATTTCATCTATAGTGTTAACCAAATAGAAACATGATTTTGTTAGAGATGAGCTCTGTAATATATTTAAACAGAAAATTTCTCCCACAGCAAAGCCAATAAATGGGCTACTAGCCTTTGCTCTGTGCAGTCATGTCATTCCATTGCCACCCAACTGAGCGCTGATAGCAGTCTGTCTCTGCTCGTCCACTGGCAGTGACTGGTAGCTGCAAGTCCAGCCTCATTCGTGGACAGGACTCCCCAGATGGGACACTTGGCCAAGTTGGAACAGACTTCCTGCTATGTACTTGCCTCTCCTTTCCTTCCCTTCCCTCCTCTCTCCTCTCCTGTTAATGCCTGGCCAATTTTCCATTCAATTTTTGGAAGCATAGGAGACGTGTCATGCTTTATAAATGCTATGGAATAGTCCAGAAATGAGCATTTGGTATTTTGTCTTTACCTGCAAAAATTATTAACCTGTCTCATATTGATAGAAAAGTAGATTTCTGAAAGATTTTTTTTTAAAAAAATTTTAAGTATGTTAAAGAGCATACACTGAAAAGAAAGCATTCCCACATTGCCAGTCTGTGTAGAAGTTGCAGGATTTAGGTCTGTCTCTGAAGTTGAGCACCTTTTCTTTCATAACATTAATATTCTTGGATAAACATGTAGCGGGGTCTCTTCAAAGAGGCATTTTAAGCCAAACTCCTGTGTTATTAACCCATCTGTGTATTTCCAATGTGTCCCGTTGATAGCAGCTAGCTGAGAGGTCACTATAGCTCTACCCTAGAATGCAGGTGGTTAGCCATCCCTCAAAAGATGTTCTTTTATGTCTTGGTCCTTTGTTCTTCTGTTTTCAAGTAGATGAAATGCTTTTAGCTTTCATCCATGATGGTCCTATCTCAAATCTTGACGCTTTCCTACTTTACATGAAGTCCTACTAAAAGCTGTGACCAGATTCCTAGTGATTTCTGTGGGTTTTGTGTATTTCTACCTGAGTGTTGATGTTTTGTAACACAGCAAACGTAGCCAGTTTAAATTCCCAAGACATTTCCTCTCTTGCTTGCTTGCTTCAAAGCTGCTTAGACCTATTGCAGGCTCCCGGTAGATGCTTCTGAGGGGGGAAGAGCTGAATCTGAGAAAGAAGGAACAGAAGGAAGATGAAAATTAAGTACCAAAAATACAGGACAATTTGAGAGAAGCTTCTCTCCACCCCCTTCCCATACACATTGTTAAAAAAAAAAAGTACAAAAATAAAATTACAGCTTTACATATTTCCAAGGAGATAAATCTTATAGCACACTTGTCTACTTAGGTAAGCAAAAACTTCCTATCCCTTCACTTGAAATTTCAGCTTCCCATTTTGTTTGTCCCATTTTGATTATTCAACAGACCTAAATCCTTGTATGCATGTTGGCCTCAAATATACATTAGCCAATTTAAGTTTCAAGTGAAAACTGGATAGTCAATGAGTGATTTGTTGAAGATTCTTAGGGGGGGTCTTTCAATCATTCACTAACTCATGTAATCAGATTTTTTTCCCAGTGCCTAATGTGTAAAAGAATCACAATAAAGATAAAGAGCATGGGTCTGTGAGGGTGTTTATGAAAGGAACTTTGTCCTCCACTAGAATAGGAAGGGTCTTTCCTGAAGGGCTGAAATTTAGTCAAACATGCAAGCAGCGAAAAAAGAACATTCCCATCTGTAGGAAAAGCATATCCAAAGGCCCCATGGTCAGAGGGAACATGGCCCCCTCAAGGAACTGAGAGTTTATTTGTGTGGGAAAGAAAGGAACCAGATGAAAGGGAAAGACATGGCCCAGGTATTGCTGAGTAGAGAGACAATAGAGAAACCAGGGAGAACAGGAGCTCAGTGCATCCATCCACGTAAGGGATGCTCCTGCCTGGACAGGTGGATAATAGCGATGGTAGTGAGAAGATCAGTTTTGAAGATAAGGATGACAAAACATGGAGATGACTGGGCTGTGAATGGCAGTGAACAAAGTAATTGAAGATGGCCTTTTTTTTCTCTGAATAAAAATATAAAGTGTGGTGCCATTCACGTAGGTGGAAAATGTAAAGATGGTATTGGGGGGTTAGGGGGTGGAAGAATTGAAAAATTCTGTGTCAAACATGAATTCAAGATTTTCTTCTATATCCAAGTAGAGATATAGAAAAGAAACCTTGGGGCCAGGGATTTAGCTCAGTGGTTCCGCTGCCTGCCTTGCAAGCGGAAGGATCCGAGTTCGATCCTCGGTACAAAAAAAAAAAAGAAAAGAAAAACCTAGACACATTCAGCGAGAGGCAGCGCAAAGGTTAGAGTTGCAGACATTTTGCTAGGGCCGTAAGTATATAGGATTTGAGGCCATGGAACTGACTGAGAACACTCAGGTAGAAAGTATAGAGTGAAAAGAGAAAATGACTCAGAACTGGGCCCTGGGCGTGACAACAGTTTAAAGGTCAGTGGAATGAACAGTGCACAAGGAAGAAGAGAAGCCTGTGATAGAAGATGAGACCAGCGGAGTAGAATATCCTGTGAAGAAAGCATTCCAAGAAGGAACGTGGAGAGCTGGGAGGTTGGGGGATGTGGATCGCCCCAGCCCCGGGACCTGGCAGTGTGGTAATACTGGAGACCTTGACAAGGGCGGTTTCCGTGGAGGGGTAGAGATGAAAGCCTGATGAGAGGGAATTCCAGAGCAGATAGGAAGCAGTAGTGGTCGGCAGCTCTTTAGAAGTTTTGCTATAAAAGAGAACAGAGAAATAGGGCTGTGTTTGGAAGGAGACATGAGGACTAGAGTTTTTTTCTAAATATGGGTTATTGTAGCATTGTGATTTACTAGCAGGGATAGCTCTGTAAATATGGAAATATTAGTGATGCTAAAGAAAACAGGGCTAATGAAAGGAACACTGTCCTTGGTCAGCAAGAGGAGATGGTACTGGATTCACTGTTGGTACATGTGCTGGTCCAAGAATTCTCCATTTCCTGCACACAGTGACTCTGCACCTGAAAATAAACCCACTGTGCCAGCGTGGCAGTATTTTTTGTGTAAGAGTTTCTCCATGAAGGAAGCTTACTGCACTTACAGTAGCACTGACCTAGCACAACGCAAGAAAGCTGTGCCTCAGTCGGGAGCAGTGACAGTAGTGACAGCATGTCCATAGTGACAGGAAGGAAGATGGACTCTGGAAAATTTAGCAACACAGTAGATATCTGTGGAGCATCCACTGGCCCGTTTGCTCTTTGTTTGTTCTTAAGGACGGTTACCCTTGAAGTATAATAACCCTAACAAGTGAGGGTGGGAGGAGTAAGATACTATTTTTATCAAAACTACTTGTAACTGTGATGAGCGTGTCAAATAGTTAACTGCAAATGCTTATGCAAGAATTGCTTGCACATTGCATCTCCAGGTGAGTTGTGAGGAGTTCATGAGAATAGTCACCTGGAGGGAGGACTTTCTTAGGGTTGGGCCTATTGCATCAAAATAGAGATTGTTGCCACCAGACCCATGTCCTCCCAGTATTTCCTGTGGAGTGCTGATCAGGAGAGTTTCTGCATCACTGCATCTCAGTCTTTCATCATTCTCGTTGTCTCACCCACACTGTGTTGCTTCACTGATGAAAAGCAGTCACCTCTTCTAGTTCCATCCATATGGATCAGCTTTGCCTGTCTAATTACAGTTTGCTCTTCAAACAAGCTTCATATTAAGAATCATCTAATCTGGTAAAATATAACAAAGCACAGATTCAAATGTACTGATGAAGCTACAGTCATTCAGCAAACACTTAGTAAAACTAGACCTTTCATAGGCGATAACAATAATATACAAGGCCAAGCTGTTCTCCAGATACCATTGTTCTCTACCTCCTGGCCCTTATGTGTCTTACCATAGTTAACTTTCTCACATGGAGACACAGTACCCGACACCCACAACTTAAAGAGGGCTCCTGTTTTCAGTCCTTAATCGGTTGGCTCCGAAGCAGAAACGGCATGGTGGAAGGGTCTGGTGGAGGAAAGCTGCTCACATCATGGTGGCCAGGAAGCAGAGGGAGAAGGAAGTAGCTGGGGAGCAAGGTGTACCCTTTCTGGTTACCAACCCCGTGACCTGCCTCTCTGACCAGGCCTCACCCCCTGACAGCATAATCCAGTCACTTTCCAAGCATAGGAGGCCTTGGGGGCCATTTTAGATCTAAACCATAATAGTGCCTTCCGTTCTGTCTGTAACATGAATCCTCAAAATGCAAAAGGACAATTCAAGCATCAGATCACCCAGTCAGGCCCTCTCACAAATCTACCACTCCGGATACGCTGGTGAGGCCCTGGCATTTTGCATTTTTCAGGTAATTCTCACGCATGCTGAATTTTGAGAAGCACTAGTTTGGATGAACTCCCTTGATGGCTGAGGTTTTGTCTTCACTAAGTGTCTTTGCACTGATTTTTGTTGTCCCCAGTTAATCCACCAGGTTTAGTGAAGCTGCACTCCAGGTTTAGATTTTCTTAGTCCTTCAATGTGTGAATGTCAACACTGTTGATACTCCATTTATCCACAAGGTGTTTCTCATGGTCCATGTGTGCATTTTGGGAGATGAATTTATGCTTAATCAGATGTTTAGGTTGGGGGAGCTTTCAAAAAAACAAGTTATACGAGATGAGTTTTCTGTAGGGAGTTAGGGTTGAAAAGGAGAAATGGGGTTGACTGAAGATAATTCCTAAATCACAGAATGAGGTAGCAACTGGAAAGCTGTGAATAGCAACTTATTCCCTGTGCATTGGTCCCTCTTTCTTGTTTTCTTCTGTACCCATAGATTTTGGTTGTCACAAGTGATCCTGTGTCTACATTTCTGCGGCAGAAATAAGTGATATGGCCATTCGTGGTAGCAGATTGCAAACTTTGCTTGGCTAAGTTGGAACCCTGAGATCTGAGATAGTCTGGTATTCAGAAACTGAAGCAGGAGAAAAAGAATGAAGCCAGAGGAGCCACATGGTTTTAGATAAATTGGAGCAAATAAAGTCCCTCAACTTCACAATTACCCAGCACCACAGAGAGGCAGTAATATATAAATGCTTTTAGTTGGCTTGGGGACCTGTGAGAGGTCCGTTTCCATAGCTGAGTTACTTGGGACAGGTCTGGAGCTGCCTCTGGGACTAGGCATGAAAGTTATAAGCAGAAATGAAAAGCATTTGAAAGAGAGTAATTCAAGATCTTTGCAGCCCTGTGAAGTCTTATTTCTGGATGACCATAATGTCAAATGTATTAAATACTTATCTACCATATTAGATACTTTTGCTGAAGAAAAAAGTAAAAGCATTTTCCACATTTATCTGTTAAATTATTGGCCCATAGAGAAATTACTTAATTTTGATTGGTTGTGATTTCTCAGCATTTATGCATAATTAAGAATTCTTATCAAGTAACCAAAGGTAAGCTGTAATTATGTAACAGGAAAAAAGTGTGTAAATATCAACTTGGACTGTTCATAAAATTCATCATTACATTCTGTGGAATGTTTTTTAGTTTTTATTTCACAGTTGTAATTCGATTTCATAACATTTCTTCAGTTTTCAGTATTTTCCAAAGTCCCTGAAAAGTTCATAGGTCTTCACCATGGGCCTCTTTGTGTCCTGTGAGAAATCAGTAAGAGGGTGAGGTGTTCAATCTAGAAGGAAGGTCTGCATGTCAAATTAAAAAGGACGATAAGAATCTGCAAAACCACTAAAAGTCAGAAGAACCATGAGGTAGAATATGCCGGAAGGTGGTTTTCTGACGGAGGCCTCCCCAGAGCCTTCCTCTTCCAGCAGTGGGCTGGGAACCAACAGCATTAGCATCACCTAAAGCTTGTTTAGAGCTTCAGAATCTCAAGTCTTAAGCTTGATGAAGAATCTCAAGTCTCAAGATCATAACCAGGTCACAGGTATCCATTAAAGTTTGAGAAAGAGGGCTTCTCAGCTCTGGGTACACATGAGAATCACCTAGGAGCTTCAAGAAGCCTGAGGTCCAGTTTGTACCCCAGACCAACACTGGGATGTCTATGAGTGTGACCGGTATTGTAAAACCCGGGTGATTCCAGTTCATGGCCCATTTAAGACTTGCTCTTTCAGAGCAAGGCCTCAGAGGTTCATTGCTTACCAGCAAGTGTAGTTCCAAAGCCATGAATACTGTGTGTGTCTGTGTTTGGGACCAGCATATAAATACCAGCTTGGTAATCCTTGAGCAGAATAACCTCTCTCAGTTGGAAGATTGAGTTTGTCAGCTCCCTTGCAGCACCTGAGGCTGAAATGTTTAAATCCCAGCTGTGCCTTGTTTTACTAATAGTAGAAGTTATTGTTTCTGAGCAACCGCCCAACTAGAGTTGTGGGCCAGAGTTCTGTGCAAATCCCAGGTGTACTGGGACCGTATCTATCTCTCCGTTGAACATCAAAGTAGAAAGTTTGTGCATAAAACCACATTTAAAGGATAAATTTTTTCTTTAATTTTCTTCCCCCCCCCCGGTGCTCAGGATTGAACATGTGCCTTGCACATGTTAAGCACATGCTCTGCCACTGAGCAACATGCCCAACTCCTTCAAAAATTTTCTTCTTTAAACCTAGTTCAGTGATCTTTTACTAGATGCTAGGCAAAGAACCATTTCCTTGCTTGATAGCATATCATTTTCTAATAATTAAGATTTAGTTTCACATAGTAAAATTTGAGTAAAATATTTCGGGAACTTCAATGACTTTTTCAGTTATCATTGATTTTGCTAGATTCTGGAAAATAGCCACTTTGTAGAATCATTTGCAGTGATTTATCTCTAATATGAAATTCAGATGATATCTGCTATTTTGGGGACTGAAAAAAATCCACAGGAATCCTCAATGTCATGGATTTTTGTTATCCATAACTTTCACAGTAAGATTCTTTGGAAGATGTAAACAATATATATGAAATACACATGCGTATAACATAGTTCCTGATCACAGTGGAGCAGATGCCTATGAAATGGGGTTTCTTTCTCTTTCCCTTACCTTGCCTAAACTTCTGCCTTCAACCACCCAATCCCTTAGCCTTCTTAGTGTTTCCCTACCTCACAAGAAAGATGGAGTGGTGAATTTCCCAGCACATGATAGCAATAATGAACATTTATATGTCCTTCAAGGACTATAAATATTCTTCTAATTAGTAAATAATCATCTACTGTGTATTTTACTAGTACTGTAACCAAGGAGCCAAGTTGGTGGGGTGTTTTGTTTCGTTTTCTTTTATCTAGCTAGGCCTATACAACTGCAGCCTTCAGTCCTAAATCCTCTGATAGAAACTAGGGCTCATTACCTCACAGCACTACTTTATGCAGGCATCTCAAAAAGGGCCAAAGAAGTTTAAATACTAAGCATTACATATTGGTGTTTAAATGGGGGAGAACAGTAAGAAGGCATCTACTAAACACATGATACGGTCTTTCACTTTGTCCAGTTCCATCTTGAGGCTCTATTTCCTCACGATAGTCAAATATGGAGTTTTAGATTGGTATTAAATCATTTTGCTTTGTTCAGAAATTAATAAAAACATACAAGACATCAAGATATTAACGTGTTTCTGAGTCTTGTGAGTTTATGTAGCTCTTTCTGTTTATCATTTTACCAAGAAACTGACCTCAGTAATTTTCTTTTTTCTTTTTACTTGGCGTCTCTCTTTTGAATTATCTAACATTCCAAATGCATACTGAAGGAAGTTTTCTTTTATCTCAGTTGCTTTTGTTTCTTATCTATTAAATGATTTCCACTAAGGTGAAATTTTCAATTTAAAATATATTCTTTTTATCTCTAGTGTTATTATTACAACAGTTCTGTACCTCTCGGATGCACTTCGTAAAAACTTCTTAAATGAAAACTTTGATTATAAGGTAAGTATCCATTCTGTCTCCATTAGGCTAAAAGTCTCGCATTGTATTTTAGGAAATTACTAAACATTTTTTTTCCTGGAATGTATTAGTTTTAACTATGAATAATACTAGAACACTCCTCATTATTTAGAGGAACAAGGTAGGGCTAAAAGAAGATAGGTCTTTATTGTTACTATAAAATTAATTCTTGTTCTTTTCTGTATGGTTCCAATGCGTGACAAAGACAATTTAGAACACAGTATTTTCAAGATATTTTGAAAACAGAGTTTATATGAAGAAAAAGTTTACAAAATAAACACTTTCCTTCCTTACTCTCTTCGCTTCCCATTTTTTAGAATGAGTTAATGAAAAAATATGCAGTGTTAGTATGATTCAGACAGAACTCTGTATATAATAGACAGTGTTACACCTGGGAGCCTACAGATTCTTGATTACTGCCTTTTTAAGTGGGAAATGATAAATGGAAAACAAAGATGGACAAGGATTCTATTTCAGCATTTTGTTTATTTTTTTAACATTTTTGCCATTTGGTTAAGTAGAAATTACAAAAAGGCAGAAATTCAATAAAAATGGAATTTTAATGGTTATGTATTTCTTTTTTTTTGGTACCGGGGATCGAACTTGGGACCTTGCGCTTTCGAGGCAGGCACCGGAACCACTGAGCTAAATCCCTGGCCCATGTATTTCTTTAAATTATAATTTATAGTGCTATATCAAACAGAGCTCTACTTTTTTGGGGTTTTTTTGGTACCTGGGATCGAACTTTGGTCCTTCTGTGAGAGGCAGGTGGCGGAACCACTGAGCTAAATCCCCGGCCAGAGGTCTAGTTTTTGATACTTGTGTTTTCTTCTCTTTAATTCATATAAATTGTGCATCTTTACAAAATTGAACTTGGCATATGTCCCTAATTATTTCTTTGGATAAATATTTACTAGTGGAATTGTTGACTTAAAGGTTGTACAAATTATATTTAACTACCTGTTTCCCTGTATCTACACAAACACAAGCAAAAGCAAGATTTTTTTGATGTTTTCATTTTTGTTTTTCACAGTTACAGAAAGGGAAAACTATTTTTCCCTTTAATTTGCATTTCTTACTAATTATTAGTTGTTAACTAGTTATTGACTAAAGTTCATATCTTACAAATTTTCCATCTTTGTTCATTATTTTGCTTGCAGTCTTATATTCTTTTTTACTTGTAAAAGCACTTTACATGTTACAAACATTCTTTGATATATTCTAACTTATTTGTCTTTAATTTTGCATGGTATCAGTATAGACACAATTTCCTCCCATTATGGCCTACATGGTTTTTAATAACTTTGTATGAGGAAATTTCATTCTGATCTCTTTCTGATATATCTGGTAAAGAAAATTTAGACTCAGAAAATTTGTCAGGACAGAGAACTTTTGAATATTGTCTTAAGGCAATTAGTGTAGCCAAAGAAGAATATACATTTTTTAAACTTCTGTATTAAAAGAAGCTCCAAAACTGAATTTTCATAGGAATAAAGTAATCCATCTTATACTTCAGCCTCTCTGCAGATATTCAGACTAGTTATAAAAAAACAAAACATCTACCATTTAACATATACCAGAGAGCTCATGGAGCCTAGGATTCCACTTTGAAAGAATATTTAAATTGCTAATACTCATTTAGTTAGTCTGCTTCTTTGTTATAGAAAATTGAAAGCATGTATTCTACAAAGTAGAGACTAGTATAATGATCACCCATGTATTTGTGTCCAGCTTTGACGGTTACCAAGTCATGGGCAAACTTATTTCAACTTAACCTCTATCCACTTAGCATTTTGGAAGCACAGCCAAGATACCATGCCACTTTACATGTAAATATTTCTATAACACAATAGTGTTGAAATATCTTGTTCTCATTTTAGATCTGGGACTCCTACTTTTACCTTGCAGTCATTTTTATAAACCAGTTGTGTCTGCAGCTGGAAATGTTCACACCTTCCAAAAAGAAAAAGGTGTTAGAAAAGTAAGTACCAGTGTATAATCAGGTGGGAAATGTTGCCTTTTAAAGGGTGTTTATCCAAATGATTCACAGATCAGAATGGCCATTACTGGAAATCACAAGTAGAAAAGCAATGACCAAAAGGACAGCAAGTAATTTTTATGGAAATCTTTTGTCCAGAATCTTTTAGGATTCAAAATTAGTATAGCAGCAAAAAAATTATGAAACATCCATTTTCCTAAAATGTTTATTTGAAGACTTGATTTAAAGACACCGAGATAAACACATTAAACATCTTTAATTAAAAACATCTTGTATTTAATCCTGAATGTCAGATTGCATTCTAAAAAAACACAAATATTTCTTTGTTCAGGCTTTACTTCTGTTCTGTTACAGGTATGGTGACATGCGGGTAACAATGGGCTGTGAAATTTTCAGCATGTGGCAAAACCTAGGTAAGTGATGAAAAGAGAAGCCACCTCCATTGTACAGCTAGCTCATCATTCTACATTTAAGTTTAGAAATGAGGGCCAATTTACCAATGACAACATTTGAACTGAATGTTGAAATCAATACAGGTGTCTGTAGAAAGTCATTGACATTATGGCATTGAATAAGGCTACAAATAATTCTTTAAATTGATGTCTGTCTATAAAATCATCTTACCTTTATATGTTTCATTATTAGTGATGAGTTTTAGAATCTAGCATTACTCCAGCATTATATACATCATTTCTAGCAATGACCTAACCTTTCAGAATTTGGGACTGTAACAACTTAAAATTTCTAGAATTCTGATTGAGGTTATGAATCATCATCAATTTAGATTAAGGTTCATGAGACATTAACTGAAGCATCACCACCACCCCCGAAAAAAAAAACTTCCAGCCATTGACCTGTGTCATCATAAAGAGTATAGCCAAAGGACTTTAAAAGCATCTGCAGTTGCCAAGAGACTGTTAGATCCAGTTTTGTTAATGTGCCGCAGCATGTAGAGCATATTCCAGCAAATGGATGGCACAGATCTGGTTGCACAGAAAGGAAAAATACTTGAAAAATAAATTGTTTTAAAATTCATTGGCATAGGATCTCTTTCCAGTGATCTGTAACATTTCATTTGGTGTGTTAACTATACAAGTTTTTGGAATTCATCGTTACTGCATTTTAATTCTTCCTTGTGATTTATTAAAGTAGTTGACCTATTTGAGTCAAGTGCATGATGACATGAAAGTGTCTTCACTCTTGTCCTATCCAACTACAACTTTGGGCAGGGTTTGATTTCTGCAAGTGAGCAATGAGTTGATTTTTTTTGTTCTTCTCAAGACAGTGAGGGAAAGGCATGTGTACTTTAGTGACTAAACCGCATTTAAACACAAAGCTGAAGGATTTTGAAATCTGGTCATTATATCCCCTAAACTTACATGTGATCAACTTGCCAGCCCACTGAGACCTAGAACTGCTTAGGTTTCCTGTGTTATTTTTTAACTCATGTCATCCACTAGCAGACATTGAATTTTGTGTGCTAGAGATATAATTCTAAAGTTGTGAAACAATTTACAGTAGTATTAAATGTGCTTTTATAATAACTTTTGAGATACAGAGCAGTTGAACTTTTTCCTGAATAAGTACATATTTGGATCATTTAGTGTGTATTAAGCAGAGAACTTGGCCAAGTGAGGTCTGACTTCTCCATCTTGAATCTTTTGGGCAGAGTCATAAGAGCTCATTTTCCTCTTCACGGGGATGAATCAGTGACTTTGCTAGTTTGTGCTTCAGCTCCAGGAAAATGCACCTGCTTAGAAACAAAACCCTGCAGTAAACAAAGCAGGATTTTTCTCTTCTGTGAGACCACAGGGAATCCTGGGGACAGAGTCTTTGGGCTCTTCGTTGGAACTTTGGGTTATGCTGCTTGTCCCCAGGGTATGTGGAGCACTGGCCGCACTATTCTTTTCATATGATTAAAATAATTCGTTTTTAAGTGTTTTTAATTTTGGTAAAATACACCTAAAATTTTTCTGTCCTAACCATTCCTCCACATACAGTTCAGTCATAGGAAGCACTTGCATTGGCATGCAAGCACTACCATCATTCATCTAGAAAACTTTTTATCTTGCAAAGCTGAAATTCTGTACCCACCAAACAATAATTCTCCATTCCTCTCATTCTCTAGACTTGGAATCACCATCCTCCTTTCTATCTCTGATCTTGGCTACTCTGAGTACCTCACAGAAGTGGAATAATACAATATTTCTCTTTTTGTGACTGATTTATTGTGCTTAGCATGATGGCATCAAGATCCATCCATGTTTAAAATGTGTCAAAATTTCCTTCCTTTTTAAAGTTGAATACTATTCCATCATAGGACTGTGTTATTTTCTTTTGTCCATTCATCCATCAGTGGACACTTAGGTGGCTTCCACCTTCTGGGTTTTGTGAGTAAGCCTGCTCTGAAGATGGGTGCACAGATGTCTGTTTGAGAACCTGCTTTCAGTTCCTTTAGGTATATGTCCAGAAGTAGGATTGGTGGATCATATGGTAATGCTATTTAAATTTTTTTGGGAAACTACCGTACTGTTTTCCATAATTGCTGTACCATTTTACATTCCTATCAACAGAACATAAGGGTTCTAGTTTCCTCTACATCCTGGCCAACACTTGTTACTTCCTGACTTTTTTATAGTCGCCAGCCTAATGGGATGACATCACATTGAGGTTTTGATAAAATAATTAATTTTGACAAGTAAAGACCAGCTAAAGTAAAGTAATAAGTGAACACCCTTTCTGAAATGAGTCATTCCTCAGATTTTCATTATCTAAGTTGAAGGACTAAAAATACTCTGTTAAGAGGAAAAGGTACATATTTTCCCTACCAAATTTCTCCAATTTGTACTAATACCTACAGACTAGTCTGTAAAGACAGAGGTTTGTTACTACTGTGTACCCCCTTTAGGACCTCATCTTGTAGCAAGGGTAAATTTTTTTCTTTCTATTTTTGGGTAAACTCAAATTCTTACTAAATATAAAGTGAGCTTTCTGTGCTACATTTGCAAACACAGAGTCTTGTAACTGCTGTAGAAAAATCAATACTTCCCTAGCAGGCTGTTCTGTGTGCATAAATATAAAATTCCAACAGCCCAAGTAGCAGGTGCCCTAAATACTTCAAAACAAGACCATGTGGCTGGCAGTTAGAGATGGGGAAAGTATACTAAGTCTATGGTTTAATAAGAAATCATTTAAATGAAGTTTAGTTTGTTGTTGCCATACATAGCTCAAAATTTTGCCTTGCTGGTTCAATAGGAATTAAATTTTCAGTGGTCAGGAGGAAGCCTGTTTGGGTTTGCACAGATTCTGTGTTCCCAAAATGTGTTCTCAGCAAGTAAGGCCATTTCCATGCATCCTTGCACAATAATTTAAATGGAGGTGTGGCTGCTCTCTGACTTTTCTTTAAGGCTACAGAATAGTGTATGGATCTTGTTTAGATTGTGATTAAAATAAACAATTATAAATGAGTCATCAGAGAAATTTTAATATCGATTGCATTTTTAATTAAGGAGTTAACGTTTAAGATAAAGGCACTATGATTCTTATAATCATAAATGTCTTGTATATTGAAGATACTTACTGATGTCCTGTACAAGTAAAATGATATGTCCTAGACTTGCTTTAAAATCGTCTAAAGAAAAATAGTTGGAGTGTTAGATAAAACAGAAATAGCAAAAATCTTCATAATTATGAGGCTAGATGGTGTATTTGTTTTATTATTCTGTTATTTTGTATACATTGAAAATTATGAAAAGAAGAAAATTGGATTTTAAAATGTCTATAAACAAGAGATTTTTTCCAAAAGGAGATTCAAAATTCTGAAGCAAATGTTGGTAAATAAAATACATACTAATGATGATCTTCAATGGACAAGCCAAAGGATGTTCAAGAATGATTAAAAACTAAGACAGTAACATTGTAGCTCTAAATCTCATTCTACCAACTGAGGCATGGAAGAACTATCTGGGCTGGCAGTAAATTTAATTTATTGTATATTCCTCCTTTCACTCTCTTTCTTCCCATACACCCAAAAGCTGTGTAAAGGTTGGTGTCCTTCGTGGTGTGCAGGGAGCAGAGAGGCTCTGCTGAGGCTCCTAGTCAAATGCTAAGCTGGCCTTTGCCCCTCTATGGTCCCTTCGTTTCATGGTCCCTTCCAAGGCCCCTCCATGGCCAGTGTGAGCTGCAGGAGCTGTCTGCCGGTCAGGGTCACAGGACAGATGTAAAACTTGCTCATTTTAGGGCTTGCCAGCCTTTACCCAAACAGGAATGTCTCCCTCTTTGCCTTTGTTTCTCTTACTTGAATAAATAGTGGGTTTCAGCTTTTACAAGTGACAGTAAGAGTGATTGAGTTCAGCATGCTCTGCTTTCTGCCCTGACAAAAATAACTGAGGGAAGGAATTGCAAATGCTAGCTGCTGGTTACCTGCTTGAAACCTATATGTTGGGAAGAAGTGGGGAGGAAGCAAAGAGAACAATGAATTGCTATTTCAGTGAGTGTGTGGGTCTTGAAAGGATTTTTTTTTTTAGGAAAAAAACATTTAACAAGGAAGTTTCTTTTGAGGTGTTCTTGCTCTGATGTGGATAACAAAGCAGTCTTTTGGGGAAGACAAAGGATTACCTAGGTCAAAAGTAAAGGTAGGAACTCACAGGAATTATAAGCCAAATTTCTTCTTCATGCATAATGGGTACGGATAAGTAATTTAGAGACTGAAAAAAACAATTGTTACCATTGGTGAAACCTCAGTGAGACAGGAAAGGACTGTGTGACTTCAGTGATGGAAATTAAAGGGACTTTCAGATGGGCAGGGGCCTGCAGGTTGGGTCCAGGGCTGTATCCCTGTCTGGACGCTTAGAGCCCTTTGTCTGAGCACTTTAATTCACACTGAAACTAAGCCCAAGGTAAAAATCAAAGTGGCTCCCAATTTTGATAGAGGGGCACTCCCTGTCAATATGCGGTTTCAGTGGGACACCCTGTCCTGAGAATGAGGGTTTGACAGATTGCTCTCTCTGTCTGTACCAGCAAAAGTGTGGGCATATTGCCAGTAGAGACCATGAGGATTTCAATCCTGTAGAGCACTCAGGAACAGGACAAAGGCAAAGAGATCTAGTTCCTTGTTAAAGCAGATACGCACCCCAGGACCCTGGGACAGCATCACTAACTGTGGTCAGGAAGTTGATACGAAGTTGATACTGTATCTCTAATAGAAGATCGTTCCGAGCAGTGGCTTCTGTCAAAGTGCACGAACATGCAAAGGGAATTCAAACTCCCAGAAGTGCAGAGCCTCCATCTCCACATTGCTATATTGGTCTCCAGGCGTGGGCAAGAGGCCACTCAGCAGATCTCTGACAGAGGGGACTGGTGCTTCTATCCTAGCTGGTATATCAGACCTCTGCTAGTTGCCTTTGCTAAAATCAAAGCCCCAAATTCCTAAATTAAACTCATGTTAGAGAAATACATGACTTATGTAGCTGGGAAGCCTGCAGGTAGACCTGGCTTGGGGCATGACAGTTTTTAGAGAACACAGGGCTTACCATTTCCTAACTGCCTTCATTCTGTGTGCTGACCTAGACTCAGGGGGCTCTCCCTGGTCTGTGGGAGGAGCTCCTGTTGGCTTCAAGCCTGTCTCCCCCTTCCTAAGGGCCACACTTTGGCCCATGGCGTGTTGTGCCCATCAGAAACCAGTCCCTGGGGCCAGAAATAAAGCTGATGTTTGCACAAGGCTCAGGTTAGAGGTCTACTCTGGAGGCCAGGTGGAAAAGTCCATCCCCATTCCAACCACAAGGAAGGACAGATAAATACTTCACCAAAGGACAGCTTGCTGGCCAGGCAGCATATGGGACTACATCCTACATTCAGAAAGAAGAAAGCCCCTCTTCCCTCCCACCCAAGTTCTCATTTGCTTTCTTGCCTTTGCCCTCTCACAGCTGTGAGATGAAAAACTGGCAATCCTTGCCAGTGCTTTTTCTTTCTTTACTCTTTAATTCTATTTTTTTTTTTTTTTTGGTACCGGGGATCGAACTTGGGTCCTTGTGCTTGCGCAGCAGGCAGAGAAACCACTGAGCCAAATCCCTGGCTACTCTTTAATTCCTAATCGGGTTTCCTTTCATCTTACTCTTCTGCCAAGTCTAAAGGCCTGTGTTGAGTCCCATCCATGGAATAGTGATAAAGAGTTCAAACTTAACTTGGGTTCAAATGCTGACCACCCTAGCTACTGGCTGAGGGGCTTGGGACAAGTTGTTTCACTTCCCAGGATTTTAGTTCCCTTCTATCTAGGTGGGAGGTGGTAGTTCCTGCTGCCTGAATTTTTTGTGGGGGAGAAGTGAAATTATATGTATAAAGCAGCCAGAACAATGCCTGCCACAGAGTGACAACTGTCCACTGTTATCACTAGTGAGTCACATCATTTGATACTGTGGTCCCTTCCAACTTTCCAAAAGCCTCGATCAGCCCCCGTCACCTCTTGATTTCCCTGAAGGAGGAAAATGCCCTCTTTTGTAAAACTAGTTTGTCTTCTACTCAGCCTCCCAGCTTGTTCTTGGGCTTTTATCGGATACTTCAGTGTCGTATGGTGTAGCCACGATGCTGAAGGTTAGCTCTTAAGAAATGTATTTTTCATGGCAAGCATTCTGTGTGTGCGTGGGTGGGATGTGCTGAAGATTGAACCTAGAGCTTTTGCACTGAGCTACATTCCCCAGCCCTTTTATTGTTTATTTTGAGTCAGGGTCTTGCTAAGTCACTCATTGCTCATGCTGAAGTCAAACTTAAGATCCTCCTCCCTCAACCTCCCGAAGTGCTGGGATCACAGGCCTATATCACCACATCCAGCTTCCCTATTCTTATTATAAAAATACAGACTTCCGTGAGATTTAACATAGAAGGTTAGGGTGATGAGCTTCACGCCCACCCCTACATGAAATTATCTATGTCCATTCTGCTCTTTATATTCCTTTCCTGTGAGCTTTCAGTACCATACCTTTTAGCACTTGGTGATGCAGCATTTTGAGTTCACTATTGTTATGTTTTAGTCTTTTTAGAAAATAGTTAATACTCATTGTGGCTGCCACTGAACTTTTCATTTAGGTTGTGTATTATGTTTTTAAAATAGGAAATTATATAATACAGATAAGAATCACCTTTTTTCACATAAAAAAAATCACTTGTAGCCAGGCATGGTGGCACATGCCTGTAATCTCAGCCCTGGGGAGGCCGAGGCAGGAGGATTGCTGAGAGTTTGAGGCCAGCCTGGACTACATGGTGAGTTCAAGACCAGCCTGAGCTACAATGTGAGACCCTGTCTCAAAAAAAAAAAATCACTTGTAGTCACACCACTCACAGATAATGACTGTTTGTAACATTTGGGGGTATAATTATGCTGAAAACCTTCACATGTATCTCTCTTTAGCTTCATTTCTAATTTTTTTTGGCCCTCCCCCTCATTTCTAATTTAGGAATGTACAATAATGTACCTAACCAATTCTTGATTATTTAGATATAATTTTCAGTTACATCTTAATGGGTTACTATCTTGTATTTTCTTACTATCTCTATATATTCTATCTCTAAACTGTCTACAAATTCTTGTGGCAACCGTTTTAAACAAATTTTATAAAATTAATTTTATGCAGTTTTATTTAAGACTACTTCTACTGAAACAAATTTTTTATTCAACTTAGGAGAACACAAACTTCATTTCATCCCAGCTCTGATCGGCCCCTTCCTGGAAGTGACCCTGATACCACAGCCAGATCTCCGCAACGTCATGATTCCTATTTTCCATGATATGATGGACTGGGAGCAGAGGCGGAGTGGCAACTTTAAACAGGTAGGAACGGTGCTCCCGGGAACAGTTGGGAGAGCTTCGCTTCTCCTCAAGGGTCCCAGAACCTCTCGATTCAGCTGGAGATGGGAAATGGACCCTGGCCAGCAGGCCCGGGTTCTAGGCCTCCTGTCCCCTCCCACACCACGTGGCCTTGTATGCTTCTCCCAATCCTGTATTCCCCTGAGCCTCCAGGGAAGCTCTGAAAAACCATTTAATTCCTTTCATTGAAAAGATCTTTGATTGCCCAGGTCTGTATTTAAGAGCTTACAGACACTATTTGCTCCCGGTTGGACACGGCACAGAGGAATCCGAGGGTTAATGATTCTTAAAATCATTGAACTCTCAGTGGTCTGCACGTTGTGTTTGGTAAATGACTTAGCTTTGAGCATTTTATTCACAGTATGTTTTATTGCTCTTAGCTTGAAGCACGGAAAATTAATTTAAAGGATAAAGTAGTGTTGAAATGCTCACAAAGGAAATTCCCCAGGGATGAACCTACCATTTCTCATTGACTTAGTTTCTAATAGTGCTGCTCCAGTTTTGAGGAGACAGTCTTGTTACAAAACCAGGTCTCATAAGGAATCAGCTGCTTTTGCCATTGAAGCCCCTGCACTTAGAGATAGTAGGTCTACTGTCCGTTCACAGATTCACTGCACCAGCCTGTCTGCCCACAGGTTAACGGCCATCCTTTGAGCTTCTCCAAATGAAGCCTTCCTCACACTTTAGGAATCCCCGTCAACCAACCATACAAGTGATTTGTTTGCATGCATAGACCCTTAAGCATGGGCATCTCACTCATAATCAGTGTATACATTTATTTTCAAGAGAGCTAATAAGTGATTAAAAGGCTTTTTAAAATTGTGCTTGGTGAAGGGTCCCCCTTTCCTTCTTTGTCTTTATCTCTTGGTTGCAATTTAGTTTAAAAGAAGAACTGAGCTCAGTCCTTTGTCAAAGTCACATCTCCCTCCAATCCCTAATTGTTTGAACTTTCAGGCCATAGGGGAGTTTCTCTTCCTTCTCCTGCCTCAGATAGATGAAGGGATATTTTTCCTTTTCTGATATTCAAGTTCCAAGGAATTTACATCCTTGAAAACATAAATGTTTTGACTACAGTTTTCAGGAAATATGTCCTTTCTCTCTTCTATTGCTTATTGCTGACTTAGAACATTTCTATCTGCCTACCATTTGTACATGGATAGGACAAGTTCTCAACTTCAGCAAAGATTTAGTGGAACCTCGAACTGTTTTAGGAAGGAAAACAGATATAAAACACATCAGAGATTTAAATTAATGTATGTGGGCATCCTAATTTGCTGACGCTCTTATATGTAGTGATGTAAGGAAAAAAGAAATAGGACTTGCCAGTTTTTATAGTCCTTAAAAAGGAATTCAAATGTTTAAATAGGATTGTAAGCATTTGTGTTTAAATCACAGATAGATAAATGTCTTTGGCAGCCGGAAAAGCTACCCAGCCAGGAGTTGAAGTCATGTTAACGCCTTCTAAATTAGCCCCCTAGAATTCCAAAGCAATGGCTGCTATTAACCATGGCGGATGTCACTTTCACAAAATATACTACAGCTTTTTCCCTGACATGCAGACATATCTTTTAATTTGACGAGAAATCCTACTCATGGAAGGGAGGAAAAGGAGAATAATATTGGGGTATGTTTCAGGTGGAAGCCAAGTTAATTGACAAACTGGACAGCCTGATGTCAGAAGGCAAAGGTGATGAAACGTACCGTGAGCTCTTCAACAGTATGTGAGTAACATGTCTATCTCAAGTTGCTGCTCTTGAGGGAATTTGGTGTTAGTCCTGAGCTGCTCTGCACCACTGTAGCTGATTGCTGCAAGGACAGCTTGAGTCTCACAGGAGTGCTTTGTCTTTGTGGAGTGTGAAATAAAGGATAATTGCCTAACTCTGGTGAATGGACTTTATTATGTTGATGATTAGACGTGTCTCCTTATTTTAATCTCTGATTAGGACAGGTCGAGAGTGTTACATAACAAATCTCACTCTTTTCATGGTTAATAATGTAAAAAAAAATTACTGCAAGATAAAGATTTTAAGTAGGGTTATGAGTGGGAGAGGAGAATAGGGGTGTGATTGTAATGTCTTCAGTGCTTTCCAAAGCAAGATCCCCTTGGCCGATTAGCTGTTGGAAAGTTAACCTCATTTGCATCTGTTCTTCAGCACCTGACTTAATCCATCAATACTGATTGTTTGCTCAGGGTTATTAATTGCTTCCTAAATATTTGTTATTATACTATCAGAGAGGCGAGTAATTTTTTAGTGAATTCTTTGTTTTGGAGGAGAAAGAAATATTGGAGTGGTACAAGGGGACTTTGAAGTGGTTCCTACCAGTATAATGTGGTCACAGGTGTACACTTGTACCAAGCGTTCATGCCCAGTGTATAAATGGCCAGACAGGACATGTGGGAACAGTTCAGTGCTTTGGAATTTCCCTTTGGCACTTGTTTTCTCTGTGACTTCCTATAGATCTTAGTCATTCTCAAACCTGGTATACTTACAAAGTATTTCTTTTTGAAGGAAGAATTGGCACATTGATCCTGGAAATTGTTTGCAATTCTTCCAGAATTCAGCAATATGCTTTTCTGTTACAAAAATATGCTTTTATTTTTATGCTCAGTCATCACCTAGAACTAAAGATTAATGCTTTAGTGTAGACGATCAAACACATAATTCTGTAACTCACTTTAGCATCATTAATTTGCAATGGTGGGTATATTAATATATAGGCTTAAAAAATATTATGACTGATAGGTTGGGTAGATTTCACCTTGCCTGCTGCAGAGTCGTTCTTGAGGCTTTCAGGAAAATTACATTGAAAGACAAAATCAAGAATGGGTATAGAGATTTCATGTGGTGGCGGTGGGTGATAAAATGCATTCTTTGTACTGAGCCCTGAACAACACCAATTTCTTCCGATACTATAATTAAACCAGAACTTTTAATGATTATTCACCAAGCCCTTGTTCATTCTTGTGTACAAAGCATCTGTCTTTCATGACAGCTGGAGTTTAGCAAGAATTCTGATTAAAACCTCATCCGATATAATAAATTGCTTTTGAAAACTGCTCTCATTTCTGTTACTAGTCCTTGGTTTGAACAAAGAATTAAAATGAAAAAGCACTCAATGAAATGAATCTCTTGAGATTTGTGTTTAATTATTTATAATAAATTCACAAGATTAATAAATACATGCATAGTTCTGTAATGGCTCTTGTCTACTTTAATAAAGGCCTGATAGCATGCAATTTGGATTGCTTGTGTATAAATGTGACTTTGAAATAGAAGATGTACCTTGACATTAGAATCAAACCAATAATTAAAATATTAAGCCTCTATAATTAGGACTATTTTAAGGGACTTGATTCATTCAATGGAAAATTTTATTCTTTTGTTGACTTTTAGCACATTACTAGAAACACTACTATAAATATTTTTATTTCATGCTTTTATGATCAGCATATTGAGAATAAGTCAACTCTAAAGTGATAATTATTACTATCTGGGCTAAGAGAAGAGAGTGAATAACTATATTTCAAGAAACAATAACATGCATTTTTGGCTATAGAAATCACAATGAATTAGGGTAATCACAGTGAGTCACTGCACACATTATGAATTAGGAATACATGCCTTATGGTACTGATTCGCATTGTTGTCTGTAATTCATGTCTAAAACTTCTTTAAAATTTGTTCAGAAGCTAAAAAGGCTGGCAGTAGTTCACCACTTTCCAAAGTGTAGTTCTTGCCAAAATAGCCCCCTTACAGTAAGATTTTAATGTATAGTACCTTCCTTCCTGAGAACTCATCTTTCCCTCTTATCATTATCTTCATTTACTCATACTGTATCTTTTCTAAATCAGTAGAATTTATATTTTTTGAAAGCACTGAAATTGTGGATCACAGGCCACAATGTGAAATATTCAAAATAGAGTGTTAGAAGTAGATTCTGCTTGTCCTGGTGCCACCTGATTCACACATTCACTTTTACTTGCTGAGTCCTCTATGCCAGGCACTTGTGCAGGGCTGGGATGCACCAATGGTTGTGCTGCAGGAGCACATAGTAGGGCTGCCTACAATCTTAGGGGATTTTCAAGGGCTTCCAGAAGAGGTGACATCTGTTTCAGTTCTTTGCTCTAATTCAGTGACTCCAAATTATTTCAGAGATCTTTATCTAATGGTCATATATTTTATGACTAGTTGGGGATAAGGATTAGCTACCTAACAGCATGCCTCAGGTATCTAACTCTTTTCTTTGGACTGCTTAAGAAGAGTATGCACAGGCACTGGTGCCTACTTCAGAGTGATGTTCTCAGGATAATCCTGTTATGGAGAATTAAACCCTACCTCACTCTCCATCTCCAATTCTTTTATGGAGTAAGCACCTAGAGAGCAGCCAGTTATGTGATGCAGGCCTATAATCCCAGCACTCTGGGAGGTTGAGGCAGGAGGATTGAAAACTTAAGCTCAGCCTGGGCAGTTTAGCAAAACCCTGTCTCAAAAATAATAAAATTAAATTAAATTAAAGGCTGGGATGTAGCTCAATGCAAAGGCCTAGTTCAGTTCCCAGTAAGGTGGGGAGGGTAATGTCATCCTGCAGTACCATGGTTCATTCCCTTCCCGGTATGTGGGGTCCCATTGCATGTGCCAGAGCAGCCTTATCAATTAGCAATGAGAAAACATCTCTTAATGTTGTCACATGGGGTCCCTGAAATGCTGAATACAGGCACAAAGGCATGGTTGTAGCCAAGATGAAGATGTTTGGCCTTACCCAAGTTATCTAGAAATATTTTTCTCTTTTTGCTGATAACCTGTCCTTCTCAGTGTGATTAGGTAAAGTGGGGAATGGCAAGGTTCCCAAGAGAAGGAACAAGCCCAGCTGAGAACACAGATGAATAGGTTCTAGGCTTGGCCCTAACATTTGGTCCTGGAGTCAGTTAGGAAAACAGCCTGTGCAAAGCTTTGCTTCTTCTTATAAGAGAATTTTGTAGCTATGATTCCTTACTGCAGCAGGCGGCTGTGCAAATTAATGAAACTCATAAAAGGAAGTCTCCATGTATTTTTAGAATTATTACTTACCTTGAGTTCCTTGTTTTTTTAGCCTCTAAAGTAATAGATGTGGGCTGTCACTTGCAGAGATTTCTACATCATCCTGCATTGCTTTGGCAGGCAGGCAGATTTTCACTTGAGGATTTGTTCAGTACCATTTTGCCATTTAAGCTTAACGTGGTGTTCAGAGGTTTTTAAAAGAAAACATTTAAATAAATGAGGGGGTCTTCCCTTGGAACATTAGTGGAGGCATGCTCTGGCCCTTGCATATGCAATCTCTATACCCATCCGCCCACCCTTAATCTAGGAAACAGATTCGAATAAACCAGAAGAGCAAATGATTGGGAGCATGGAGGCAACAGATGAGGAGACAAGACAGGAGACTGGGCACTGGGATGGCAATAGAAAGGAAAGAGGTAGGGTGGAAAGGAAAATTAGGAGAGAACACAGCCACAAACGAAAGCTTTGACAAAATAGCTTTTTTCTTTAATGTTTACTTTTTCCACTAAGTGCATATATCATATGCTTAGTTTGTATTTGTAAGAAATGTTTTCTCTCAGTCTTATTTCTGAAAGGAAAACAAGGTTTTAGACAGAAATGATGTTCATTAAATTCGGAGGAGTAGGAAATATCCTCATATTACCATGCTTGTGTTCTTTTATCTTTGGGGAAAGTTCAATCATGAAGCCCTTGCCAAGTACAACGTTAATTTGCCAAGAGGGGAAGTGAAAGTAAAACAGATCCTCATTATTATGATTGTTATTATTTTGTGTTTACATAGTGTCTGTGCTCTGAGGTGCACCAGAGTAGGGGAAATGTAGGAGGAGAGATGTGATTCGGGTACTTGTCATCAATCTGCTGTAACAACCACTTAGCAAATCCTATGTGATTAATGACAAAATGAATGAAACTGTTGAGTGAGTGCACAGATAGTACAATATGTATTGAGTGGGCAAATGTTAAGTGAAAGGAAAAAACGCAAAACGTCATACCGCCTGTACAAGAATTTTCCTGTAGCAGTTGCATTGCAGTAAAATTCCTTGGATGAAGATGCATTCTACTGAGAGGTAGGAAAACATTTTTATGTGAATAAAGCAAGATCTTACTTACAAGTAAACTTGGAGGTACTCCTGTTTTTGCTTTTTGCAGTATTATATCATGTTGTAAGGCACAAGCCTCAGTGTAAGAGAGAAGCTAGGAAAAAATGTCTTTGAGCTGCGGGTTACTTTTATATTTTGAAAATCTGATTGTATGCATGTGTTCATATTTTATGACTTGGATAATCTGAAAATCAATTTGCTTTGTCAATGCTTCCTGGATTAGAATTCCACTATTTGGTCCCTATCCTAGGTAAGACATTATTTGCAAATTGTGCTACTTGTGAGATGTTGCAGTGGTTGCTAAGGCATTTAAGGTACTGATGAAAGTAAAATGGTTGTCATGGTTACTGATAAAAATAAATGTTGAAAATGCCCTGGGTTCTTTCTTTTCCAGTCTACTAAAGAAAATTGAGCGGGAAACATGGAGGGAAAGTGGCGTTTCATTAATTGCCACTGTAACTCGTCTGATGGAGAGGCTGCTAGATTACAGGTAAGGCAGGTTCACATTTTCCAGATATGCTGTGCTCCAGTTACTACTAGAATGTCATCAACATTTCACTTGAGTTAACCACTCAGAGAATTGATAATATGACCCTGGACTTCTAACCAGCTAGGTCAGCTTTTGATTTGGACTTTTTTGTTTCGTTCCATGGTGTTTTTTGGACAGCTCTTTCAAAGTCTTGCTGAGCTGGGAGAGTTCCTAGTGTTCCTGGCAATCCTTAAGAAAAGTAAAGTAATCTTTTCGGGTTTGTAGAGTCACCTCCCCTCCCTAGAAAGTCCCTGGGATTCATGGACTTTAGAGTGAAGATGGTAGACAGGGTGAGGGCAGCGTAACAGCATCATAGGAATGCACCACTGTGCTCACTGTGCTATTCTCTTTAAAAAGGGGCAGGGCCAGGGCATGAAGCTCACACTATTACCTTTCCTAGACTTAAGTTTTTGATGTTTATGTTATCTTGACTTTGAAAGGAGTTCGTTCCACTTACATACATGGTGGTTGGGTTTTTAGTTGAAGAGCGAAACCCCCATGCTCACCCATGGACAGCCTTGCCAGCTGCTGCTTCTCCCCCAGCTTGGGAGCTGTGTAGACATTCGCCCTTGCTCCTGTGGCTTCCTGAGCCCCTGGCCCCAGAGACGGATCACGGCTTGACTTGAAGTGAACTGCTCAGCACAAGGACATCCTCAGGAATCTCTGGTTCCCCCTCTTCACCAGAGACCCTCAGTCCCTGGAGCCTTTCTCTGAATTAACACTTTTAAATTGCCTTTGGTGTCTGACTTGCATGTGTGTGTGGGTGTGTGTGTGTGTATGTCCGTCCAAAAGAACAAACTGTGCTTTTCCTCTAGGAAGTTTTGAATTCTGACCATTGCTTTTTTTTTTTTAGGGACTGCATGAAAATGGGAGAGGTAGATGGCAAAAAGATTGGCTGCACAGTTAGCCTTCTGGTCAGTACCCTCTTCCCCTTTTCCCCCTTTTATTGAAACATTTCTTTTTTCACAGAAACACTGGGCTTTGATTTTTTAATAGAGAATATGCCTTTTCTCCCCAAATGTTTCTTAGAAGAGTTCAGAAACGTTTTTAAAAGAAACATAGTGAGCTTCAGGTTGAATGAAAGCCCAGAGGGTCCTCCGCTGGGCACCTTACCACACGTGGGCTGTGTCCCCAGACTGTCTGTAGGCTTGGGTGGGTGGCAGAGGGACTTGGACGCCTCCCGTCACCCTGCTCACCTCTGACCATCTTCTGTTGCTCTCCTGAGATGAAAACACAAATTGCCCAGATTGACGTCCTTCTATTTCTGTGTCAACAGTTTCTGTCCTTCTCCTTCGTCCCAGTTACATTCATGCTACATTTTGGTAAACATTGCTGATCTCCTCTTTTGTGCACTAATGGCAGTTTTCTGCTCAACACACTAATTTTCACTCACTGGCTTCTTTGCAAATTGAATTCATAATAGCACTATTGTTAAGATTTGCATTATGACCAGGTTGACCATATAATTTATCATCCAGGTAGGGCATTTTTGAGAGTAAAATTAAATATTATGTAAGGATAGCAGTCTAAAACAGAATTATCCTGAGCAAATCAAAATTTATACCAAGTGTCGTCCACCCTGTTATTAAATAGTATTCTCACCACAGATGAAAGGAATGATGATACATATTTTTCACATTTTAATATAGGGTAAATTAATGCTTTGATAATTTCCTCTGCTCAAGTTTGAAATGCAAGATGAGTGAGTGCTTCCACTCTAAATTTGTGAATATCATAGTTTCTTTTTCTTACACTTTACAGAATACTTAAAACCACACCGTCTATTCTAAGTCCCGCACAGTTCTTATTCTCAGTCTGATCAGGCTGCGTTGTTCTCCCTGCTTGCACCTTGAAATTTTGTTTTGCCCCCACTTTGATTCAGTCTTGTCATAGTTCATTGGTTTTGTCTTTTGATTTTGTTTATTCCTCTTACAGTCCCTCTGCAAAGCTCACAACTTTCATTTTCTTGTGATTCATTTTCCTAATCTTCTGCTACACAACTTTACATCTCTGAATATGACTCGTATGCTTCTTTACCACACCCACCTCTTCCTCCTCATTTGTAATTTAATTGTTGCATCTCCACCTCCAATAGTAGTCCCTAAAGATAGTGAGACCTGAGCATCCTCTGTCAGGCTACATCTTGCTTGTGTACTATGCACTTCCTTCCATAATCCTTTCCTTAGACTCAACGGCGGTATCCAGGCCATGAGCCCAGACTCAGCGTGCCTGCCCCTTACCTCTCCCCAGAGTCATGGTTGGCCTTGAACATCATCATCCCCTATGTCAAGTTTCCCGCAGCGCCCCACTTTTTGCCTGCTTTGTCAGTCTCTCAGCATGGCCGAGAACCTCAGCCTCAGCTTTTTCCATGTCTCTGCTTGTATGTCCCTGTTTGGGGCCAGTAGCCACACGCTCTGTGTGCTTTAGATGGACTCTTTCACCCTGGCTGTAGTCCAGCTCCAGGCACAAAGTCTCGTAAATAACCTCAAGGCAAAAGCCTTGGCTTTTTCCCAGACGAATCCTCTTCTGTTGCCTTCATTTTCTTTCCCACGTGCCTTCCATTTGGAGGTGAACAAATTAACGCAGTCCCTGGATTCATTTCCTCAACTTGTATAAAAGGAGAGATCATTTCCATGGGTGAAAGCATTAATACTTTGCCCTAAATGTGTTTGCTGTGGTCTCCCAGCAGGAATAAGCCAGAGTCATAATAAAATCAGTGGCCCCATCAGTGATCCCTTAAGACAAAAGTTCATACTGCTGCTTTTCAGTGAAGAATAGTCTTCACAGTCAAGCTTGATAGTACCCGCCTGTAATTCTAGCACTTGGGAGGCTGAAGCAGGAGGATTATGAGTTCAAGGCTAGCCCGGATAACATAGCAAAAGAAAAAAAAAAGTCTTTATAGAAAATGTTAACATTTCAAAAGACGTTCCAGTTTCAAACCAGCACAAGAATACTTATTAAAGGACCAAATATATCACTTTGAAGCTAATCTTTTAAGCTTCTACTCCATATGGAAAGTTCTTGATGTTTACTAGCAGCAATATGGTTCTCTTCGACTACTCACTTCCTGTGAGAGATTTTTCTTAATTCTTTGGAAGGATCAGTTCCAGACCCTCTTCAGGAGAGCTTTGGCTTTCCCTATGAGATGAATTAAACTCTAGTGTTAATTGGCAAAAATGCATAATATTTGACATGAGTAATACTAGGAAATGTAATTATTATTTTGTTCTGTGTCACAAGTTTTGCTAGACATATGTCAAAGATTCTCATCTGCTGACTGGAAAGATGTTTTTTAAGAAGAAAAACTCACTTACAGAGCGATCGCTTATTTTTCTTCTGAAGAAAGCAGCTTCTTACCAGAAAGCTATTAGAGCAAATCGCCCTTTAATAACGTAAAAACCTGCTGTGGGGTTGTTAGACTGTGTTTAGGGTACAACAATTCTTGCTAATTAAAATGATTTCAGTTATAATGAGAGAAATTTGAATAGCATTATTTACTTAGGTTTTTAAAGAATGCCAACATCTGTAAGAAACAAAAGGAGACGCTGAGGATAATGGTATGAACTAGGTCTATCTATCGATCTATCTATCTATATACTTTTTTTATGATGCATTCAACTTAATGTCAGTGTCTTCGGGTTGGAAGAGCCCCCAGACTGAAGAATGGGCAGAAAGTACATTTGATAGAGGTTAACTGGTTTCAAGCCCAAATCACAATCTCAGCAGCCATTTTGGCTAGTTTGGACCCTTACCAAAGTTCTGTTTGGCTAATCAGTTTCAGAAACATTTAGTACTGCTGGCCTTTTCACGTTGAAAACCTTGTCATCCTCTGCTACTCATTTCCTTCATTTGTACACCAGGCAACATCAGTCAAAACCACAACAATAAGTAATGATAACAGTTAAGTGTTGTGAGCAGGGAATTCCTAACGTACAAAGATCTGCTCACTCCAAGAGTCTCACTTAGAGATTCCCTGAAGCCTGCTTTTGCTAGAGTCAACTTCATATATGTTTGCTCCTGTGTTTACTAAGTTCAGTGAGGACTGATGTACTTTCTAGTGTGGGGAAGGAGTAGATGTGGGTGCCTAAAAAATGTTAGCATATATGTCCAGATAAGTGAAAATTGAATGGTTGGTAACAGTTGTTAAAATGTTTTAGAGAAATTTTGTTAAGACCCAGATTTTAAAAAAATAAAGTATTTTAATAAGCATGCCCCATAATAATTGGAAATAAAAAGCTATTGTCCCTTTATGTTTTTAGACATAAGTTGGAAATGTTTACCTCTAACACAAGTATAAAATGAAAAATAACCACTTTAACAATAAAGAGAATTGTTACTTACTCTTTTTTACAGAATTCTCCAGGACTGTGGGTGCTTTTACATTGTTTTTGCTCATCCTTATCTATATGTGTTAGACTTTTTTCTTTAGAGGAAAATATATTTGAAATTCAAAGTTTAAAACAACTCTTCTTTGAGTATCAATCAGTAAACTAAATGAAAAGGTTAATCGATTTCATACTTTTAATATTTTTATTTGAATAAGCTGATTGTACAGTTGATAGACTAAAAAAAGTAGAAAGTAAAAAAATATAAATCATTCATTATAACCCTAGAGTTACCAGCTTATCCTGTAATTACTAAGTAATATTTAGCACAGGCAGTGTTTAATTGGAAATCTGTCACTGGCCCTCCTTATTTCTTTCTTTTTTTTTTGGTACCGGGGATCGAACTTGGGTCCTTGCGCTTGTGCAGCAGGCAGGGAAACCACTGAGCTAAATCCCCAGCCCTTTATTTCATTTTTAAAATGATACCTGCATGGAAAAATGCATCAGTTCTCTTGGCTCAAGACAAGCTGTCTTGGCATCAACAAAGTAAAAGGAAAATATTTGGAGGTTTGACTGCTGGGGATCACAGAACTCTTTCTTCCCGAACTTTTATAAGACTTTTTCTGTATTCTTCCAGAACTTTTATAAGACTGAACTGAACAAGGAAGAGATGTATATACGCTACATCCACAAACTCTATGATCTGCATCTCAAAGCTCAGAACTTTACAGGTAATTCTGTGTTTGGCTCAGACTGGGGGAAGTAGGCTATATATTGATACATTAGACATGATAACTCCTCACCTTTTTGTAATTACAGCTGAGGACTCTTGGATTTCTGCTTTAAAGTTGTAGTGTTGTTTTGTTTTGTTTTGTTTTACTGGGGATCGAACGCAGGTCCTTGCGCTTTCAGGGTTAGGCAGCGGAACCATGGAGCTAAATCCCCGGCCCTAGAGTTGCATTGTATTTTTAATTGGAAATTGGATGAATGTTTCAAAGTCAGTGATGGCGAACCTTTTAGAGCTTTCAATGATAGCAAAGAGCCAGCTGTGGCACACGTGCCATAGGTTTGCTACCACTGTTCTTAGTCCTCTATTTTTTTTTTACTATATCTTTTTGCATCACTTTTTAAAGGTTGCTCTTAGGAAATATATATATAACTTTTATAATCTACTTAGAATTGGTGTGTTTCCACTTAAAGATGAGAGTTATACAACTATGTAGACCCCAATGTCCTCCCACCTTGTTGTATATATTATGTGTATGACATCTACCTACATTAAAAACTTTATCAGGTGTCATATTTTTTCATTTATTTTCAACACTCAAACCTATTTTAAATATCTAATAATGTCATAGATTTTGATTTCAACAGTTAAGACCTATTTTAAAGAATTTAAAAATGGTCTATTTAACTTATTGGCCATTTCTGTTACTCTTTTTCCTTTCATGAAGTCCTCAGTTTTCCTCTGTTATTTTCATTCAACCTGAAGAACTGGTTTTAGTATTTCTTTTAAAGGAGATCTAATGATAAAGAATTCTCTTAGTTTTCCTTCATCTAAGAATGTCTTTAATGTACTTTGTGTTACTCAGTTTTCCATTACTGTCACAAAATACCTTTGATAACTTAAAAAGCAGAAAGTTTATTTTGGCTCTCAGTTTTGATGGTTTCACTCCCTGGGTGGTTGGCCCTCTTGCTTTGGGGCCTGCAGTGGTGAGATGGCACTTGATAGCTGGGAGCAAGTAGCAAACCGAAGCAAAGTCATTCACCTCAGGACCAGGACATGAGACAGAAAAAGGAAGACATCCTATAATTCCCTTCAAGAGCACACTCCGAGTGACCTAAAATCTTCCACTTAGCTCCTCTTCTTAAAGTTTCCATCCCCCCCCAATAGCACCAAGCTGGGAACCAACCATTTAACACCTGGGCCTTGGGGACATTCCAGATCCACGCCTTTATCCCTGCAGGATATGTCTGCTGGGTACAGAAGTCTGGGTGAATATTTTCATTTCAATACTTTAAAAATGTTGTTCCATTGTCTACTTGCCTGTATGGTTTCTGTTGAGAAATATGTAGTCATTTAAAGTATCTACTGTAGTATGTGTCTGCTTTCTGGTTGCTTTCAAGAATTTATCTTTGGGCGGCCGGGGATTTAGCTCAGTGGTTCCACTGCCTGCCTTGCAAGCACAAGGTCCTGAGTTCAATCCCCAGTACCAAAAAAAAAAAAAAAAGAATTTACCTTTGTTTTTCAGTGGTTTGATTATATGTGTGGACCTGATTTCCTTTATGTTTAACCAGTTTGGGTTTGCTGAGCTTCCTAAATCCTTGCATTTATTTCTTTCATCAATCTGAGGAAGTTTTCAGGCATTATTTTCTCAAATATATTTTTTACACTAATTCTTCTCCTCTCTGTTGAGACTATAAAGATATAATTATTAAGCTTTTTGCTGTTGTTTCTAGATTCCAGGTGCTCTGCTCACCAAAGTTTTCTTCTTTCTGTTGTTCAGACTGGATAATTTTATTGATTCATGTTCAGGTCCACTGATTATCTTCTGTCATCTTCATCCAGCTGTTGGGCCTTTCTAGTAAACTTTTTGCTTTGTTATTGTATTATTCTATCCTAAAATTCCCACTTGGTTATTTTCTTTTTATAGCTTCAGTTTCTTTGCAGTGAATTTCTCTCTTCTCAGTCATTCAAGAGTGTTTACATATACCACATGGAATGTGGTTATAATAGCTGACTCATAGTCCTTTGCTTATAATTCTAACATATGTGAGTCATTTTGAGGTTGGCATCTATTAATTACCTTTTCCCTCTGAGAGCTGTTTAGTTTCCTGGTTTCTTGAAGGTCAAGTAATTTTGGGTTATTTCCTGGACCTTTTAAACATTATGAGACTCTGTATCTTGTTAAAATCTTCCAGAGAATGTTGATGTTTTATAGTTTAGCTGTCAATCCAGTTAGGATAAAAATCTCAAGGTGTGAACCACCTTCTACAGCTTGTGATTCTAGTGTCAACTTGACTTTAAAGCCATTGATCCACTCTTCTGGATTTGTTCTGGAACCTGACAATGGTGTATACCATTGTTCATGCCTCAAGGTCTTGGTTGTGCCCAGCATGATCCACTCTACAAATGTGCACCTGGGAGATTTACTCAAGAGTTCACATATAAAATTAAAATATCCTTCTCTCAAGCTCTCTCTTCTCTGGGATCCTCCCTACTCTTCCTATCTCCCAGGGACTCTGTTTCCTAGTACCCTGGCTGTAAAATCAAGGCTAGATCCTCCAAATGCTTTGAAGTACTCCCGACAATTACAGCACTGCTGCCAATCCATTGCTCCCCCTGCCACCACTGCAGTTTGCAGCTTTGTTCCTAGGACTTAACTCAAGGAGGGACCACTAGAGTCTAATGATCTCCATCCCACAGCGAGGCTTCTGTGCAGTTGTCTGACGAGGAAAGCTCATCTTCAAGCCTTTGCTGACTGTTCCCATTTGTAGTTCCAAGAGATGAGAGGTCTTAACCTGGAGATACAGGAGGCAAAAAATAAAAACAGAACTCAAGACATTGTGATCATTCTTTGAGTGTTGGTTTCCCTCCTCAGACTAGCTGCTCTTACTTTTCAGAATCCTCCAGTAGTTGCACTGGAGGATATTTAATTGTAATCACTGGGGAAGACAATGAATGTGCTTACTCCGCCTTAACTAGGCCTGTTAGGTGAATTTAGGAGCCATAAACCTTGGTTTTTGCCACACTTTTTCCACGGACCACTTGAATCAAGACCCCTCCTTCGGCTTTAAATGAGTAAAGGAATTCCTTCTTCAGTGATTCCCAGAATTTAAACATGCCTCTAGCTTTGGTTTGACTACCTCAGTTAAAGGCATCACTGTTTACTCAGGCTGAAGTCCTTGATATTATCTTGACTTCATCTCCTTCGAGTCTTCGTTCATGAGTTTCTATTTGTTCTGTTTGCTAAAAATGTCTCACAGCTGTTTCTTCTTCATTGTTTCCATTCTCCCTGTTTCAGGCCATCATTATCTCTTGCCTAGACTCCTTCTTAACTGTCTCTGGAGTTTCTGTAGGCCACGGGTCAGCAACCTGCAACCCCACAGGCCAGCCACCCGATTTTGTAAAGTTTTGTTCCAACTCAGCCATATCAGCCTAGGGATGTGGAGCCACTCTGGTGGTAGAGCACTTGCCTAGCATGTACAAGGTCCTGAGTTCAATTCCCAGCACTGCAAACACAAGCATATAAAGAATTCAGTAATGCCCAATAAGCTGTATATCATCTGTGGTTGCTTTTGTGCTACAGTGGCAGAATCGAGTGGTTTAGATGAAGACCACATGGCCCACAAGCCTAATTACTGTCCAGCCCTTTTAAGAAAAAGTTCTTAATCCCTTCTCTCACTATAACTCTGTTGTGATGTTCAGATTCTTTATTCAAGTTCTATGAAAATTCAACCAGCACCTGTCTCACCTTGCCCCTTGTTACCACACGCTTTCTCTTTATCCTGTAGGACCAGCTCATTTATCCTCTTTTCCTTGAAGTCTCCCCTTCCTGGATTTCTCTTTCTTCTCTCTCCTTCACCAAGTCCATGCCCACCACCCTTCACATAGGGGCTGAGTTGGTCTTTCCATTTCTTTTTTTCTATTGTGTTTTGTTTTCAAATTTCCATTAAAGTACTTAGCACATTATATTTATTATTAGTTATATATTATGTAAGGCATATATGTAGACAGACAGACAGATGATCTCCAGTTAGAGCGAGTTCTTTGAGGACAGATGATCCTTTCTTGTCCTTAGTCATCTCAGTTCTTAAAATAGTGTCTAGCAGTATGAGATTTAAATAAATGCATCACTAATGAATGCACTCATTAATTAAATTTTAGCACCTGGTAGGCAGATTTTCTTTCAGTATTGGTAAGTCCTGAATCACTAAGGAACCAACCTGGTAGACCTGTTTTATTTTAAAGACCATTAAGGAATGATAGAGGGAACTAAGGACAAGCTATTTCAGACATGTAACACATATATTTTGGTTCTCCGAAAGCCCAAATTTGTCTGACATTTCAGAAATGGGCTTTTTAAAATTTATTTACTGAACTTGCAGTTTTATGTTCCCCAAAGTCATAAGTAATAAGTACTTTCCCCATATAACGTTTTATTCTTCTCTCTTATGTCCTTATTTTTGTGTCTCCTTGGAGAAAGTTAAATTGATGGAAAAACTTTGTTTCAATGACTCTGCTCTTTTCTGGCTTGTGATCCTCCCTTCCACCCCTAATTCATCTCCACTCTTCTGTGTTACTTCTTTTTGCATATTGGTGTTCTTACTATACACTTCTCAAAATGATGGAATGGTCCACATTTAATTGTGTGGTGATGCCTTTTGTTCGAAATTATAAACACTTTTTAAAAGAGTATATGTTGAAAATTCTTCCCTCTTTAGTACATACTTACTATCTTCTAAAGAAGGGGCTGGGGATATAGCTCAATGGTAGAGCACTTGCCTAACATGTGCAAGGGCCTAGCTTTGATCCCCATCACCTCCAAAAAGAAAAAGAAAAAGAAAAAAGGGAGAGAAGAATAAATGTGATGGAGTTGCACTAAAACATTTAAAATGTATTAATTTTGATCAAAATCCACCTCATTGGTATGTTGAGTTATTCACCCCTCGGAGGTGCAGTACATATGCTTTCATTTAATAGACATTTTCTGCAGCGTCCTCCACACTCACCATTTTTCTCAGATATGTGTCATCATTTTCCCAAATCAGATTCTGAAGCTGTTGTAATTTGCCTTCACACTTGTCCCGTGTCACTATTCAGCCATTTGTCAGCTGACTCTGGCAAGCTGCCCCAATGCGTCCTTATTTTCCCAGACTATCTCAGAAGCAATTCACACCTACCTCACATTCCAACCATCCCTGAAAATTCCAAGGACAAGCAGGACTGTGAAAGCAGTATGGGGCTAGAGACCCTTATTTTATTTAAAATGTGATAAAACATGCCTGACACTATTTACCACCTTAACCATGTTCAAGTATACAATGCAGTGTATTCATGTTGTACAGCATTAACCGACATCCACCTAGAGAACATTTTACATTCCTGAGCTGAAACTGTGCCCACTCAACACTGAATCCCCGCTCATCCTGCCCCTGGCACCACCATTCCACTCTGTCTCTGCGAATTTGACCTTTATGGCCCTGTAAGTCACTTCCTCTGGGCTGCTGTGCAAAGGGCATTCCTCAGTCCTCTTAATCCTGTGAAACAATCATTTACTCTCTAGGGTGTTTTCTGAGTGCTCAAGTGTTGGGAGAGACATAAAAAAAAAATTGAGACACAAAGGAGATAACTCCTGACCTAGGCCATTATGAGAAAGTGGGAGTCATTCAGTAGCTAAGGAGAAAGGCTTGAAGGAATAATAAATATGTGCTTGACGTGGTCTGTGAGGGAAACCAGTTTGTTCAGATGTCAGGAGCAAAGGGTGTAGATGAAGGAACAAAGCCAGAAGTGGTATATAAGGAATTAAACATCAGGAACTCAGGGGATCTCAAAGATGCAAAATACAGCACAGCTGTCATGATTTGGTTATTATTCTATACAGTGAGAGCGGTCTTCCATGACAGCCAGCATGATGGTGCTTCAGTGTGTCTGCATCCAACAGTTAACTGATGTGCTTTAGTGGGCTACTCTCTCCATCCATCTCATGTCACAAGGAGGAGATTGGCAAGTACCCATGGAAGAGAAGTTGTCCTTGTCCCTGTAGGCAGCTTCTCTGTGCCCAGCTGCCTCTGGATCAGGAGGGATCTGACTTCATTCTTCAGAAGCTGATAATGAGGTCCCGGGACCCCAGCTGTGAGAGCCAGAGCCCCAGCAGCCATTGAGGCTGCTTGAAGCCAACAGTGGCTGGCTCCTTCCTACCTGAACCATGTGGAGGGACAGCAGAGAGGAGAGATTGTTAGTGACCAGGTCACAGGCAACCTTCTCTCTTGGGAAGCCTAAATTGATTGTTGCAGCTCCTGAGAGTCATCAGCTGGTGTTAATCAGGGGAGAACCTGATCATTTACCTTGAAGAAGATCATAGTGGTAACAGTGTGCACAGTAAAGGGGTGTGATAAGAGACTGGTGCAAGTGAACAAAACAAACAAACAAATGAAAAATGGAAACCAGGAAATTGTTTGAACTCACTAAACATAATTGAAAAACAAAGGCCAGATCCTATATCTCATGGGATTTCTCTACTTTAGAGACAATTAGCAAAGCTGTAAGGATTATGGCCTTTCTTATTATGCTCCATTTATACCTGGAGGTGGCCAAATCATGGTGAAACTTTAAACAGGTTATGTCAGAACTTTATTTATAGTTATACTTACAGCAAATAAATGAAGAAAAAGATTTGTATTGATGTTTAGTTAAAAGCTACGGTTGTGTCCTTTGAGACAAGGATGGGGTAGTGGATTAGTAACATAAAGGTCTATTGATTTTATTCAATTTAGAAAATGAGTTGACTATTACAGTGTTGAGGAAAAAATTATTATAGTCCTTCATCAATGACAGTGAATTTCAGTCCCTACTCCTGATCTATTTGGTCATGTTTTTGTGGAAGAGACCTGCAGAATAGCAATTATCCTGTTAAGTCTACTATCTGTTAACTGTGCTTAAAGTCCACAGACCATCATTATTTCTGCTTATGTGAATATAGAAAATCGCCCCTTTGTATATTTGTGGGGACAACTAGGGGTGGCATAGCATACAACCCACCACAGTGCTCCCCTGTGGCTGTCTTCTCTCTCTCTCTGTCTCTCTCTCCCCCCCATCTCTGTCTGTCTCATACATATACTAATAAAATTAATAAAAAGGCACTCGATGGGACAATCATGCACGTACCGCCAGTGGTGGTTGAAGCTGACAAGAATGTGCTATACTCTAGTCTCTGATAATACCATTGCCTAGGAGAAGTCTCCATTCATTAACCTGCTGTTGCATACGTTCTGGGCATTTTCCTGCTGTGTGATGAAACTCAGAAAACAGTGGTTTCTCCATTCTGGCTAAAAGGGGAGTGGCTTGGGGTCTTCACCCCTGTCTCCCCCTTGGCTTGCAGAAGCTGCCTACACTCTCCTACTGTACGATGAGCTGCTCGAGTGGTCTGATCGGCCGCTCAGGGAGTTCCTGACCTACCCCATGCAAACAGAATGGCAGCGCAAGGAGCACCTGCACCTCACCATTATCCAGAACTTCGACAGAGGCAAAGTAAGTGGCCTTGCCTGACCCGTGGTCTCGCCCGAGGTGACAGCCTTGGTGTCCCTTTTCCCTCTATTTCTTGTGTGCTGCTGCAGACTCCCCAAGCAAGGTCCCGCTCACTGCAACATGCATTAGAAATAGCTAAGCAGCTGTCAAAATGCAGATTCCCCAGGCCCTGCTCCTAGCCATTCTGATGAAGGAGGTGTGACATGGGGCTGCGGAATCTGATTTTGAAGGACTCGGGAGCTTCCCATGTGTGACTTTGCATTACACTGTGATAAACACTGATCTTGAGGGCTTTACAGCCAGGCTTCGTCCACTCTGGCTGCTGTATCCAAATACACTGTCTGAGTAACTTGTAAACAGAAAGAAATGTATTACAGTTCTGGAGGCTGAGAAGTCCAAAGGCAGGACCCCGGCAGATCTGGTGTCTAGTGAGGGCCTGCATCCTCGTAGGCCGTACCCTGTCACCACCGAGTCCGTACCTGGTGGAAAGAGCCGTCTAGCTCTCTGGACCCTCTCCTACGAGGGTATTAATGCCATTCATGAGGCGCCACCTTTGTGACCTTATCACCTAATATCGCCTTGGGAGTTAGGATTTCAACGTGGGAATTTAGGGGAAACACAAACCTTCAGACCATAGCACTCAGCTGTTTTATTCTCTAAAAAGCCATGATCACTCTTCCTCTGTCCCCCATATTGGCATGCATTCCGCCCCATCCCACTTTTTAAAAGATAAAAATAAAGGAAATAGGATTTGTTAAAGAAGTTTGGGGCAACCTTTCTTTTTTTTTTTTTTTTTTATTAAATT